>NW_019775442.1:7777-170318 GCF_001039355.2 Lingula anatina
TATATATATATATATATATATATAAATAAAACAAGTATTCAGGAACATTCAGCTCATGACTCCAATCATCCAATTCAATAGCAGCTTACATAAACTGATTTCTAACATAACTGAGCTATTTCGAACATTTTAAATATCATAAATGAATGGAGCATTATTAGTGAAAGGAATCTGACTGTTTTATACCAAAGGCCACTTTCTACTATCCATCAAGCAAATGATTAATGTACTGGCAGCACAAATGAAGAGCAAAGCATGCTGAAGTATCATGTGGGCACCATTATATCATTATCATTAAGTACAATGCTCTTACTAATGACCAATTAGTTCAAACCTCTAATTAATGGCCAATTAATACAATCCTCTAATTTTCATTCACTCGCACACCAGCAAAAATACTACTCTCAGATTATAACATCACGTAATTATCATGCAATCTTCTCTGGCAACACAGCTACTAATCAATATAATTATAATTCTTGATATCTAAGCAGTGCATACTACCATTTTCCATTTGGCTCACGTAATTCAGATTTGCAAGCAATTTCCCTAGAGTCATACTTTTGCATGAATCAATTTTGTGTTAATTCTGCTCTTCAGTGATTAGTTTATTTGCAGATTGTATAATAAATATGACTGCAATTCAAATTAGTGCTTGGCCATGTAATTTGTTTTTAATCTCTGTATTCTCTATAATCCAATCTAATGCAAACATCGTACTATCCACTCACATATTTTCGTTTCTACTTGAAAGAAAAAGCAAAGAATATGCAGGGTTTTTGTTTTTTTTTTCAATCGCTCTTACCAGTAAAAAAACTTTATAGAAGAGACACGGAAAGTCACAAATTATATCTTTTTCCTTTTTTTTTGTATTAATTAAAGAATATAATTTACTCTGCTTTTCATACATGGCCTTTGAAAGTGGACACACTTTGAACTTGCAATCATTTCATTTATGACATGTATTTTTCCTTATAATTGAAATTATTGATAATATGAAGGAATTGACTCCTGGGGACTTTTTATTCGGGTTGATTTTGGACATTTTTGGAAGAGTATAGTAAACATCAACAACTCACCGTAGTATGAGACCAGTAGGAGTAGTCATAGTTATATCTCTTGGTCTTCTGTTCCTTAGGACCTGCCTTGGGATTGGTAATGGCTACAAAGGAAAAAACATATCTATATTATTATCAGTGGCTAAATATATCAAGTTTATATCTATGGTAATCAATATAACAGCAATGGCAAAATATAATAACACATTATCAATGGCAATATTTTTTTTCTGAAAGGATATCGCCTACTTATAAGAGAAATAATAATAAATAGACTGGTACTTACGCAGATGCAATTTTAAGTTTTCATCATTTCTGAGAATTGCGTGGTTTGTAGTTAAACACTGATCACTATCAACACCACATCATGGCACAAATAATTAACCTTATCATTAACTTTGGAGGTGAGGGGGATGTATAGTGATGAGTGAGTTGAGTACTGGAGTGGGTGACATTACTGGCAGTGATAACCAGATTGCATGAGGGCACATCTAGCAAAACATCAGGCATGTTGCAAACTGTAATTTTTTTATATTTTTATTCATTTTTTATTTATTTATTTATTTATTTATTTATTTATTTATTTATTTATTTATCTTTTAAATTCATTATTATTATTATTATTATTATTATTATTATTATTATTATTTTTTTTTTTTTTTTTTTTTTTTTTTTTAAGTTTAAGGGAAATTTGCTGCAATGTGGCTGCAAATTAGCAGCAAGAAATTTTTTCTAAGAAACTCATTGCTTCAAACTTCTCATTTCGCTAAGGGGTACACTGCATGGTTCAAGGCTGCATTCTTGTCATTTTTTATCAAAATCTGTTTTAGTCGTGATTTTGGTATACTGCTAATTTTACTGGACACATACCAAGCAGCGTTCAGCCTGAAGGTAATGTGACATATTACAGTTTCATAACACTGAACCATTACAGCTACCCACATTTAGATTTGAAAAGCTGCCTCTATCCCATAAGAGCGCAATGTACTTTAAAGGATTTAATGCATTCGTGGGCTTCTGTTCCGCTATTTCATTATACACAACACATTAGGAACAGAACAATGTTCCAGGGAAAGCATCCTGCCTGAATAACCTGAATCTATTATTTAAGGACTTGTGGGAAAACTGCATCAATGGAAGTTTCAGAAAAAAGTGGGAGTTTTTAGAGCTTGAAGCAACTGATGTACAAAGATCAAATAAAATTTGCTCCATTGTCAGAGGTCACCGAGCCATTAGGGTTGAGACCATTAAATATGATGCTAAAAATAAAATCAATCTTTTTGCTGATTTTTATGGAAAATGGAAACAGATACTCAGCCCTGAGCGACTAAATGATAACATTATGATCATTTCTTGAAAGGAATTTGTGCTCTCCAGAATAACCAGAGATATGATGACAGACTGGTTTGGATTTGAATGAAATTCAAACAAAATTTAAAAGAAACAAAATTCAATGTTCCTTGGCTAATAAAAAGATGGTAAGCCATAAGCTGATAAAGATATGTAATAGTAAAAACTGGATTGCATTGCTTTTATTACAGTTACCTTCAATCTACAAAAATATTTTTAAAATATCATTCCAGACTATTTTGGTCAATTATCACCAGCCCCTCAAGCCAATAAAGGATCAAATTGATAATAGTCCAATGGGCATTTGTTGGCACGGGGCCAGCAGGTCAGTGTTAAATTTGAGCACTGCAATTAAACGAACTTCATCAGAACAGTAAAGGAAAATCAACCTCGCTGTAATAGGATCGAATTAGTTACCAAGGCAACCCAACTTCAAAATGTATGCTTTTTCGTCAGTTCATTTGTCACTGATATTGGCAACCCGTCAGTTAATTGAACATTCACACTGAGTTTTTCCATTTTGATTTCTTTGTAAATCAGGATGCTGGCATATCTAGTTACTTTTGTACACTTTTTATTCATGATTTACTGTGAATAGACGTCAACACTAATGTACTATTTCCTACAATAATGTTAGGCAAAACTATTGGTCACAGAACCAAGGTCAGCTGATGAAAAATATGTAAGAGTACATCATCTCTCAAATGTAAAAAGTATGCCTCTTTAACTTATTTCAATAAACTTGTTGAAAAAAGCAGAAAATATTTCAAACTATAAGTCTAATTCATAAATTATTTTACTCATTTCAAATTTTTTTTTTTTTTTTTTTTTTTTTTTTTTGCTTATCCCTCCAATACTAAAATAATTCATTCATCATTAACTTCAATTTTAAATATGATGGGCAGGGAGTAAAACCATGAGTACTGCCAGCGTACCCACTGGTGGTACTAATTACATTCAATTTAGTAGCAACATCCCATTTATATGTTGCCATAGAGGTACAAAGGTGCTAGGGTCCATTTAAAAGAATACAATCTGGAAATTAAGACCCCATTCCCAGAGATTAGATCGATCTACTTTAGATCAACCTAACTCCCTGGGGGTTCAGCTAAATAGCTGTCAGCCGAGCGGGCACGAAAGTTAATTACCCCCTTACAGCTTGTAGTAGTAGGACGGATTATCTGACAGTAATCTAGTGAGACTCCCCGCGGGGATAGATCGATCTAAAAGCTCTGGGAATACGCCCTTAGGCTACACCCCTAAATCACTCTTCTTGATACCCCCGACTCCCGTATTTCTATCATTTAAAACTATATCGACAGGTACATTTCTGAATCAAATGTCTGTGCTTCAAATGTATGTCATAACCACACCCTGGCCCCAGTTTCACCATAAAACTTAAGTCAGTTTCCTAGCTTAGCTGATTAGGATTTCCATGAGACTGATGTTACACTGCTCCTGATAGGTTAAGATATGCCCATGTGACCATGTAACCTTGGTAATTAAGATCTTAGCCAGGGAACCTGCCATAAGTTTTTTTTTTTTTTGTGAAACTGGGGCCTGCTGTCATGTTGCCATGTTGGGGCAGCGATACTCACTTGTTGTGTAGCCGTCCATTTCTATGATGCACTGGGACTGGTGCGCTATCTCCCTGTTGTTGAACGGGCGAACCCGCACTGCAACCTTCACAGATGACATGGTCTGAAATTGGGGGAAAAATCTAATGTAGTTTGTAAATTACTAATTTCAAGATAAAAAGATATGTTGAATTGTTTCTGAGAACTACGTTATGTTAGTAATACCTGAAAAAATGTCATGAGGAATTTCTAATTTCACAGTAAGGTGATTAAGACAGGGTTCCCACAGATTTGGATTGACCTAACTCCCTGGGGGTTCACGCTAAATTGCTGTCAGCTTCCAGGAGCCGAGCGCTCACAAAAGTTTATTACCCCCTTACAGCTTTCAGTAGGCGGGACAGACATTTAAGCCAATTAAGCTGACAGCAATCTAATGAGACTCTACAGGGGGATAGATCGATCTAGATATCTGTGGGAATGGTCTCTAAGTTAAAATAGGTGTCCCTCTTAGTAATGAATTTAACTCTAATATATCAAGACATGATTAGGAGGTAATAACATATGCAGTGCCCAAAAGTTGAAAGATATCTAGTATTCAAAAGCCAAATCCTCTCACTGTGACTCAGAACCATGGCAAAAGCATATATAACAAGTGAATCACAGCAAGTGGCACTTAGTTGAGTCACCTGACTTATACTTAACTTTTCTTTTCTAGCATTTTTCATTCTGCCGAAGCCATTTCAAAAAAATTTTAAGATTCAAAACAACAAATGGCATTTGCAAAATCATTCAACAGCGACTAAAATACTTTCCATCTTTAAAAATATCTTGAAGAAACCAATGAAAAAAGTTATATCATTATATGTAATATTACAATGGATCAAACTGGAGTCTTAAGTTTAAATCATTGGATTCTTAAAGTCTTTCATCCTCACCTCAGTTTTGTGTGATAAAAATGTGCTCTTGTTGTGCTGAGTAAAAAGTGAACCTTTAAAATGAGTTGGAAACGATCTTCATGTTTTGGTCTTCATCTTGTTGCTTTCATTGTAACTGAAAGGAAAATAATTTTTTATCAAGTTTTATTGCTAATTAAATGTTTTTATAAGAATAATTGATATCACGATGAAAGAATGAATGAATTAATGGATATTATTTGTCTTTGTCTAAGCAAATTTGCATGTTTGAAGATTCAACTATACGAGTGACAGCGCTTGTTTGAACGCACACGAGGGGTCTCTATATTAGTATATATATATGTGATACATGTCTCAGTATTATTACAAAAAAAAGACGTCATCGGCCTACAAAACATACACTGTACTACACACACAGTTACAGTACACAGGAAAATCACAACAGAATAGAATTTGCATCCATCACCACCCATATATAACCTTTCAAATACCATACAAGATGGTCATCACTCCATTTTCATAATGAAAAAGGTGACAACTTTCCTTTAATACCTTGAAGTAATGAGAAGATGGCATGCTGTAAGGCGCGTATATATATATTCAGAAATGCCAGTGGGATTCAAATCATTCATCAAAACATGACATGTCACATGAACATGCTTTCACTTTGTAAGTAGGCAAAAAGGAGTTTAATCTACTGAACATGTATCGGTAAATCATGGCTAATACGATGACTGGTGAAGGGTCTAGTATCCAGGAAACAAAAACATTTACAATATTTGGCAACAGACAACTGAACATAATTGGCATACTAGTAAATACTTATTCAATCAATGTGTCTCTGCAGTCTTGCATATTTAATATAGAACATAATAATAATACAAAAGGTTGCGCCTTAATTAAGAGGGAAGTTGGTGTTAACTCAAGGACAAAACTTTCAGTGTACTCTGATCTACACTGAATATAGAGAAGTCCTATGAAATAAGTGTCACTCCTAGTCTTAAAACAAGAGCATTCCTACTTTTTTGTAAAAGAAAAATTCAAGTACATGTAGATACATAGTGATTTATTCTGTTTAAAATCCAAACCACAACCACTACCCAATCCCAACAGTTAAACAGTTTATCTGTCTCTATATATTTGATTACTCTCACTATGTTACTGTCAGCATCTATCTCCATTCACATCCTCAGTACATCACCTCCAATTTTCATAACTTTATGTTTTCTATCTCCATTCTCATCCTCAATACATCACCTCCAATTTTCATAATTTTATGTTTGTAAACACAGTATCATTAAGTCAATAACACAATGGCAATCAACTGGCAAAAATGTCTAATACAAATAATCTACCATTCTGTCTTTGAGGTAAACGCTAATTGAGGACTTCATGTGTCTGGCTTCTTCTTAATTGAATAACAGCTGTCACATAATTGAACAGTACACGGAACGATTAAAATATGGTTAAGATTACAAAAGAAAGCGACCGTCTTGTATTCCTTAATATGTCTAGGAAAAAAAATGCTTAGTCAAAAAAAAATCATCTATCCTTTGGTAACCTGACTCTCATCTCTGTTTTCTTTACATAACTAATGAAATAACTGCTAAGTTCTTACCAATTTCATTGAAGGTCCCATCCTTTGTAATTCTAGATCATTATAATAATTATTCCCACCTAATAATAGGCCAACAGAATGTCAAATGGCATTCCTCCTGACAGTAATCTGGATTAAAATATGATTCCTCTTAAAAAGCTTTTCATCGCCTCTTACCAGTTCCACAAATGAATCCATCCATTGTGCGTTAATTGACGTCTCTAATTACGTCCTATCCAGTTCAGCTATTTAACTCAATGGCCGACACTTAGATACTTATGTAGCAGTAAAGGTGAAAAAATTTCCTAACCAGCTGCCCGCTCCAGAAAACAGAAAACCACGTCATTCTGTGCCATTTCACCTCGGCCTAGACGACGTCATGAATATATTTCTGAGGATAATGTTATGCACATATACAGACTGTGGTAAGTCTTTGCCGAGAGTCTGAGAAGTTGCCCCACAGTATAAAAATCGACATTCTTAGCAGTCATCGTTATACATTCTTATTCAAGCTTAACTGAATTAAGGTGGTTTGCGGCAGTTTCCAGATATAAATGAAATGTACATATCATTTAATATGCTTAAGACTGCATGCATTGTGAAGCAGGGAAACAAATCGTGACTTTAATTAATAGATTTCCTTCAACTTTTGATCAAGATTATATTTATATATAAATTTACTTAAATGAAGAGCTAAATGAAAAATTTTAAGCAATTTTCTTCCTTATGTTATCCATTTTTATCATAAAAATAAAGGGAACATTCCAAATGTTATGTGCCACTAAAATGAAATTTTTCATACTTTAAAAATAAAACCTACATGATGTGGTTTGTAAAATCATCATGCTATTTTATATTAGATTTAGGCTTCTTTTAAGAAATCAATTCACACACTTTGGAGTGATTAAGTGTCCGTTTTCTACTGACATCAGTGAAATAATGACATTGTCCCAATGATTCACGCACAGGTCACAATCATAATATTATCATAATGACATTATTATCAAAGTCTTCTAGTTGTTGGCGTAAAAGCATGAATTATAAAATAGAGTTCATACATTTGTAATGTCAACACTGCCACATACTGATGGCACAGAGTTAGGTATAACCTCAAATCATCCTCATTTTCGCATTCACGCACTGGTACACACCCAAACATGAACACACACTTTTTGATTCATCAACAATTCTTTAACACACATGCACTGGTCCAGAAATTAGTACCAACTCACTCCCCCTGGGACAGGTAGGAATGACCCTCTAATGACCCATTCTCACTGCTTTTTTCTTTTCCTCCTTTGCATAAACCCAAATACTAGTACAGTGTATTCCCCTCACTACTGAGTCCACTCTAACCCAGGCACCTTCCCCCACCCTCTCTTCACCCCCTCTTTCTCCCACATTTCAGTATAATCAACCCTTATTGCCAAAACCCTCTCTCCTGGAAAATTTAATAGATAGTGGTACATGTACCATCCAAACACAGAGGCCCCTTGATGCTGTCACACAGCCAGGCAGCTGGCACAACCAAGAACACATTCCATGTCACAACTAACACAATCCACGACCAGGGCCACATTATGATGACAGGGATGCTGATTGCTGTATTTTTTTGCAGTACAATAGGCCCCTGTGGCTTTATCATGGATGGGAAATATTTCAAGACAAAAATCAATACCCCGCAGCCAGCTCTCCCATCTATGCCTTTTTGTGCTGGAAATGTTCATATTGACTCAAGTAATCAATAGATTCCGATTCTCGGCTAATTCCAGAATTCATGCAAACTCCATGTTGGTTTAGACAAGAAGTTACATTTTGCATCTCAAATTATATAAGTATTTTTAGGAAGAGAATAAAAATACAGATTATATCTTATTTTCCACAAATAACCTTTTTTAAGTGACAATAAAAAAGCTGTGTTTATAAGGCTCTAAAGGCAGAGAAATGGGACTAAATGTCTGTAATAATTATCTTCTAAAGCATACCATTCTAAAGTATTTTACTTTTCAGTATAAAAATTTCATTATTTCACGCCAACAAGAAATGGTTCATCTGAGAGGAGAAATGTACTCATCTCAAAATTAACAAATAACTTGTTTTCTTTTAGATTTCTTCTCTCTGCCTTCTAGTAATGGGAGCAATTATTTTGCAAACGCAAACCTTCGTGTTTACATTTTTCATTTTGGTTTGCCATTTCAGATGAAGTTGTTGTTTGTGGTTAGCTATTAGTTCCTGAATGAAGACAGGTGACAGACGCTAATAATCCTTCTGGCTGTTTTCAGGGTTAACTCAAGTGTGAATTGAGAGGGCGGCGGGGGCTGATGTCAGTAATCACCTTCAACATGCAAACTTGTATAAAGCTACAATTCACGTTAGACCTTTCTTTAGCAAAAAAAAAAAAAAAAGGGACTGTCCTGTACAATTCAGCAATTTTCCTTTATACTATCCAAGCCATTGAAAAAAGTACAATCTATTCACAATCTTAAATTCAATTTTTTTTTACCATCCTTCATCTCACCAGCCTTCATCTCCATTACAAGAGTCTTTCAAAAGCAAAGGCACTCAGAACTCAATAACCAGTTCACAGACAGTAATTTGTGAATGGTTTATGTAATGGAATACCTTGGTGATCCGGGGGGAAAAGAGTTGAAATTTCCAGAAAATTGATATTTTGCTATATAAAGGTTCAATGTTCACTGTGTAGCTTTAAGACACAGATCAATCTTCACTTTTTAAAGAAAATCATTTTTTGGATTAATAAAAAGAATAAAGAAATAAGCTGGTATGAGTTGTAGGTTTCTTCGTTTCATCTTTTAACCAAAAGGGAAAAATATAAAAATTAACACAGCAAACATGCTGTGAATGTTAGCTACACTAGAATTACAGATACAGTACTAGTATACAACTCATTTCGTTCCTCATCAAATTGCAATGGGTAGTATCTGAGGCATTTACAGGATTCATGTACATTTTAAAGTCATGTTTGAAGAAGTACGTAAGAGAAACCTTTCAACTTGAACATGTCTCTCTCTCTTTGTATGCAATCTCAATATCTATAAATAAGTCTAAGAAATCTAAGAGAAGCCCCTTCAATTTAAACATATTTTTCCCTTGGGTGAGTCCTCTACCCCTTCAATTTACTAGTAAAGTACTAGTAATGTTTTTCTTTTGTGTGGCTTCTACCCCATTAATTTAAAGAAATTTATGCTTCCCTTTTGTGCAGCCTGGACCCCTTCAATTTAACGAAATGTTGCCTTCTGAGGATCCCAAGAAAAATAAATCAAACTATGAAGAATTTCAAATTTATTCCGCTCAGCACTACACTGTCATTTTTGATGGTAACTGTCATTTGTATGAACTTGTACACGTGTTTATGAATTCCCAAAGGCACGTGCATCAGTACAGACATTAACGTCACCACTGCTAGAAATCACTTTCCAATCGCATGATATGGCTAGTCAGTATATGCCTTTGTGAAAATAGCTAAATGAAGCAGAAATCACTTTCAAATCACATGATATGACAAGTCAGTTTATTCCTTTGTGAAAATAAAGTGGATTTTAACTTCAAACTTGCTAGCACACACCAAATGTTATGAATATTAGCTTAATATGCATTAGACATTTTAATATTCATATTTTGTTTACAACATATATACGTATATTTTGGCTCAGTGATAAGGTTGACAAAGTTAGATATAGCAGGTTAACACAAAAATAATCTGGTTTCAGGTTCCATAAATTTTCAGTCATGCTAAGGCACCAACATTTCTTCCCACCCTGTCTCCAGAGAAGCTTTAATTCAAGAAATGCCAGGCTACACTGTACCAGTTATGTACAGGCCACAAATCATAACCACACAAAATAGTATTAATCTGAATCTTATAAATGCATAAATACTGAAAAGCTACTCATTTTAGCTATTGACATTTTTTTAAATAAAAAACATCAAGAATCTTTTAAAACTTAATAATCAATTTTCTCAGCCATAAGAAATATAATGACCTTTTCAAAACTTCCATTAAATGCTATTCCTCCTTGTACCTAACTACAGTTAACCATATGTGAGAGGAATTATTGAAGGATAATTTGTCATTAATATTATATATAAAAGATTTGATATGCCAGTCATATAACTCAAGTTATTAACATAATTTCAAAACAGCTGAAGCCAAGTGGTGTATGCAGTATCCATTCCCCCATATAGAGCTCTGCCTAATGCCTATCCTATCTATCATGTAGATTAGGTATCTCTTTAATTATTGATTATTAGTGCTTTGCAGTGCCAGCCATAGCCTCTTAGTATGTTGGTGATGACACTTGCACTGTGTCCTTGTATTAGACTACACTTGTACATGGACTTCTCAGTACACTGTATAATATGGAGTGAATAGTAACCTCTAGTAAACGTATATATATATGCCAATGCTGATAACTATAAGTATTTGTGTATTTTTCATTAAGGGTTTCTTCTATAAAACAGATACCAAAATATCATTATTGAAGTACAAAGGGTAATTCTGATTTTTGCTGTTGTTTATAAGAAACTGTTTTTTATATATGCTAATGAAATTGTTTATGTAAATATGGAAATTTCTGCTCTCGGACATCCTCCACTCCACCCTACCCCATCCCATCTCCATCCCATCCCATCCCAATCCATCCCACCACACCCCAATCCCATCCCATCTCACCCCACCACACCACAGCACAACATCAAGGGCGGATCCAGAGATATTTTCTGACAGTCTTCCAAATTATCTTTGCTGATCCATCCTTCATTTTTGACCGTCTTCCGACAGAAAAAATAGATACCCGTCAATGTTAACTTCAAAATCTGACCGTCTTCTGGAAGACCCAGAAGTCAGCCTAAATCCGCCCCTGAACATGGCCTTTTCTCTCCAGTAATATATATTAATTCAGAACATGTCTGAGTGGCCAGGATATCATGATCTGCACATGGCATATGAATTATTGAACACTGATCCACAGTCATCAACATAATGTACAACAAACCTGTCAATACCACAGGGTCAGGCTGACAAAATACATCACCACTGGACCATAACAAACCCACTGAAAATATTAATATAAATATTATGTTTACCAAGCTGGAGAATTTTACGATTTTCAGTTATATAAAGTTTATATGTATATAAATGAAGAAAGACAAAAAATAACTCGGACAATATGCCAAACAAAAAATCTATACAGGTGCATGTCCTGAAGTCATAGATCTTGTTCCAATCTATCCGCATGCTATGTCCTTCTGGGTCAGTGGTCAAGCATCAGTGGGTGAAGGCCTGCAGGCAGTGTTAGAAATTAAGGCTGGACCGTCTGCCCGTGGCTGACAACTTTTAGAACGGGCTGAGAAGTTTTCCCACCCAACAGACATTCAGTCCAGCTACTTTTCAAGATGGCTGGATTTTCGGTCCAGCAACTTATTTTCCTAAGAGGCAAACACTGCCTGCAGGTATTTGCTCCAGCAGAATGTGTCACATATTTAACTCATAGTATCTTTCATCTATTAAAGTTATCACTGGATTATCCACACCTCAGGGCCTCCCCCCCCTTACTTAACTGTGATAGGACAATAAGATAAGATAACATCAGATTGGTTTACTGTAGCTATATTAAGGCATCATATACACCTACCACAACAACTGATTTCAAACCCACACTTCAGGGGACCACAGACACAGGCTTAATATTTTGCAAGAGATAGCTAGGAGGCTATATTATACCCCGAATGTTCCTATTATCTATTAAGCTACGTGTGTTTATGTTTAAAAGATGTTACAAATGGATTTCTGTATGTCACAGCTTTCCATGCTGTCCCTGTAGATAATAACAGTTGCTTTGCAAAGCTCCAGATCCACTGAAAGATAACCCCAGGGTGTCATAAGAAAAATATGCATTCAAAGCAATGACACAAACTGAGGTTCTGCTAACTCTCATAAATTCATCTTTTCAGTAAAAGACCTGAAAAGTGTTCCATCTTCCACTCAACGAAGTCTCTGAGTCTTTTCTCCAAGATATCTCACACAACTGTGGTGCTAAAATATTTCAGTAGCGGCTAATTCCATTGCCAGATCCTTCACCATATAATGTGTTAAATAAGAAGTCATAAATTGAAGTAATAAAATTAGCTAATATATCCATATGTACATTGATATCCAAACATTCATTTCTATGTCAAATTGTATACTTCTTTATCCTCTCACAATAACACAATTCAGCCACAAAGTGCAAACATCAACCACATTTGTTGAAAAAAATTGTAATGATCTGAATCTCAGTAATATCATTATCTCTGCACAACCAGTCAGAGCCAGAAGCAGAAAAGCTACAACCACCTTTCCGCCTTTGACGCCACAAGCGCGACATTCCTCCATTTGTGAACGAAAAACACTCTAGAGAACCAAAGCATTGGACTCAACACAGCACTAAAATGCACTTTTCTTTTTGCTATACATATCATTTTCACGACAGCGGGGGGAATAGCAACACATGATAATGACTCATCCGACATCAAACATATTCAGAATATTTATTGATTGCTTTGTGAAAATGCCAAGCAGAGAAAATAGAAAATCTGCGGTGATGTTGTAGAACGTCCTAGGAACTTATTCTTGATAATGCCCTATCTACTCAAAAGAAATGTATTAAGCTACAAAGCTTACCTTGAATCTCTTACATCGTTGTCCAGTGAAGACTGAAAATTGAGAAACTGTTTTGACGAAGACCTTCGTCCCACTACTTTTCCACTACCGGAAGTAAATTGTCAGGTTGATCATAGAAACAAGATGACCCCGGCATGACCTTATGCATGGAGCATGGAACGAACCAAAACTTTCAAAATTAAACAATCTGTTATAACCAATGAAGCTTCATTTTAAATCTTATAAAACCTTTGGAAATTATACAAAGAAATTCTTTAAGGTTTGACAAAGCGTTTGACAATCGTCTTTTGGAAAATCTTAATTTCAATCCTGTCGGAAAACACCACTCACTTGTTGGGGCATGCATGGCGGGCCGAGTACGGACAGCCGTGCAACTCTAACCCTAACTATTCTTGTGCCTCGTCTCGCGGCAAACCGTGCTGTTTTCCGAGACAAGCTTTCATCACGGGGACTTGGCATTCATTTAAACTCAAAAAAGCTTGTTTTTGCTCCGGCAACTTTGCTAAACGGTACCGACGGCTCTATCGCTCTTGGCACGGAGGCCCTTGTTGACCGCGATGGGCGACCGGTGCTAGGGTTCGTCCCTACTCGACGCTCTTTGTTTGGTTAATATTGGGCCTGGGATGTCTCCCAAGTTTGACTGCCAATTCATTAAACACCAGTGCTTTTAGAAAATGCTGCTTGGCACGAGTTTGGCCTTGTGGCGTTTTCTTACATGCGCACATATTTCTTTTTAAGGAACAGAATCTCGCCTGGGTATCAGTGATAAATAGTGCTTTTCACCATTTCCAGATATGATTTTTTTTTNCATCGGCATCGGCGACGGCATCGGCGACGGCATCGGCGACGACAGACGCAGGTGATGGCAATATGTACAGACACATCTGTGTCTGTACATAAAAATTAACACTGCAAACATGCTGTGAATGCTAGCTACACTAGAATTACAGATACTAGTATACAACTCATTTTGGTCCTCATCAAATTGCAATGGGTAGTATCTGAGGCATTTACAGGATTCATGTACATTTTGAAGTCATGTTTGAAGAAGTACGTAAGAGAAGCCTTTTCAACTTGAATATGTCTCTCTCTCTTTGTACGCAATCTCAATATCTATAAATAAGTCTAAGAAATCTTAGAGAAGCCCCTTCAATTTAAACATATTTTTCCCTTGGGTGAGTCCTCTACCCCTTCAATTTACTAGTAAAGTACTAGTAAAGTACTAGTGTGGCTTCTACCCCATTAATTTAAAGAAATTTATGCTTCCCTTTTGAGCAGCCTGAACCCCTTCAATTTAAAGAAATGTTTCTTTCTGGTGCAGCCTGAGGATCCCAAGAAAAATAAATCAAAAGTATGAAGAATTTCAAATTTAATCTGCTCAGCACTACAAGTGCTGTCAATTTTGATGGTAACTGCCATTTGTATGAACTTGTACACGCGTATATGAATTCCCAAAGGCACGTGCATCAGTACAGACATTAACGTCACCACTGCTAGAAATCACTTTCCAGTTGCATGGCTAGTCAGTATATGCCTTTGTGAAAATAGCTAAATGAAGCAGAAATCACTTTCAAATCACATGATATGACAAGTCAGTTTATTCCTTTGTGAAAATAAAGTGGATTTTAACTTCAAACTTGCTAGCACACACCAAATGTTTTGAATATTAGCTTAATATGCATTAGACATTTTAATATATATTTTGTTTACAACACATATACGTATATTTTGGCTCAGTGATAAGGTTGACAAATTTAGATATAGCAGGTTAACACAAAAATAATCTGGTTTCAGGTTCCATAAATTTTCAGTCATGCTAAGGCACCAACATTTCTCCCCACCCTGTAACCAGAGAAGCTTTAATTCAAAAAATGCCAGGCTACACTATACCAGTTATGTACAGGCCACAAATCATAACCACACAAAATAGTAATAATCTGAAGCTTAGAAATGCATAAATACTGAAAAGCTGCTCATAACAGCCATTTACAAGTTTTTTCATGAAAAACATCTAGAATCTTTTAAAGCTTTATTATCCATTTACTCAGCCATAGGAAATATAATGACCTTTTCAATACTTCCATTAAATGCTATTCCTTCTTGTACCTAACTACATTTAACCATATGTGAGAGGATTTGAAGGACAATTTGTCATTAATATGATATGCCAGACATATAAGTTATAACTCAAATTCTCAACACAATTTCTAAATAGCTGAAACCAAGTGGTGTATGCTGCAAGCAGTATCCCCATACAAAGCTCTGCCTATCCTATCTATCATGTAGATTAGGTAACTCTTTAATTATTGATTATTAGTGCTTTGTAGCGCCAGTCATAGCCTCTTAGTATGATGGTGACGACACTTGCACTGTGTCCTTATATTAGACTGCACTTGTGCGTGGACTACTCAGTACACTGTATAATAGGGAGTGAAAAGTAACCTCTAGTAAACGTATATATATGCCAATGCTGATAACTATAAGTATTTGAGTATTTTTCATTAAGGGTTTCTTCTATAAAACAGATACCAAAATATCATTATTGAAGTACAAAGGGTAATTCTGATTTTTGCTGTTGTTTATAAGAAACTGTTCTTACATATGCTAATGAAATTGTTTATATGTAAATATGGAAATTTCTGCTCTTGGACACGCTCCACTCTACCCTACCCCATCCCCATCCCATCTCCACCACACCCCACCACAGCACAACATGGCCTATTCTCTCCTATTATATATATATATTAATTCAGAACATGTCTGAGTGGCCAGGATATCATGATCTGCACACGGCATACAAATTATTGAACACTGATCCACACTCATCAGCATAATGTACAACAAACCTGTCAATACCACAGGGTCAGGCTGACAAAATACATCACCACTGGACCATAACAAACCCATCGGAGATAATTATGATGTTTACCAAGCTGGAGAATATCATGATTTTGAGTTAAATAAAGTATAGACTATATGTATATAAATGGAAAAAGACAAAGAAGAACTTAATAATAATAATAATATATTTATTTTGAGTCTAAACTCCATATAAATATGTTCATTAGACTTTACAAATATGTACATACAAATAACAGATAGACAACTGGTCATAACACACTGTGTACACGATCTCGCCTCCCTGGGGAGGATACAGCCCCGCTGCCGTATGAGGCGCTGAGTGCTATCAAACTGACAATATCGTTCTCTGCCTGACCAGGACCCTGCTTCAACCCCAAAGTGCTGAGTGCCAAGCGGGGAGACAGCAGGTACCGTTTATAAAGGACTGGTATGTCCCCGGACGGGGTTTGAACCCACGTCCTCCCGCTCCGGAGGCGGACACTCTAACCACAAGGCCATCCGGTCGGTTAACTTAAACAATATGCCCAACAAAAAAATCTCCCCATAAAAGACACAAGTGCAGGTGGACAGGTATGTTCTGAAGTTACAGGTCTTGTTCCAAACTGTCAGCAAGCAATGTCCATCTGGGTCAGTGGTCAAGCACAGTGGATGACAGCCTGCAGGTCTTTGCTCCAGCAGAGTGTGTCACATATTTAACTCATAGTATCTTTCATCTATTAAAGTTATCACTGGATTATCCCCACACTTCAGGGCCTCCCCCCCTTACTTAACTGTGATAGGACAATAAGATAAGATAACATCAGATTGGTTTACTGTAGCTATATTAAGGCATCATATACACCTACAACAACAACTGATTTCAAACCCACACTTCAGAGGACCACAGAAACAGGCTTCATATTTTGCCAGAGATAGCTAGGAGGCTATATTATAAGCCTGAATCTTCCTATTATCTATTAAGTTACCTGTGTCAGGCCCATAGCCAGGGGGGTTCGAAAGAACCACCCTTTTTGCTTGGAAAAGGTCCACTCTGGGTAAAATTTGATTTATGTACTTGAGGATTTTATGGTAAAAGGTCCACTTTTTCAGAAAACGAACCCCCCTTCTGAAATTGCTGGCTACGGGCCTGTGTGTTTATGTTTCACAGATGTTACAAATTGATTTCTGTGTGTCACAGCTTTCCATGCTGTCCCTGTAGATAATAACAGTTGCTTTGCAAAGCTCCAGATCCACTGAAAGATAACCCCAGGGTATCATAAGAACAATATGCATTCAAAGCAATGACACAAACTGAGGTTCTGCTAATTCTCATAAATTCATCTTTTCAGTAAAAGACCTGAAAAGTGTTCCATCTTCCACTCAACGAAGTCTCTTTTCTCCAAGATATCTCACACAACTGTGGTGCTAAAATATTTCAGTAGCGGCTAATTCCATTGCCAGTCCTTCACCATATAATGTGTTAAATAAGAAGTCATAAATTGAAGTAATAAAATTAGCTAATACATCCATATGAACATCCATATCCAAACATTCATTTCTTCATCTAATTGTATAATTTAATATACACTTCTTTATCCTCTCACAATAACACAATTCAACCACAAAGTGCAAACATCAACCACATTTGTTGAAAAAAATTGTAATGATCTGAATCTCAGTAATATCATTATCTCTGCCCAACCAGTCAGAGCCAGAAGCAGAAAAGCTACAGCCACCTTTCCGCCTTTGACGCCACAGGCGCGACATTCCTCTATTTGTGAACGAAAAACACTCTAGAGAACCAAAGCATTGGACTCAACACAGCACTAAAATGCACTTTTCTTTTTGCTATACATATCATTTTCACGACAGCGGGGGGAATAGCAACACATGATAATGACTCATCCGACATCAAACATATTCAGAATATTTATTGATTGCCTTGTGAAAATGCCAAGCAGAGAAAATAGAAAATCTGCGGTGATGTTGTAGAACGTTCTGGGAACTTATTCCTGATAATGTCCTCTCTACTCAAGCGAAATGTATCAAGCTATAAATCTTACCTTGAATTTCTTACATCGTTGTCCTGTGAAGACTGAAAATTGAGAAACTGTTTTGATGAAGACCTTCGTCCCACTACTTTTCCACTACCGGAAGTAAATTGTCAGGTTGATCATAGAAACAAGATGACCCCGGCATGACCTTATGCATGGAGCATGGAACGAAACAAAACTTTCAAAATTAAACAATCTGTTATAACCAATGAAGCTTCATTTTAAATCTTATAAAGCCTTTGGAAATTATACAAAATCCTTTAAGGTTTGACAAAGCGTTTGACAATCGTCTTTTGGAAAATCTTAATTTCAATCCTGTCGGAAAACACCACTCACTTGTTGGGGCATGCATGGCGGGCCGAGTACGGACAGCCGTGCAACTCTAACCCTAACTATTCTTGTGCCTCGTCTCGCGGCAAACCGTGCTGTTTTCCGAGACAAGCTTTCATCACGGGGACTTGGCATTCATTTAAACTCAAAAAAGCTTGTTTTTGCTCCGGCAACTTTGCTAAACGGTACCGACGGCACTGTCGCTCTTGGCACGGAGGCCCTTGTTGACCGCGATGGGCGACCGGTGCTAGGGTTCGTCCCTACCCGACGCTCTTCGTTTGGTTAATATTGGGCCTGGGATGTCTCCCAAGTTTGACTGCCAATTCATTAAACACCAGTGCTTTTAGAAAATGCTGCTTGGCACGAGTTTGGCCTTGTGGCGTTTTCTTACATGCGCACATATTTCTTTTTAAGGAACAGAATCTCGCCTGGGTATCAGTGATAAATAGTGCTTTTCACCATTTCCAGATATGATTTTTTTTTTTCATTTTGTATCTCTAAGTCCAAGAAAAATCTATGCCAGTACTCCTGCTTTTGTAGGTCCCTGAATTTCGCCACTGAGGCTATTTTCCTTCTACTTTTTTAAATTTTAAATTTCTTTATAATTAAAAATATTAATAATTAAGCCCTTTAGTGTATTCAAGATTTTGTTAGTTCCACTTCAATCGATCCCAAATTCTATGAATATTTTACCTAAAATAAGTCCGCACTTTTTTGTGTGTGATCAAACTCTTTAGGAGGGAGTAATTAGAAGACAACTACAAGGAAGGATATGATATCAAAATAAAACATGAGGTGCAGCTTATTTGCCTTTAAAAGACAGAGCATACCACTCTGCCAAAAAATCTAAAACAGTACACAAAAATCTTCTATTTAACACATCATCAGAAAATGTTTTATAAAAATAAATAAAAATTTATTTCAGTAAAATATGTTAAGATACACAAATCAACAAATTCTTTAAACATGTTTTTATATAATAATTTTAAAGACATTATGTTTTAGCAAGTCTGCTACAGAAGTTGTTTAATAACCACTGATAATAATCTAGTAATGCACAAAAAAACAAGGAGATATTAATTATACACATGAATTGACATCTTCAGACATGAACCTAGGTTTAAAAAAACCTCTAAACATGGGATCCCACACCTAACCTTGACAAATCTCAGGAACAATCAGAATTGAATTTAAAAAAAGCGGTATTCTGCTTTTCCGCAGAAAAAACCTGTCTGCAACTATTGCCATTGTCAGCAATTTGAAATTAGACTCAGAGATGCAGAATTCTTCAATGGCTTAATATAATTACAAATACTCCAAACTGAAGAACAACCAATTTTATAAAATGAAAAGTAGAAATAATTTAAATGTAAGCAATATTTCCTCAAAACATCTGTTATAACATTTTCTTCTGACAATGGCTTGTTACAGGTTGCAGTATCTGGAGATTTAAACAATTTTGGTAAAAATAGGAAAAGAGAAATTGATTTTTTCAGAAAAGTGAAGACAGGAAAAGCCCATAATCTCCAGTAGTCCAAATCTTCAAACATTATCTTTCAACATTTTTTCCTTGATTATCTATAAAACTAAAGATCACTCCAAGTGAGCACACTGCAGCCGAGGAAAAATGCAAAATATTCTTTGTAAAATATAACGAAAGTCAAAATCAGTTGAAATTGTAACAAATTTTATCCTCAATTTTAAATCAAGATTTTTGAAAAACATTTGTGACATCTTGTTCAGTGGGAAAAAAAACAATGCCAACGGCCCAATGATAACATAAATCTATGATAGGTGTAAGTACTAATGGTACGATTCATCCAAAAGAATTTTGATTCCATTCCTCTTCGCGACGTGTAAAACTGTGACAGTATTGCTGTGCTTAGTAAGTCCAAAATCTCCCAAAGTCATTTTGGTTCAGGTGAAACAAACCTACTAAGTGTTGGCAATGGTGGCCTTTTACTAGATTTGTTAAATGTTTTCAGTGAGGGTCCCTTGGAGGACTTCACTTTCGCAGTGAGTGGTCTTGGTAGGGGCTGGACAAAGGTCATATGACCCCCGAGTCCGTTGTAACCAGTTCTGAACACAGAGGACTGACTACCAGCTTTGTTCTTGTTAAAGATGGAGTACTGACCAAAATCTGGCATGTTGCTAATGTCCTCTAAGTCACATTTCAGTTTTTTAGCAGGATTATTTGTGGAGTTTGTAGCAGCAGAAGTAATTTTAACATATTGTAAGTTATTCTCATTGCACTCTCGTTTGGCAACAGTATTTGGACTGGGTTTGACGGGTACAGGCGACTGAAACAGGTCAGGGGTCACATCAAGGTCAATGGCCTCAGTGTCGCCCCCTACAGGTGTGGATAGTTGTGGCGCTGGGCTCTCGTGTAAGAGTCTGTGCGCAAAACTTGCTGCAGTGCTATTTGGGGAGCCAATTGCTTTTTCCAATTTCTCAATTTTCTTTCTGAGACTCATCCTCTCTTTCTCCGCGTGTTTCAAATCCTCCTCCGACATCCTTAACATTTCTTTGGCAGATAATAACTCCTCCGTTCTGTCCTGCAAAAGTTTCTTTTTGGACGCTAATTCTTTTTTGTGCTTATCTATGTCAGTGCGCAACTGATTCCTCTCCTGTTTGATAGTGGTCTGCTCTTGTTTTAGGAGGGTAACGTAAGTACACAGCTGCTTGACCGCCCCCTCTCCACTGCCCCAGTGGTTGACCAACTCCTGGACATCTTCTTGCTGACCTGAAACAATAAATATGATGTAGAAATTATGTACCTGTAATAATATGGACACTGCTAAAGTTATCCTTAATTGAGTAACTCAATTGTTATCAAATTAAAACTTGCAATTGGCTATCACTTACACAATTTATTCAAGAGCAAATTTCTCTGACTATCAGTTTTCATCCTAATATTTTTATTTTCTATTTTAAAATTTTCAAATTAGCTAAGGAAAAGATTATGTTTGGATTTTCTAATAACAGTATATCAGTAAAAACGGTATCCATTTAACTGGCCAGGTAGAAAATATCAATGCCAATACCTTTTATAACCAACTCTACACTCTGTAAATCCTGAAGTTTCTTCCGCAGTCTCTTGGTCTCTTCTTTACAATTCTGAGCCTCTTTCTGCTGATCTTGATAGTAACTCAACTCACTCCTCAGGGACTGGTTGGTTTGCTGCTCTCGTTTGTACATATCATGAGTCTTACGCTTGTTCTTTTCCACCTCAGCAAGCTGTTTTTGTAAAGCTTTAAGCTCTTCAAAGAGTTCATTTTTCTCACGTTCTTTTTGTTTCACTACCAGGCGTACTGTATCCAGCTCGTTTTTAACTTTTCCTACATCGCAGTTGTCTCCCTCATCCTCAGCAAGGTCAAAGAAGAGTTTATGGATGACGCTGCGCCTGTTGACATTGAGCCGGCACTGTGGGCAAGTGTTGGACTGCTCCATCCATCTCATCAGGCAGCTGGAGGGATAACAAGTATCTGGCCATTAAAGATGCATAGGGACTCAATTTTTCGTACAAAAGTCAACCAGATGTAACTTCATCATTTCAAATAGTATAACATAAGAGAAATGCCAAAAAGACACCATTTCATATTACTAAGAAGTTTACAACCAAAAATTTTAAGAAGGTGCAGTTCAAAAACTCTTTTATGGGTGATAAAGTGATCAATTTGGTTAATCCCTTGGCATATCGACTTTATTTGACTGGTATAAGAAACTAATAGAAGTGGTTTATATGTGTTATTGGGAATCCATGCTCCACTATCACTTGATTCATACATACTTTAACTTTCCCGTCTTTGCATTAACTAAGTTTTCAAAATGAAATTTGGTTTTTCGGAAAAACTGTAAATATGCTACAGTCACCCAAATGATGGTTATTCTTTTATCATAAATTGAGATGAACTTGAGCACAGAAACGGACATGGGATATGCTGCTAAATACTCACTGATCATGGAAGGTGTGTCCGCAAGGCACGGCCGAGACGTCAGCCTCGCGGTCAAACTGCTCAGCGCAGATGCTGCACACAAAATGCATGGCTGTTTTCTTCACAGCCCTAAAATTTTGAAAACATGAGAACACACTGAACGTAAATTTATATTTATAATAAAAACAAATCAGTAAATTAGGTGTTTTAAACAATCATACTAAAAAGCATCTTTAAAATGTTTTTCCAATCTAAAGCCCATTAATGCAATTCGCAGGGGCATCCATACAGAAAAAATACACCGTTAGGTTTGCCTAAAATCGAGTTTTGATGGGCCTTGATGGGCAGTGCGTGCCATGGCAGTGGATTATGTGATCGAGACATACGTACTGTTTTTAGTAAATCTGTGGATTATTAGAAACATTTAAATCGCTTTTCTTACCTTTAAAAAGATAGTGGAGGAAGCCGTAAGACAGAAATCATTGCTATGTCATGATTTTTGTTAAATCATTAAGATCTAATAATTCGACTTACGAAACACAGGATACGAAATCCGCGCCATATATGTGCGCCTGCGTGAATCTAATCCAAACTTCCGGTCTGTAAAAAGCGGAGGTCTTGTGTACCTTGCTCTGCGTTATCGGTGTCATATCAAGACTTATGTATACATATGGGGCGGTTAAATGGCTTGAGATACCTTTTTGAAACGGGAATGGATCGTGTTTTCTATGTTTTTTTTTCAACCCAAGTGCAAATTAACTGTTTATTCCTTCATTCGCAATATAGGGTACTACATTAGCCAAATAAACCATCTAATTTTCCTAGTTTTACACATAGCCTAAATATTTTTCATTCTTCACTTTTTATCAACTAATCAGTTACAGGACCCTGTATGTGATCTTCTTTTTTCCTTTTGATTTATTTATTTATTTATTTATTTTTATTTATTTATATATTTATATATCACTTTTTAGTTTTGTCGTCATATCTCATAATTTCTAACATTGTAAAATCAGGGAACAGATTCAGCAGATTGTTTATTACTTGTGTAACTGAAAGAAAAACTATGTAGGCCTACCATACAGACCAAAGTCATTCTCAAGTTTAATAATAGATTAATTTGGATGATAAAATCAAAATCCGAGAAAGATTCAGGAGGCTTTATAATTTTTGCAAAGTTTCTAAGTCGGTTCGAACCAGAAAACTCGTTTGTTTTTATTTGCTGTAGAAGGGCGAAGCCCGCGAGGTTGCTATCGGTATAAGCCCCTATATATAGGCCTAATGGAAAATAACACAAATGAAATAGTCCTGTACATTAATATAATTCATCCCAAGTGGGTTTCATTTTTGCCAATTAAGATCATTTCATATTATAGTAATGAATAGGGGGCCTATACATAAAACATATGAGAAGAAAATTTTGAATTCTTTTCTATTATTCCGGTCCTTTGGCATCCTGAGCTGGTTAACAAACTTTCAATGTCATATAGACCTACTGGCATGCGTGAATGTTCAATTCTAATTAACAAAATATAACTATATACTGAGTAGGCCTAAGTCATTTTGTAAATAGATCGTGTAATATGTACCGGTACTGATACTCTAGGCCTACCAACCATTATTACCTCCGCCAAGGAGTTATGTTTTCATCCCTATTTGTTTGTCTGTTTGTCCGTCTGTCATAAACATAACTCAAAAAGTTATGGACCGATTTTGATTAAATTTTCAGGAACTGTCAGAAGTGGACCAAGGAAGAGAAGATTAGTTTTTGGTGATGATCCGGATCACTAATCAACCAATAATCAATCAATAACCAATGAAAACTTAGGGGTGAAACGGCATTGGGTGGAGACTTTGCTGCCTCGGCGGAGGTCTACGCTCTCGGAGTGCTTTTCTAGTTTAACATCTGGAGTGCTCATTTATTCGCAAGGCTGTCACACCTATCACAGCCACATTCACTGGCAAAGTCTCACTGTCCGCACTGTAAGATGAAATCGATGGAAGCAAAAAAAAATTATAACTTACAGGGGCGGATCCAGCATTATTTGAAAGGGGGGGGGGGGTAGTCCGGAACGACAGACCTCGGATGCGAAGCCGACCACCGTCCCCTTGGTGTGGGGTTCGGGGCCCGCTCAAGGGCCCCGAAATTTTTGTGGTGTTTTGGAAAGCAAACAGTCTCCTTAAGTACGTTTTAGAACTATAATTTAGCTAGTCAAAATTCTAAGAAGGGAATATTGGTGTGATATATCTTTCAGAAACCGAAGGGGGGGGGTCAGGACCCCCCTGATACCCCCTCTAAATCCGCCAATGACTTACTTAAGAATTGTGACAATTTAGAGTCAACACGAGGTTATTTATTACATGAAACAAGCTTTGAGGAAACATGACGAGAGTCTTAAATTTAAAGTAAGTCTAGCTTTACTTGTGGGAATTGAACTGAGTAAGTTTTGACAACGTAACGCGACTGATTAACAGAAATATCATCATCGAGTCCCATAATTTGCCCCCTCTTCGTTCTGTGTTGATATAGTGAATTGCAGTATTACGTTGATATATGTTAAGTTCACAACGTGCAATGTCTTGCCCCAGTTATCAGCATGTGCCCTCTTTAAATCTTTGTACACAATGATTTGCTGTTTTATGCTACGTCTCTTCCTTTCTACCCGGTATATAAAGGGCCTACATGTGGTCTGCACAGGTAACGCTGTTTTACGTGAAGTTTGAGAGCACATGGGCCAGGCTGGCTGAATGTGAGGTGAGTCTTACTCTCTCTCTCTCTCTCTCTCTCTTGGTTCTTTAGACTTTACACAAAGTGTTATAAGGAAATGCGGACTACAAACAAATACATTACGCAAAAGTTACAGAATATGCTGGTGAATTTTTGAGTATACGAGTAAAGCTACGCGCACATGATGCATTTAAAATTGCTAAATTTCGGATAAAACACTGCAACAGCGTAATTAACTGACACCCCAGCAGGCAAACGACATTGATTCTACGTTGATTCAACGTTGATCCACCAAAATTAACGTTGATTCAACGGTGAATCAATGTCGTTTGTCTGTTGGGACACTTGTTAATGTGAGTGACTGTGTTAGTGCATAAGTATACGTTTAACTACGTGTACATGATTAATTTCATTTACAATATTTCAGGTCAAATATTCCAACGGCATGACTGGCATATGTTTATTTGCACAGCACCACGACTTGAAATAGACGCTTGGGCCTGCGGGTTTCTTTTTGTGCGGTAATATTATAGCTTACAAGGTAAGTTTTTTGTAAAAAGAACATGTAATCATAGCTGGTTCTCCGGGCGTGTATGTTTTGCAATAAATGTAGCATGCTGTCCACGATTTACAGTGTTTCAAGAAATAATTTTGGTGTAGAATTGGCATATCAAGCGATCATTTAATAAAAAAAATCAATATGAAAAACCGGGCCATTTTATAAACATGAAAATCCACATATATATACATGTAGGTTATTGTGCGTGTCGGCGCGTCTTTTTAAAAGACCTCATGTTAGGCCTACTGGGGTATACACTCCTCTTGTCTATTTATCTAGCTACAGAATTGAAGGTGAATACTTGGGCAATTGGCATACGGATTCGTTAATATGTCCAAGATGAATGCGATAAATCTTTTAAAAATCAACGGGAGGGGGGATTTGGTGCCGCGCTTAAATTTACGATGTATAGACAATGTAAAAACTCGTCAACTCACAACTCAAATTAGCTCCATCATATCTACTGGAGCTCAATTTTACTTTGTTACGTGTATTAGCTGAACTCAGTTTGAACAATGCCGAACTTGAATCTCTGTATAACTCGAACTAATTCCCCACATCTAAAGTGCCCTAGCTATGGGGACTGTACATGTGCATGCTTTTAACTCACATCAACCGAGGACCCAGCTTCAAACAAAGGGACACTAACAGGCCTACCCAACTACCAGACTCGGCACCGAATGATCCTGAATTCACCGGTAGATCAGACCACACTACCCTTTTTCAAGGTGTGATTCAGTACGCATTACACAGTATCATACCCTGAACAAATTTTGAATGGTGATGCAATGCTTTTCAACCCCGCTGAGAATCGTCACTATCACATCGTGTACTAGGCAAGAGCGGTGTCGCGTCTGATACTGTGAAATGCGTACTGATACACACTTTGAAAACGGGTAGTGTGGTCCGATTTACCGATGAATTCAGGATCATTCGGTGCCGAGTCTGGTAGTTGGGTAGGCCTGACTAAGCTCTGGTAGATGTACGCCCGTAGTACCTACTGTATCTTAGAACCTCGTCAGGTGAAAAACTGGGACACGAGACAGCAAATCGAATCGGTATGTCAAATCGATGTCTATTTATACATGTATATAGGACTAGTGTCAGACATCGATAATAGCTGTCTGTTTGACCTCTGAAATAAGGTCGAGCCTTTGCTACTGGCACATTACAAGGGTTTTACAGCTTCATGATACCGTTAAAACATTAGCTGCCTTGGTTATAGAGAAAATCCCAAAACCGAAAACCCAAAAATGGCGTACAGCGTCACCCGTTGGACACTGCACTTAATCTCTGTATTTAAATGGTCTTTTGGGAAGTATGCTTTATTTTTGACACAACATATATGTACAGGGCATTGTTTCTATGATTTTATCCGTTTTGCTTCATCTGGCCTTAAATCAGCTAGTTTTCTTGGAATGCAAGTTAGATAGGCCTAACATATGTAGGCCCTATACTTGAAATTGTTTTTTCCTTTCTTTTCTATTTGTAATGTATTGTGCGTCAAAAGTATGGTTTGTGAAAGAGATACAGAATTTTGAAATTTGCTGACTTATATTTGGTGAATACGAAATGTGCTGAATATGCTGCTCAGTACTACAATATATATATTTTAATTTTAGCTTGATTTTGTGCCAGTTCTTTAGGCGTGGTCATAATAATTCTAGTTCTTATCATTTTTGTTTTCAGCGCTTCGGGCTTTTTCCATTCAAAATGCCTTCACTTTCAAAAAAGATTGTGAAATTCTTCGTGATCAGCATTCAAGCAGCGTTCACACTGATTATAGGCCTCTTTATTCCGAATTTTGTAAAACGTTTCATAGTGCGACGCAGTTTTAGGAATGAGAAAAACCCCAAAATGGTCGAAGTTTTTACAGATATCGATGGATTTGCGTCCTCCTTGTTCACGTGGACACAAGTCTCTCAACGCTGGCAGAGGCAGATGCAGTTTCTTTTCTCAACGGCAGACAAGGGTAATTACGCGCCTAATGTCCCACTTTTCCGCCTGAAAGACAGATCGAAATGTCGTCTGCTTGATTTTGCCAAACCGGGGCGCCCTCTGGTGCTCAACTTTGGAAGCTGTACCTGACCCCCGTTCATAGCAAAATTGGACGCCTTCAAGGAGTTGGTGACCAAATTTGCCGATATCGCTGACTTTATCACTATCTACATCCAGGAGGCGCACCCATTTGAAGGATGGTATGTCGCCTCAAAATATAACTTGCACCATCATAAAACTTTGGAAGATCGTTTTCAAGCGGCGGCCATGTTGGAGGGAGAAAACCTGCCCTGCCCATTACTTGTTGATACTATGGAGGAAGCCGCGCAGATTGCTTACGCTGCGCTACCTGAGAGGTTGTACATCATCAAAGATGGACGGGTTGCATACGAAGGGGGGTTTGGACCTGAAAACTACAAGTTGGAGGAAGTTGAGGCATGGTTGCAATCATATTAGGCGATACCTGTTATATACGTTGTATGCAGTGCATGTCTATTCAAGTAAACACAGAAGTTAACTGATAGATTTCAATGACAAAAATTTAAAAGAACGCTAAAACCACGAACCTATCCATCGACGAACCGAAAGTTAGCACAGTACTGACATGTTCAAGTACCATTATATCCCCTAGTGCCAGTAAAACCCTGAATCGAAAGAAACAGTACCGATTTACCTCAGAAGCAGTTTTACCCATATGCTAAAATACACCGTTGCCAAGGTATCCCGTGGTATCTTTTCCCACGTCATTGGCACCATGTTCCATATGATCTATGATGTAGATGAAACATTTTCAACTTCTCATCCCCTCCCCCCCACCCCAACACACACGAACTGTGACATATAGGCCAGGGATATATCGGTAGGGAATCTATAGCTATTAACCATAACCATCTAAATTTTATTTGCTTGGAATATCAAGTGGCAATCCAAACAATGAGTTACCGAAAATGTAGAAGATAGTTTTAGTTAGCAGTACTTCTTGATGCATGAAAGTTAATATGCAGGCCAAATGCATTACCTTGGTCGCATGAAGAAATAACTCAAAAAGACACATGGGGTCACTAATTAAAAATTATAGCAAATACAGAACAGTGTATAACATTACCATAACGTGTTTTGGGTATTATACAAACGTTATGGTAGCGTTATAATAACGTTCTGTGTTTGTTTGGGCGGTCTTAACTGTTATTATTATTATTATTATTATTATTATTATTATTATTATTTTGAAATGAGTTACAATTTATGCACAATATACTCTAAACAATGCATTTATAAAGAGCATTTAGATCACCTTAAAATTGAGGGTGTGTACCGAGCATTTACATCAGCAGCGTGTTCCAAGGAATGTTTTCCAAAATTAAGGCAATAACTCGCTTAATTCAATGTTATCAAATTTTTAATAGGTATACTGCTTGAAAGTATTATTTTAAGAGTAACAAATACCGAAAATTAATCGTATAAATGAGAAAAACTTGATATTAGTGAGTATTTGCCATATTGTGTTGATTCCTCCATGATGGTGATGTTTTAATAGCCGTCGGCAGAAATATCACTTGATCTATCGGCATCAGCGCAATCATTGGGATGCATTCTCTTTGCTGTATAAAAGTTTGGTTTTCTGTCAAATTATACACCATGAATAAAAATTAACTATCAAATTAAAGAAATACTATGCAGAAGACCATCACTGGTTGTTTTCGGTATTAAAAGGTAAGAAAAAAGAAATGTGTTGGTTTTTATTTCCAGTACAGCATTTCTAGTTAGAGGGCGTCTCGATAGTCCGAAGCAGTGGCGGATTTAGAAGGGGGGTCAGGGGGGAGTCGGCTTCGCATCCGCAGACCCCCCTTCAAATAATCCTGGATCCGCCCCTGATCCGAAGGTTCATTGGTCCGAAAAATGGTAACATTTTCATCGTTTTTTTTTTAATCAAGTGTTCATTGATCCGAAGGTTCTAATAGTGAACATTCGGAGTCTCGGACTATTGCTACGGCCCCCACCAAGAAATACCAAGGGTTATCATTCTAGATTTTAGTAAAAAGACGATATTTGAACAGACATTTTCCTGCTATCTTTCTATGCTATATATTTTAATAACCCTCGTTCGTTTTCGCCAACTTTGTTACGCTATAAAGCCTGTGCAGCAGTAATGCATTATACATTTCTACGTCATTTTGCGCACTTTTACAAACTGGACGGACGGATAATTTGGTTAAATATACGACCACAAATTCGAAGAAAGTGCAGTTTTAAAGTTTTTTTTTGGGGGGGGGGGGGCGAATGATTTATTTGGCACATTTACTTTATTTGGAATGAATAAAAAAATTGGTAGAAGTGATTTGTATGTGTCACATGGAAAAGTACGCTCGCTTTAAACGAAACTTTAAATCATATACTGGCATCTAAAAGTTATCCTAAAATTTACATGTTTGAAGAAACATTTTTGCACACAATGGTGCAGGCCGTCGTGATCAACTACTCTGAACTCGAAACCTCTTTATAAGCTTCACAATTATCATTCAGGTCTATAAATTAAAAAATAGGCTTTAACAGTCAAATATGTGTAATATAAAAGAAGTAGTTTTCACGATCTGTAAATAATAAGCTGCCTATGAACTCAAGAATAACACATTAGTATGTTGAAAAGGTGAAAACATTTTAGTTTCGGTGTAAGGGTCCTTTTCATCTCCCCCCCCCCCCAATCCTGCCCCTTTGTTGCCATTCAAACAAGCCGCTTTCAACACTCAGTTTATGTAATGGTAGTAGTGCAAGCTATTGAAAAGTAGGTCAAAAGTTCACGGATGGGAAATACCATGTAAGGGTTTGGTGGGGGAGGCTATAGATATGTTATAAAAACAAGATTATTTATTCTGCCGATTTTGAGAAACAAGTATTTTTTATTACATTTATTTAGATATATTTCAAGAAACGTATTTCTATCCCTAAACCAGCCGCTTCTGTACAGTAGGCACAACATTTTCTTAGAAATCACTCCCCACTTTCCTGTGAATGGACTGTGCCGTCTGCTGAGAAGTGCTCACTGGCGCTCTCCTGACGCAATGCCACCAGCTCCGGTGGGCTGTAGCAAACCTGCCTGTGTCACATATACAGTAGGCCTAGATCTACATGTATTTTATCTTTTGCAATATAAAAATTCAATCAGAAGTGGTTTTTAAGGGCTGGGTAAAATTTTTGCCACTGTAAGGAAGTAAAGTTACAAAAAAAAAAAAAAAGCCTTAAAATGATAATAAAAATAAAAAAATAACAATGCTAATAGTAAAACGTTCATAAATACCCATGATGTTAAACTTACCATTGATCACAATTTCACAATAAGGCCTATTTCAATATTAAATCAAAATCGAGACAAATGTTTAAATAGTTAAAATTGTGAGATATCAAACAAGTCTTTTGGATTATCTATGAGTTATGTTCCTCCCGATAGTGTGATGAAAAAACCAAGACTCGATTTTAGGATTCTTTCCTCCCCCCACCCCCACCCCCACCCCACCTGCACCCTGCGCCTTTTCTACTCATATTTTTCAAACAATCGTATTTGCCGGCGGTTTACACCCTGAGATTAGAGATAACTTGCAACAAACCTGTACACTAGTCTATAATAACTCTTGTCGTTTCAAGTTACAAGGTTTGTTTCAAGCTTGGACCTAAATAGAGAAGGCCTTCTCTATTTAGGTCCAAGTTTCAAGTTACCTCTGATACACAGGGTGGCGGTTTACCGTCTGTCACAACAGCACGCTGGATCCTCCGCGCTTTCCGGGAACTGAACAATAAGGACGGTCCGCAAAATTTTGGGGAGAGACATATGAAGAAGAGAGATGCCATAATTTCGGCAAAATCTTGCCAGGTGAAACTGGAAAAGTGGACCAGTTTCTCGTCCCTCTTAAAGTTTGGAATATACCCTGCTTTTAAGTGGGAGTTTTTATGCACTCGGAATATTTTGCTGGCAATTTTAAAAGTTTCTTGTCTGTCTCCCCCTCTCCCTAAAAAATTCGACCCTAAAAATCAATAATCGTATGGTAATTTTATACAGGCAATTGACTTACTTCGTAACAACGCAGTTATCGTCGCTATTTTAATAGATTTATAAGTCTGGGGTGTAAACGTGATACACGTTTATGATAACTGAAGGTAATATATTAAACGGTCAGCGCATGTCTGTCAAATGTTTCCCAGTAAGTGAGCATAAACGGAGATTACTTTTGAAAATAATAATAAAACACTGGACAATAGAAGTGTCACCCCTACTGAGCCAATACTTTGGAGGAGATAAATGACTGTGGAATGATATGCTCCTGGTATCATTTTATTCACATAATATTTCACAAAAGAAATGATTCTAACTGAACAATTCAACTGTATCGATATTCTGACATTGCTTATATTCCCCCTCTTCAGGTTAATAACTTTGAAAACTCCGATTCAGGGGGTGACACTTCTATTGTCTAGTGTGTGTATTTGTTTACAAGAACCAAAATATCTTTTAATAAAATTTGATTTGTTTTAATTAAGAATAAATTAAGAATGGTAAAAAGCAGGTTTTAATGGATGAAAACGAATAATAAATTTCCGTTTTAAAAGAAACTAACAAATTCAGTTTAAAACTGGTAATTATTTAGCAAACCATTGAGTTTGTTTCAACAATGGTCTCTAGCTCTGTTGCGCGCAAAGGATTGCGGGTAATATGGGGGTCCAACTTGCCCCGGGTGCATATTTTTCATTTGAAAGGATGGCAGCCTTTTATGGTGCTAGAATGAGCAACGATGATACATCTCTGTGAAACTTGAAACTTTTTTTTTTACCTCGTAGCTATTTTTTCATAAATTGACTGGGGCCAACTTACACTGGGGTCCAACTAGCCCCGGTCTCCCCTATCACAAACATTTTTAAGAAGCGCGTAATCGGTTAATTATCAATTTATACAATTACAAGTTGTCTTAAAAATTTTCCCTGTGAACCACCACGACGGAGAATTGTAGTGATAATGAAGATATTATAAGCTTTGAAATTTTGACTGCTATGCCTAATTTTCACTTAAAAAAGAGAGAGAAAGAGAGAAAGAGAGAAAATATCCCAATGAAATTCACCCTTGTCGACACATATAAATAGAAATGCAGTCAAAAGTTTTATGGAAAGCTTAGATACGCATTTTTTTTACATATATATCATAATTATAACCTAATATCTTAGGTGTGCAATTTTCAACCAAACGTCGTGTCGTCTGCAGCACAACTCTGACACGCGTTTACTATCTATTCTTCACTCATGCAATGATTGTGTTAGAGCAGAAAATTTCTTTCTTACCAGATGACAACTGAAAACTTTGATAATATATTTTTAATCACCATTAAGATCATCAAGGCCATCAAGATCATCATCATTACAAATCTCTGATGTGAACATCACTTCCGGCCAGTCATATATTACTTCAGTGGACTTAATTTGCATGTAAGAGAAAAATTAATTTTTTTCCCATTTTGGCTTTTCTCCAATTTTTTTCATTATTTTCAAAAAGATAACATTCCGTTTTGCTCACAAATTGAGACACTTTTGATCCACACGCACTGTTTGTAAATTATGTAATTTGAAATAAATTTTATATCACAGACGTGTATCACGTTTTCACTCCACAGCCAAAAAACTCGACGATAGCTGTATGGGTATAAAAGTAGGTCAATTGCCATGCGATTATTGATTTTTTAGTTTGGACCGTTTTAGGGGGGAGATACAAGTGGGAGATGTATCAACATACAAGCACAACATTTCGGTTGTATACGGTTACTGAAAGGCAGAATATATTGCAAATTTCCACAGAAAAGAGAAAAAACTAGCCCACATCTCCAGCTTCACCACGTAGAACTTTATTAATTCCACGGTACCTCTCTATTTCATCTGACTCTCCCTAAAATTTTTCAGACCGCGTTAACTGTTCAGGTCCCGGGAAGAGCGAAGCATCCAGCGTGGTGGCAGACGCAGGTGCTCTGCAGACGACACATTGCATTCACGCAAGAGGGGGGGAGGGGGGGTAAAGGTTTTCTAGGGAAATGCTGTATTTTATTACATCTGACAATATACGTGATAAAGGAAGGAAAACTGACTTTTTTAACATTTATATTGACTAAGTGTAATATAAGACATTGACATTTCTTCTCAAAATTGACAGAATAAAGAAACGCAAAATGACATAACCTATCTCCCCTTACATGGCATATCCTATCCGTGAACCTTTGAATTTAGCTTTCACACTCCTACACACGCTGAGTTTGTATGTTATCAGTAGAAAGGGGGCGTATTATGGGGGGGGGGGAGAAGGATTTTTAGTGTTATGGTTTTACTCATGTTGTATTCATGGGGGGGGGGGGAGAAGAATTTTAATTATACTATAGTGTTATGGTTTTACTCATGTTATATATTATATAATAAAACATTTTATTTTAAAGGATAGACCTGAACTGAGAGCGTTGACAATGTTTTTGTATCCAAGCCCACGGCTGTTAATTTTGTTGGTCTGCACATTCAATACTTTATTATAATTTTGATCTGATTTGTTTCTTTGATGATGACATACAGTTTACCAACGTACAACTTTACGCATTGGATTTGACCCCCCCCCCCCCCACCCTTCCCTCTAAGCGCCTGGCTGTAGGGGAGACGGGGCTAGTTGGCCCAGTCAATATATTGCTGTGAATATGCATCTTTATAAAAACTGTTATTTATGAGTTTTTGTACTTGATGTTTAAAATTGTTCAAAAAAAAAAAAAAAAAAATCTGATAAAATAAATATTCATCATCATTCTTTGTGGAAGAGGGTAATTTTCTTTTTCAATTTACAAAGTAAAATGTTTTTAGTATTTTTTATTTGTATCACTACTACCCATTTAGTACAAAAATAATGTGAAAACCAGTGCATGTGGTTATATAAAATGATTCTGTTACATGTAACAGCAGTGAATTGCAGGGATATTCTTCTTGATGAAAATCACCCAAGACATCTTTTTTTTCTAAATTGGCCAAATGATTCAAACTTGAAATTGGATAAAACAATAAAATGAATGTTGACAACAACAAATTGCTTTTCCTCATGTTTGAACACATAAATGGACATCTTAAATAAATACTTGAATAGTACCATTTGTATTTTAAGTATTTTTTTTACGTACCATGTGCATGGTGGTGGTACATAACAGACAAAAACAACAAATGCCATCATATTTTAACAAATATTTATTGTTTATGAAACTATACCATATATGACAACATTGCCAGTTAATATTACACTAGAGCTTATACCAACATTGTCTTTGCACTGTCCAACATATTGCAACTGTTACAGAGACTACGAAATTTTATTTCTAATTACAAAAATGTCATTTTCCAATATTGCAAGCTAGCAGGATTGCAGCATTAACAGAAATATATCTTAATAATGAAAACATATTGGTGACTTTGCTCTGCCTTTGATTAGTGTGCATCTTAATGAAAATCTTACATATACATGACAACAGAAGAAAGCTATGTAAATACGATACAAAACAAAGACTAACAATATGCAGAATAACCAATCCAGGAAGTCTTCCAACCAATAGCAGTTGCACTGAACACCTCATCATTAATTAAATCAGCCATTAGGTTTTCAGCTTACAAGTTTGAATGATAAAACTCCCGCCAATACATGTTTAATTTTATACATGCATTAATTAGTGCAAATTGTGTATGTATAATAAATACAGAAATATACAGGTTTTCATCAAATACTGATACTACAGTCCCCGTGGAGATCCATTTTACAGGGGCCTGTTGAACAAAGAAAAAAAGTTCAAATCGGTCTTAGCGAAGTCTGCTGAAAATTTCAGCCATCAAAGTAGTTTTTTTTTTTCCACAAAGAATTGTAAGAGCTGCTAATTGCATTTTGTAAACTTAGCCCACAGGCAAAATTGTTATTTCCTTGATCTTAGTCAAATGCTCAAAGCCTAATATTGCACAGTCAATCTTTGCTAATTGACTAAATTTGTTTAGAAGACTTTGCTAAGTACAATTTTTGTAAAACAGGTCCCATGTGAGATTACCTAAGAGAGAAATGAAATAGTAAAATTGCTTGCATCTGACATCCTCAACATGATTTGAACCTTAGTCTGAATCAATACTGTAAATTATCAAATTTTGCCCAAAATGTTACCTTATTGGGATTAAGGGTCAAAATTAACCTTCAGTCAGATAAGACCTGGAGTTAATCAAAGTCACATATAAAATGTTACAATCATCAGTTTTGTGAGACCTGCTCATAGGTCAAATGTGAAAAATACATACATGATTACAAGCTGAAATAATTGCTTAAGTTAAAAAGACCTGTTTTGTAGAGCAAGATGTGAATATCTTCTTAATTTACGTGCTAGATTTATAATATGTTTAAGAACAATATTATACAAACAAATTAACATATCCACAACTAGCCTATCCATCAACCTTTTCTTTTAGATCTGTAACTCAATTTTTATCAATCTGTTAAGACCTGTCACATTTGATCCGATGCTTTGATAGATTTGTTACATTGTGCTTCGATACTGCAGGAAGTAACAAAATGTACAGTAGAAATAAATACCTAATAAGAACAAATGAAGAAGACAAATCCTGCTGCAGTAATGTCTAAGGTTTTACAAACATGTAAAACAGTCATACATTTTTATATTCATAATTTACCATGAAGAAATGGTACAAATATATACACATAACATAAAGTGAAAAAACATAAAAACATCTTTAAAAAAAAAAAACTGAGACTTGCCACATGCAATTAAAAAAAACTGAGACTGAATTACAGGTTAGGAAAAGCATTACAAATATTCTATATTCTATCAAAATATAACAAAGTATATGCAGTGCCATTCAGCGAGGACCAGATATTATTTTACCATGTTATCATGCAAGCCTTCTTTGCAAAAGCACCCCAGCAGCTGACCTAAGCTTTATACACTCATGCTTCAGAAAGCTTTCATTAATCTAAATAAAAAAGATAAATAAATAAAAGTAAAAAAAAAAAAAATGACTTCAATGAACTAAAAAAAATCCCATACCCCATTTAACATATAACAATTTCCAGATTTGACAAAATGTAAAATTAAACTGATGGGTTTCTTAAGAAACAAACAACACATGCCATGCAAATAAAATTAAAAAAATAAAATAAATAAATAAATAAATAAATAAATAAATAAATAAAGCAATACTTCCGCTAGCATTTCCAGTAAAACTAAACTATTCACATTGAAATTTTGTTATAGGTTAATAGGTACAAAGTTATCATTACTCCTTGGCCTCTGCTATATAGCATCAATGATATGAAAATATCCAGAACTGCCTACCCCTGAACAAAATACAAACCAAGACCAAAGGGCCTGCTGAAGGGGGCAAAACCTGTTAAATATTACATGCATGTTACGAGTGTGCCCCAACCCTCCCCTCCAAATCATGTCTGCTCCAACAACCCCGGCAACTTTTGACTGAAAATGGGCCAAACTCCTGTCATTAGGCACCATAAGTCCAGTCTTGTAGTCTGAGGTCATTATTCAGACCCGTTTCCGGTCTAAATATGTCCTAGTCTGACAGGAAAATCTGACAGGATCCCAAAAATTCAAACGCCAACAATTACTAATTTTTGTTTCCACGTTGCTCACAAAGCTCATTTTGTATATGAAACTTTAATTCAGCAAACTCATCCCATCATGCAATGTTAACTTAACAAACCTTTCACAAAACATGTCTCTGCTTTCAAATTCTGAAAGCACCTCCCAAATCTTCCTTCTCAGTAAAGTCATCTCATGATAAATCATTGTGAATTTGACTGCATAACGAAATGAAGAGTTTGCAACCCTCGACTTTGTTTATCTGATTACCGAGTACAGAAATTTCTGAAGCAAAATAAGATCAGATACTTCATCAGCAGTGCCTGAATTTTGTCATATCACGTTGCCGCAGAGCAGGGTTAGGAAGAAATCTTTAACTAAAAGTTTGTCTGTGTTTTCTGGCAGATAAAAACTAAGCACTTGACAGGCAAAGCATACGATTCATACCTTTTTCCATGTATTACAAAATATACCATTTAGAAAGCGAGCACCTAGCCACTTCAACAGAACTATACAATTAAATTTTAAGCACTAATATACATATAGATATATATAAATACATGAAAATACAGTCAAAAATGAGGTAAATCTAAAGTTATGATTGCCATAGCACCCAATTATGAAATTGTGTATAGTCCCACTGACAGGTCTCAGCTCATTAATAAAACTAATAGTATTACATTACAATACAATACTCATGTCCATGTGGTCTACACATTTAACTAGAAACTTTTAACAACATCATGTCATTGTTACTCATTGGTCTAAACTGATTATTATTTTCATAATAAAATATATTCTTGCCAATAACTTTTTTCTTAGTGGAGATTTCTGTACATTTATCCTCGAATTGGCAAGGTTAACAATTTCATGGTACCAAGCTATAAGCGCCATCTATACTAGCACAGAGTACTATTTTTTTTAACTTCGGGGTTGTCTCACTAATGCCCCAAACTACAGCAAGCAATGGGTAAACTGGGAAAAATATATCTGGGACTTTTATTTTCATTTTGCAATTATATTGACTGGTACCAGGACAATTGACTTGACTTCAGTGATATAGAAATACTGAAGATTTGTTTTGGGGGGTACATGAGGTTAACTTCAACATTGAAATGTGCCCAGTAGAATATCCAGGCTTAAAATCTTACTACCAGCACTTATGATTTACACAAAAGTATGTGAAAATTAAAAAATATGTTAATTTTTATGTGCTCTCAAACACATTGTTTAAAATAATTAACTATGTGCTATTGAATCCTAAAAAAAATCATACTTCTTGTAAATGTTTCACACAATCAGGGTAGTCCGTCCACATATGTAGTCCTTTGTGACAATATCATGTGGATTTTCAAGGTCAGCAGTATTTTATGTGCCAATGTTTCCATTTATTACACAAGATGTACCACTCAGGAAGCAATCGGCTGCCTAGCATCCTTGCCACTAATTCTCATCAATAATTTCCATCAAATGGTTTTAGAAGAACCTTGTTGGGGATAGAAATTCTAGAGAATGTGAGCAAAGCTGGTCTCAGAGCACCTCATTGCTTTAAGGGAGAGCCAATAGATGTCTGTGCCATCTGCTTGTGCTGATATTAAACTTATTATGGTAAGCCTTTACCGACTTTCATTCAATCAGGGATGCGACTGAGCCCGAATGAAATCTTTTGAAATTCGAGAATTCCCCATATAATGAAATCCATGTAGAAACACAGTTCTGTGTCTATTTCAGATCTATTTGCCTGAGTCATCAACTGTCCATGCCTCTCACTGTTGTCTTGGGTGGAGACCATTCACAGCAATGAATTCTCCAAAGTATCAAAAATAGTGTAGCACATTTCCAGTAAATGTTTTCAGGCTGCATTTAATCTCTTCAGTTTGGACCTCTTCCTCACCATTAAGCATTATGTTTTTGGTCACTGAATTCTTGTCACTGTTCTTTACACCTCTTTGTATAAAGTGCAGTTTGTAATTCTCATCAACTGGTACATGTCTGATATAAAGTGCAGCTTACCCACAGAGATCTTCTACTGTCACCTACTTAGTTTCAATTTCTCAAAAGATGAACATTTCCTAGTTCAATTTGACCTGCTTCATATTTCTTCCCTGTCAGGTCCATTGGTCAACATTATAAATTTGTGTGCTGTTGGTTGACGAAATGCAGCGTAAACTCATTGCGATCAGAGCACATTTTGTGACATATGTTACACTCCCAGGGATTGGTTGGACTATGCAGAGAAGCATGGAGATAGTAGATCCCACGCTCGAAGAACAGAATGTTGCAGTGTTCGCACTTGAATATTCGCCCCTGCATTACATAGTGGTCAATGACATCATCAAGATCAGGAAATTCTGGAGGCTGGGCGTTATGCTGAATGGCAACATCCCGGACCTCCTTTTGGACCGTGAAGCGTGGATCTCCCAGCGTTGTTAGGGCGTGGCTGGAGGGAATAGAGAGAGGAGGACTAAGGGGGTTCGTGTGGAACCCCAAGGAATATAAATCTCGGCTGTAGAGAGTTCTTTGGTTTGCGAACTGGTCCCCTGGTGAGAGTCCCGGTGGAGAGAAGGCAGCCGCCAGCCCACCGAAGTTGAGATTCTGAACAGGATTAGAGATGGGAGCTTGAGGGATTCCTACGACATTTGTGCTACGAGATTTGGAAAAGATGGCATCGATCCCAGGTAAGGGAGTTCTCTGGATCACACCATCTCCTGTGGGGGTAGAACGAGGAGGAGGAGGAGGAATAGGTGTTCCCTGTCCTTGCTGTTGCTGATGATTCTGCTGATGTTGATGCTGTTGTTGCTGATGTTGACTTTGCTGTTGCTGATTCTGATGATGCTGTTGGTGGTGATTGTGTTGTTGATGATGCTGATGCTGGGAGTTGACGAGTGGCTGCTGATGTTGCTGATGCTTCTGCACTGCATCCACACCCCCCTCAAGCTCAGCCCTGTGATTGTGATTTGTGCTGCCACCATCCTCAAACTCCTCCATTTCCTTCTTCACAGTCAGTTCCATGGGGAGAGAGTTTTGAGAATTATTCAATGCTGTGTGGTCAATATCGGGACGCGAGGACGAAGAGGAGGAGGCGTTGGCAGTCGCGCTTAGCCTCTCTGCAATGTTGTCAATCCTCGTCCCTGCTGAGGAGGCAGCAGGCTGTTGTTGCTGCTGTTGCTGTTGTTGATTCTGATGTTGTTGTTGTTGTTGTTGTTGTTGTTGCTGTGAAATATGGAGATTGTATGGAAATGACTGGCCGCTGGTGACTGGTGGAAATGTTTGCCCACTGGCCACTGCCTGCTGGACCGAGGCCACTGCATTTAATACTGCCTGCTCCGAGGTTGACACATGCTGTAACTGCTCCTCCAGCTCCGGGGACACCCCGCTAGTAGGGGGGCTCTCCCGCGACCCCGCACTCTCCGTGCTGTGACGGTTGGGCCGCGTGGTGTCTAAGAACTGTGGCGGGTGGAGTTCCATGATGTGCTGATTAAGCTGGCTGGGGGTGGGTGCAGTAAACGAGCAAATGCTGCAGTGGAGCATCACTTGGGGGTGGGCGAATAAATGCTTCTTCAGCTGCGGCTCAGAGTCAAAATGTTTGGCGCAAATTGTGCAACTGAATGGCTTCTTGTGCACGCTCCGGTGCATGACCCAGTTTGAGCGTGCCGCAAAGCGCTTATTGCACACTAAGCACACATAAGGTTTATTTCCATAATGCAGATTCTGATGTTCCATTAATGTGTGTTTGTATCCAAAGCGTTTTTTACAAATGTTACATTCAAAGGGTTTCTCACCAACGTGGATGAGTCTTACGTGACGCACTAGTCCATTGTTGAACTTGAATGTCTTGTTGCAGATCTTACAGCGAAAGATCTTTTTTCCATCCTTGTCCTCCTCCATGGCGCTGACACTGTCTGCTACAGTGGGCGACTGTCAAAAAGAGAAGAACAGACACAATGAGGACCAGGATCACCTAACACAATTAACATCAGGGAAATTCAAACATGGCTCAATTCACCCAATCCACAATATTTTTCAATATTTTACCCCCAATTATTATTTATTTATTTATTTTTATTTTATTTTTTATATATTATAATTTTTATTCTTCACAATTTTAATCAAGAAAGTTGGGAGGTCCAGTTGCTTATTTCCTTTTCTTCATGTTTCCACAAAGAAAAGATCAATGCTTCCACTGTGCTAGGTGTCATGTTTAATGCTTATATATATTTGGATTTAATTTCTTACTGAAGTGGTTCTAAGCAAAAATAATTTCATATTTTGTTGGTCCCTTTCATGGTTGAGGAGAATATGAAGTTATAAGTTTTTGACTTTTGTAGTTACTGAGAAAACTTAAAAAATAGGTACCAAAATCATCTCGGAAGGACAAATTGATATTGATTAATCCATTATTTTATAATCAAATATTTTTTTTTTAATCTAATGCACCTGACTAAATGTAAGAAATAGGTTATATTTAATGTATTTAGCTTTTATTGTTTATCCTTCCGTGACACTATTTTATAAGTTTTCCAGATAAAAATGTCAATGAAATCATAATTAATCATCAAAACCTAAAATTTCTTTTGGATTCTGGTGTCTTATGATGTCTGGTTTCAGAAATTATAAGTTTTATAAGTAGGATTCCTTTTTGAAATTTTGAGGTCTGTGGACCAAATACTACGGAATGGCCCATAATGTTAACTTTCAAATACTACATTTGAAATTTTCTCCCAAGAGCAATTTAAGCTTTCAGCAATGGATTCAGCATCCAAATTTTCAACCTTTTTAGATTAACTATATACAAAATATTTTTCCCTGAATTACATTAATTGTTAATTCACCTCTGCTTTGATAAAATATTCAAGCAGTAACCACACATTCTGCGGGCAGAGGATATAGGGAAAATATCTCAAGAGTGTGTGTGTGTGTGCACGTGTGTGTGTGTGTATGTGTGCGTGTGTGTTTGTGCGTGTGTATGTGTGCATATGTGGGGGGGTGTGCGTGCGTGCGTGCATGCATGCGTGTGTGTATGTGCCCGTCTTTTCATACCTGGAGAATTTCTGACTTAACCATTCCATCCTTGTCATCTTTAACTCCCGGACTGACACTATCGGCCATGACAACGGGATCCTGCAAAGACAAAGTAAAAACAAATATAACAACTATAACACTATCTGCCATGACAACGGGATCCGGCAACGACAAAGTATAACAAATATAACATCTATAACACTATCTGCCATGACAACGGGATCCTGCAAAGACAAAATATACCAAATATAACACTATCTGCCATGACAAAAGGACACTGCACATACAAAGTGTAAACATTTATACATAAAACCATCTGTAAGAAAGACCAGGACAGGTAGTGTTCAGAATTGACATTGATAAGTTTGTCTGCCCGTCACAGCTTAGCCTCAGGTCTGAAATTTTTCATTAAAAACTGTGCCCCAATGCAGGGGAACACAGTCCATTTGTGGACATCATCAGTAAGCACTAAACGCTGGGGTAGCGCTAACACTTGCCAATTAAACCAAATGCTAAAGCGGACTTATGTTGGCTATACAAAAAGGGCTTGATTTGACTTGTTTTAGTCAATTATAACCATTTGGATAACAAATTGACAAAAACAGTGGTAAGTTGGCTAAGCGAAAAAATTTCTAGTGCTACCCCAGCAATGGCTAGCCACTGCTGGTTCATTAATGAGCTAATGAAAGGCCTCCACACACCCACTTCCCCAAGTCTCCAATTTCCTCTCTTCTACAGTAATGACCTACCTTTCCATGGTAGACCCCTAGGTAGAAAATTTAGTTCCGAGCTAAACTAGGTTTGTTTATTTCTCCACACTATTAGGGAATCAAATGCAGACCTTGGCATATGCAGGTGTGTTCTATGACTAACTTTTCAAGGCTGTCATTTCTACATGTGTTTAAATAGCTAAGTTCTTTGCTTTTATACGTTATATTTCAAAATCTGCTGAATGATACACTAAACATATCCCTGTTTCTGTAAAACATTTACAGCTGACAAATCCAATAAAGCTACCAAAATGCATAGATCTCAATTTCAGGTAAAATCTCCCAGTCTCTAACCACTGTTCACGAAGGTAGAGAACATAATACCAGCATTGCCATGCGTGGATCAATCTGCTGCCATAATTCACACCCAGCATGCAGTGCTAATCGTGCCGTTCACATTCAAATGAGGGTCTCTTTACTTCAAAGCTGGCAGGTGGAGAAAATCTTAATGATGGCTTGAAATAATACAGTTTGGCAATGGAATCAAAAAGTAAAGATTTATTTTGTTTATCTGCTCTCTCTCTCTCTCTCTCTGTATTACTCTCAAGCTTCGTAAGCTAATCTCATAGACCACTGTTATCCTGCCTGACCTCACATTAGATAGGGCAGATATCTATATACATGGCTCAATTCCATGAAACCTGAGCTACTGACCATGTTAGACATAGCACTAGCAGTGGAGTAAACAGCGGACCCCCCACCCCTCAATTAAAACAGTAACATCCCATCAAGATAAAGCTGAAACTGCATAAATAATTAGGGACATCATCTGGCTCATAAGGGTCAAAAATTGTACTTGAAGCAATTTTGTGGCTTGGTTAGATCATTATCTCCTACTCTCTCTCTGTGTGTGTGTGTGTATGTGTGTGTGTGTGTGTGTGTGTGTGCACAAGTACACGTCAATCTGTCCCTCCCACCCTGTCCACTAGTCCATCAATCTGCAGGTACACTGACAAACCTCACTCACACAGACAGAGCACACCTGTCCCATACTGCCTGCTGCAAGATCCTGGTCCAAGACAGATTTATGACTGATTGTATCTTATAAAGGCAGCAGCCATGTTCACACTTGGCTAGGACCTGTTCAGATGGAACTGTACAAGTCAAATGTTAACACGCCTGAACCCATCCAGAACTTGAAGATATATAGCATTTAATATCTTGGAACCAAGGTGACAGTGCCACACATGAAGGATGACTATAATTGTGAAAATACCTACAAATGGACTGTTAGCATGCTAGTCACCGATTAAGTGCATTCACTCAATTCATTTGTACTTCATTGCTCTATAGCAATGGGCACTGTGCGCATGTAATAAAGACCATATATATATCTGAAGGGATCAATCTTGTCTCTCTCTCTCTCTCTCTCATGTTTAAATCGCAGAATAAAATTATAGCGTCATATCAACAGATTTTTATGAAGAATGTTTTAATTTTGACAAATAAATCTTTCTATTTTCTTTTTACAGTAATGGAGTTCATTTTCATGATTACAGCATTTGGAATAAGAAGTGGTTAGTAAGGGATAGTAATGATAAAAAAGCAGAAAAAATGTTTTCTTCTTAAAAATTTCAATTAAAAATGAAACTAAAGCCACATTATGGAATCCTCAGTATATATGACCACTAGTACACTATAACTACATAGAATTCCAAACCAAAATATGCCTCACATTTTTCTCCACATGGATTATCATTACTAGTACACTGAATGAACAATTACAATAGAATATCTCCCTTGAATTTAATGAGCTGAGCTTTTCATCACAAAAGTTTTCCGATATTGAGCAAAACCTATGTACAAAATTAAAAATGGAACAAATGCCTTCCTTTTAAAATAAGTATTAATTTAAATTATAGTATGGAAACTTCTTGCCTTTAAATGGATCATAATTTCGCAGTGTGACAATTAATTGCTTCCTTGCCAGCTACTAGTAAATAATAAATCAACAGAGATTAGACTCCAATGAATTTTCACCGCCTGCTCATAAAATATGAATGCTGATTCTCTGCATACTCCGTGATATAATACAGGTGATTCAAGAAAATTGTCAGTTTTAGAATCACACTGGTGCGAATACCGAATGCAATGAAAATGTAGACAGCAAATTTGTCACAGGTTACATGAAAGGTCACAAATGATTAGGAGTTACAGAAATGCAACAAATATCAATGACTGTGTCAAGGTAATGCTAGATTAACAGAACAGTGAGACATTTGTAATTTGTCACTAGCAACTATGTCTGCGGCAGTGGCAGGGCGGGGGGATTGGTAACCTTGCGTGCAGCAATTTTTGCTTTTCCCCCCGAGAACTGGAGTACAAATGCTTCATGGGAGTGTGGGCTGAGGGGAGAGGGAAAAGGGAGGGGTGTAGCAGGGGCTGGGGGGGGGGTGTGGAGGAGCAAAATCAGCGTCTACAATGAAGCTATCATATGATTTTTACACAAAGATTTCTGCTGAATAAAACCTATTCAACCATCAAATAAAATCAATGAACAAATACAATTTTAAAAACCCCGATAAACAATAACCACATTATGATTTATATTATTATCATCATTTTGGCTCGTGTTCAAGTCTCAACTTTCCATCACATGTTTATAGTGTTCTACCTTGACCTGTGACAAAATTTACCTCATTGTGTGACTGTTCCATGACTCAAGACTATGCACAGCACATGACAGGGGTCCCAGCCAGCTGTCCGCATCTGTCACCCTGGAAAAGAACAGACACAGTTACAACATCTACATGCAGTACTAATGGGACTGATCTCAAGGACAGACTTCCAGACAGACTACTAGACTGTAGTGGTAAATTGTGCAATTTAGCTAGTATTTTTTCAGCAGGAAAGTCAATAATATAGTCATCCAAGCACATAAGTGTGGTATCTTTCTATAGTAATTTAGACTTGTTGGACTGGTAAGAAATAAGAAAACTCACTGTCTGTTCTATATACTTTTTCTTGTATATACTAGTACATATATTGATTTTCTCAAAGAAAGTAAAATGACAAGATCGTGAAATACATTACAGAGATTTGTCTTTTTGTCTATATTTCAACACCATGTAATGTGTGTGTGTGCGCGCATGCACGCATTGGAGGGGGGGGGGGGTCAGAATACTTGTCACTTGGCTCTTCCTTTTGCACTTTTTCCAAAATTATAAGTACAGTAAAGCCCCCTTTACACTGGACAGCATCCTGTATGGCCCCTTTGAGAGTAAAAAAAAAGAAAAACTGCCCAACCATTCATTTTCTAACCAAAGCGATGCTTGTGGCTCTTTTCTGTGACCACAAAGACGCTACTTTCATGGTTGAACAAAAGAAGCACAAAGGACAACGTCCAGTGTAAAGGGGGTTTAAGAAATGCATTAAATACATTATGTCTTCCATCGAAAAAAAAAAAGGCACTCTTGTCCTTGAGTACATGCTATAAACACACATGTAAACAAATTCACTCAAGTATACACACGCACACAAAAACTTGCAGTACTGCACGCCTTTCTCCCCTCCAACTCCTGACACTTCACTGAAGATATATATAAATATGTCCACAACTTTGTACTGAGGTGACCTCACCAACTCGATATATACTTTGCCTATCCTTGCTTCTATTTGTTGTACAGCTGATCAATAGGTGAACACTACAACACAGTATTAACCTTCCGCACACATAAGCCCCATTCACACGTACATGATTAATCGAGATTAAGGGAATCGCGATTCTAACGCGCTTAGCTAAATTCACTTTTTTGCGTTCACACATGTAAATACGAAATCGCGATTTACCTTGCTAGATCTGGTAATTGCAACTGTGCTCGCTAGGGGAGTCACGGTATATAATGTTGATCATGCGCAGTAGCTGCCTTCAAGACCATGCTTTCGGTGTGTACGGTGTTATTGTTTTCTGTTTAATATTCTCATCGGCCCAAATATTTGTTTATGCTGCCACTGAGTTTTCAGACCATACTTCCTCTTGGCCATTTTGCTGACTGCGAAGAAACTTGAAATTGGGTGGACAGTTTGTTTTCTTTCACTTTCCAGTCGGCAAATAGCTGTATTTAGCTAATGATTCGTTTCAATTTATACCCGACATGAAATAAAATTTATTGTATTGTATTGTATTGTACTTTCGATAGAAACTATGCACGCGCCTTAAGTCCTCAACTTCCGGTGTTAACATCGATCCGGTTCTCACTAGGAAATTTTATGTCGCGATTTAAGTTTACATCGATAGAATCCACCTCTCGAGTAGGATTAATTTGAATCGCGATTTGGCGTCTCTACTGCGTTCACATTAGAAGCTTTACATCGATAGAATCGCGATTTGGCACTAATCGCGATTGAAAGTGTCTCGTGTGAATGGGGTAATAGTGATACACCATTCTACCGTGGCCATTTCACAGTATTATTCCTCCAATGACAGCTTTTTTCCATCATAAAACATTTCTGCTTGGAATATTTATTTCTACTAAAAGGGTTTAAGGTTGGTTGATAAAATGATATGCATTTGCCCTCTCCCTCCCTCTCTCTTTAAAAAATGAAAAGAGATGAAAACAATTTAAGGGGGATACCATAAAATGGACCAAATACTTAATGTATTATGCATTACAAAGGGAGATTAAAACAAGGCTGGTGGCTGACAAGTAAAACACTAGACATTGTTGTCCAACACTGTCACACTGAATGTTTATCTGCCACCAGAGCCGAAAATAAGTTATGATAATATATAATTCATAAATTAGTCTACACAAAGATTAATGTTCATGGAACTCCCCAAGAGAATATGTGAACCACTGGCTGTAACTTCGATCAACAAAGGGAATGACATGAGAACTGATGAAAACTGATATTTTGTTTCTGGTTGACTTAAACTCAGGGTTAAAATGTGTTGGTAATGGGGGGAGGGGGGGGCAACCAAAAATATTCTGTCTGTCTGTATCTCTCTCATGCATACATTCATGGCTGCAATTTGACACCAGAAACTTTTAGCCATCTCAATAATAATCGTGTGAAAAGAAAGAACCCATCCAATTTCCTTTAGTACACTACAAATCATACATCACTCAAAGGCATTATGAACAATCTGCATCAGACTGAGGCATTCAAACCCAGGGTTTTCATTAGTTTTTTTCTTTTCATTTTTAATTTATTATTTTTTGGGGGGGTTGGGGTCTATGAAAAAACTTTGAATATGAGCAGATATTGACTAAAGAAATGACCCATCGTTTGTCAGTTGACATTTAGATAAATCCACCTTAAGAAGAAAATCTGCCTTGCTGAGATCTCTGCCGCCAAATCACATGTTCTACCTAAACAGAAGCTAGGAAATCAATTACAATCAATTAGAAGTGGGTCGCATTATCTCCGACCTCATGTGGAAATCAATGTTAATGTGTTATTCTCGTCATGTTTTTCTGTATGTCCTAATGCACTTGTTGTTATTTGGTCCCCACGTGAATTCTCTATCCGCAAAGGAGGGGGAGGGGGTTCAGAATAACAAGAACATATCAGTCGGTGGGCTCATTCCAATCAGTCTTGTTACAGCCAAATCAAAAATTCCTCACTAGCAAGAAATGGCTGAAGGATCATCATAATATCCTGAATTAGCCACAGCAAGTGCTGGCGTTGTGAGGCTTTCTCCTTGGACTGTACTGTGTGGCCTAATGTACTGCCAGCTTCATTTCCTATCATCTTAGATGTATGTGTGTGAATCAGTATAAATCACTAAAAAGGCAGCGTATTCATCTCCAGACAGAACGACATAAATTTCATTCTGAGGCAGTTTGATGCAGACAGTTGTCACAAACTGCATTTTATTTCAATACAACAGCAATATGCTCAGACAAATTTGTAGTTAGTAAAATATTCCACTGTCTTATTAGCCAAAATAAGGAATTATTTTGTCATTTTTCACAAGTTGGTCACTGCCTGGAATGACTCAATGGGCCAAAATTATCAAACTTTCAGATATGTAATTTTATAATCACAGATTAACATTTGTATGTAGCATTGTGGTGCTTTNGTGACATGAAAGGTCACAAATGATTAGGAGTCACAGAAATGCAACAAATATCAATGACTGTGTCAAGGTAATGCTAGATTAACAGAACAGTGAGACATTTGTAATTTGTCACTAGCAACTATGTCTGCGGCAGTGGCAGGGCGGGGGGATTGGTAACCTTGCGTGCAGCAATTTTTGCTTTTCCCCCCGAGAACTGGAGTACAAATGCTTCATGGGAGTGTGGGCTGAGGGGAGAGGGAAAAGGGAAGGGTGTAGCAGGGGCTGGGGGGGGGGGTGGAGGAGCAAAATCAGCGTCTACAATGAAGCTATTATACGGTTGTTACACAAAGATTTCTGCTGAATGAAACCTATTCAACCATCAAATAAAATAAAGAACAAATACAATTTTAAAAACCCCGATAAACAATAAGTACATTACATTATTATCATCATTTTGGCTCATGTTCAAGTCTCAACTTTCCATCATATGTTTATAGTGTTCTACCTTGACCTGTGACAAAATTTACCTCATTGTGTGACTGTTCCATGACTCAAGATTATACACAGCACATGACAGGGGTCCCAGCCAGCTGTCCGCATCTGTCACCCTGGAAAAGAACAGACACAGTTACAACATCTACATGCAGTACCAATGGGACTGATCTCAAGGACAGACTTCCAGACAGACTACTAGACTGTAGTGGTAAATTGTGCAATTTAGCTAGTATTTTTTCAGCAGGAAAGTCAATAATATAGTCATCCAAGCACATAAGTGTGGTATCTTTCTATAGTTATTTAGACTTGTTGGACTGGTGAGAAATAAGAACACTCACTGTCTGTTCTCTATACTTTTTATTGTATACTTGTACATATATTGATCTTTTCAAAGAAAGTAAAATGACAAGATTGCGAAAAACATTACAGAGATTTGTCTTTTTGTCTATATTTCAACACCATGTAATGTGTGTGTGCGCGCGCGCATGCACGCATTGGGGGGGGGGGGGGGGGGGCAGAATACTTGTTACTTGACTCTTCCTTTTGCACTTTTTCCAAAATTATAAGTACAGTAAAGTAAAACCCCCTTTACACTGGACAGCATCCTGTATGGCCCCTTTGAGAGTTAAAAAAAAAAAAAGAAAAACTACCCAACCATTCATTCTGTAACCAAAGCGATGCTTGTGACTCTTTTCTGTGACCACAAAGACGCTACTTTCATGGTTGAACAAAAGAAGCAAAAAGGACACCGTCCAGCGTAAAGGGGGTTTAAGAAATGCATTAAATACATTGTGTCTTCCATCGAAAAAAAAGGCACTCTTGTCCTTGAGTACATGCTATAAACACACATGTAAACAAATTCACTCTAGTATACACACACACATAAAAACTAGCAGTCCTGCACGCCTTTCTCCCCTCCAACTCCTGACACTTCACTGAAGATATATATAAATATGTCCACAACTTTGTACTGAGGTGACCTTAACAACTCGATATATACTTTGCCTATCCTTGCTTCTATTTGTTATACAGCTGATCAATAGGTGAACACTACAACACAGTATTAGCCTTCCGCGCACATAGTGATACACCATTCTACCGTGGCCATTTCACAGTATTCTTCCTCCAATGACAGCTTTTTTCCATCAAAAAACATTTCTGCATCATGTCTTTTTTCCTACTAAAAAGGTTTAAGGTTGGTTGATAAAATGATGTGCATTTGCCCTCTCCCTCCCTCTCTCTTTAAAAAATGAAAAGAGATGAAAACAATTTAAGGGGGATACCATAAAATGGACCAAATACTTTATGTATTTTACTGGGGTAGCGCTAACACTCGCCAATTTAGCCAAATGCTAAAACTGACTTAAATTGGCTGAAGAAAAAGGGCTTGATTTGACATGTTTTAGCCAAATTATAACCATTTTGATAACAAATTGACAAAAATGTGGTGCTTTGGCTAAGTGAAAAAAATTGCTATCGCTACCCCAGTTATGCATTACCAAGGGAGATTAAAACAAGGCTGGTGGCTGACAAGTACAACACTAGACATTGTTGTCCCACACTGTCACACTGAATGTTTATCTGCCAGAGCCGAAAATAAGTTATGATAATATATAATTCATAAATTAGTCTGCACAAAGACGCCCTGAATGTTCATGGAACTCCCCCAAGAGAATATGTGAACCAGTGGCTGTAACTATAATCAACAAAGGGAATGACATGAGAACTGATGAAAACTGATATTTTGTTTCTGATTGACTTAAACTCAGGGTTAAAATGTGTTGGTAATGGGGGGAGGGGGGGGGGGGCAACCAAAAATATTCTCTCTGTCTGTATCTCTCTCTCTCTCTCTCTCATGCATACATTCATGGCTGCAATTTGACACCAGAAACTTTCAGCCATCTCAATAATAATCGTGCGAAAAGAAAGAACCCATCCAATTTCCTTTAGTACACTACAAATCATACATCACTCAAAGGCATTATGAACAATCTGCATCAGACTGAGGCATTCAAACCCAGGGTTTTCGTTAGTTTTTTTCTTTTCATTTTTAATTTATTAATTTTTTGGGGGGTTGGGGTCTATGAAAAAACTTTATAAATATGAACAGATACTGACTAAAGAAATGACCCATCGTTTGTCAGTTGACATTTAGATAAATCCACCTTAAGTAGAAAATCTGCCTTGCTGAGACCTCTGCCGCCAAATCACATGTACTACCTAAACAGAAGCTAGGAAATCAATTACAATCAATTAGAAGTGGGTCGCATTATCTCCGACCTTATGTGGAAATCAATGTTAATGTGTTATTCTCGTCATGTTTTTCTGTATGTCCTAATGCACTTGTTGTTATTTGGTCCCCACGTGAATTCTCTATCCGCAAAGGAGGGGGAGGGGGTTCAGAATAACAAGAACATATCAGTCGATGGGCTCATTCCAATCAGTTTCGTTACAGCCAAATCAAAAATTCCTCACTAGCAAGAAATGGCTGAAGGATCATCATAATATCCTGAATTAGCCACAGCAAGTGCTGGCGTTGTGAGGCTTTCTCCTTGGACTGTACTGTGTGGCCTAATGTACTGCCAGCTTCATTTCCTATCATCTTAGATGTATGTGTGTGAATCAGTATAAATCACTAAAAAGGCAGCGTATTCATCTCCAGACAGAACGACATAAATTTCATTCTGAGGCAGTTTGATGCAGACAGTTGTCACAAACTGCATTTTATTTCAATACAACAGCAATATGCTCAGACAAATTTGTAGTTAGTAAAATATTCCACTGTCTTATTAGCCAAAATAAGGAATTATTTTGTCATTTTTCACAAGTTGGTCACTGCCTGGAATGACTCAATGGGCCAAAATTATCAAACTTTCAGATATGTAATTTTATAATCACAGATTAACATTTGTATGTAGCATTTGTGGTGCTTTCACTGCAAAGAGTGTAACTATAGATTTGCCTTTTTTTTTTTTAATTTATAACCATATTATATACTGCCCTTCTCCCAGACAGACACCTAAAGGTCTTAAAAAAAAAAAAATTCACAGCCTTTGAGTCCAATTAATTTGATTTTCATGAACAACAGAAGTTCATCAGTTTTGGCAAATAAAACACACTCACTGTTCTAGTTCCTAGAACCCATTATCTCACAAACTTGAAACTAACTGTCTGAAATCTTTTAACATCCTGGTGTGTGTGCAATGATGAGGGCGTTTTATCTAGGTCAGCATTGAAGTCTTGGTAGGCGATTATATAACCCACCTTTCTGCCAGCCCGCACACTAACAGCACTGAGGCTTTTTATGCTAAACATATGCTGCCATTAGACTTTCTCTTTCTTACCTTTCTCTTTAAAAATTTTTCAAATAAAATGTGGAGTACTTTACCACTGTATCAGTACTTTAGTACGGTTATTTAAAAATAATTTTAAAGCAATAAATGAGAAATTGCTTAGACTTAGTATGGATACTGTAGGACCACAGCAAAAAAAAAAAAAAAAATTGCAGTCGAAAATGACAGCAATTTTATGGTTCTGCACTTGATATAAACCTGGGTTGAAAACAGTTACATCACGCAACATGACAGAGACAGGAGCAAATTGCACAAAAAATATAAATGTAGAGGTTAAAATGCATTTTCATAACAGACAAAAACCTTAACAATCACGTTCACTTTGCTTGGACCAATTCCAAATTCCAAAATATATATATTTTTTGTGATAATGTCCTTGGAGGCTTATTCATCATATTCCACAAGGAAAACTATCAAATGTACTTAAAAGCAATGGTCAATGTTTTTAGGGATTAATGTCAGTTTTTCTTTAATGACTACATGTTTGTACAGAGTGACTATGGATTTTGCATCACCCAAAGAACAAAAAACAAACCTCTTCCTTTATTAAATGAAAAACAATTGAAAATATAATACATATCTAAAATTTGTCCAAAATCTAATATTTTTAAAACTTTAAAGCTTAGTTAATAATTTACCAATCTACACACAGTACATTTCATGCCATTTCAATTTTTTTACTAAACACATGAAAAGACAAATGAAAATGCTATGAGGAAATAGCAAAACCATTTGTAGGTATTACATTATAAAAAGATAAGGGGAACTCTCGAAATTACACTAATATTCTTTTACAAAACTGACCTAAAACCCATTTCTTGGTCCTTTTTCCATGCTAGTGTGCAGATATACCAAGCGCAGTTTCTCCTATCTCTTCATCAGACCTACTTGTCAAGATTTACAAAGATTGAAAACTACTCAGAGGTCTAGCCACATAAAATACAACTTGTAACAGAGGTATGACACACAATTTTTTTACCACTCAGAAAGAAATGATAAACAACTTATCTATTCCACATATATGATATATATACTGGTAGAGCATTTATACTGGTCTAGACACTGAGAATGCATAAAATGATAATTGCATAATACAACTACAAAGGCACTCAGAGAGGGCCTACCTTGTCCAAGACAAATAATTTTAACAGATAATTAACCATTAACTTATTAATTAATCCATCTCCACCAAAATCTTAGCCTGTTTCTGACTTGTCTTGAAAATATCATCAAAATCCATCCACAAGATTCAACATAATATTGCTAATAAACTAGCTACTAGTATAGTAGTAACTAACTAACAGAACCAAAAACATACTAGTTACCTCCCCGGTGGGAGTAAAAATAAAGAAAACAAAAACAAATACAATTATCTGCTCCCTCAAAATATATACAAAATCCAAAGGCTCATCTTTTTTTTAACTTCAAAAGAAAGAAATCGTCCACAGAGACAAAAATGTCCACATCTGATACAAGTGTCATTTGACTTCAGTGGCACACTCAGACTGCCTTTGATCCATATACCATATACCAGAACCATCATCTCTGCACACAAAATATCAAAAGATATTAAATATTTAGTGAACTTTTCTTGTGGTGGGTTCAAGGTAAATGTGCTCTGCATCCAGTTGAAGCACACGCAAAATTTGTCCATCATTTATACCCGAGTTTGACATTTTATTTATTTTTATTTTTTATTTCTCTCGTCAACATACCTGTTTCACTTTTACATTTACATTAAATCCTTTACTCAACAGAAGAACTTACAACAGTTAAATGCTAAAGGTATGAAATACCAAATCAGTAAATGATATTCCAGCCAACAATTACAGTTCATATGTCTCTGCATTAATCTAATATACTAACACAAGTGTCCAAATATAAATATGACACATTTTAAGATAAATCATCACCCTGCAAAAGCCAATCACTGTGTTGAAATTCACTTACCTTTCTCATATGATTTATTCAAAGCCAACTATGTATGTATACTCTCATTCTAAACATTTCTTGGAGAAAATCATACCATGACAGTCTAAAAGTGCTTTCCATATGCAGTGAAGTACTACTGGTAATTTATTTATAAGGAAACCACACGCCTGTATTCCTTAGAACTACCCTTGAGGTTACTTTTATTATACCATAATCTGTTAATGAGAAAGTGACTTGTGTCGAGAGAAAACACCGTAGTCGTTCAATCAATTCAGTTTGTTATTATTGTAATTGAAAATAGGATCAAAGTGTCAAGGGTCCCTGGTTATTATGGTCGTAGAAATCAAGACACGGGCACGTTTTTCCCAAGTAAAAATGCTCTGTTCAAACAGCAATTGACTGTCACGATAAGCAGCGATTAAAGGGCGCGCAAATTGACTACAATGACTGCAGATGCCTCTTAAAACACCTGCCTTCGCAGGAAAAGATGCGAGATGCCAATATTTTCTCAAACATGCTACCTATTTGCAAATGATTTTTTACACATTCTCATTGGCAAAGTTCAAGCAAGATGCGTGCATTTTAACCCATGGGCACTCCGGTACACCAAGCCATGCGACTAATTATTGATCATGAGATACACTTACCAAATTTCGCATAAAATACCGGCTCTTCTGACCCAAATCTTGTTTCCGAACAAAAGATTACCACTGCGCATTTCCATGCGCATAATTTTGCGATTTCCGGTGATTATGAAAGGGCTGAAAGGATTGATAAATTGATGCTGTTCGTTTCAACAATGGGCATTTATACGGTACAAAAACTGGCTGGTAAAACATTTCTTAAATGTTATTATATATTCGAGGAAATCTTAAATCATTCACACAAAGACCTTTAGAATTTTAATGTTTTGTCCGAGAATGAAAGTCAAATAGCTTGTCTTTTTACGCATGCGCGATGGAACAGCGGTCGGTACGAAATAAGAAAACAAAGCAGCTTTGAACAAGAAACTTTCAAAATAGAAAGAAACTGGGCTGAGTTGAGTAAGTATTATTTCACAAAAATAACGGGTAATACTATACGAATCTCTCAGTTTACAATGGTTGATTTTTTTATGTATTCCCCGGTACTTGCCGTGTTTATCACTCAGTCCTAGCTCAGGCTATTGCAGCCTAGTAGTAGTAGAAGTATTTATTCACATTAATAAATATCGCTCACAGATCGCAGAAATATTTCTCACCAGCCAACACAGTCCTAAGTTACACTTCGTAGTTAACAAATATCCACAAGTATCAGTCTTACTCTCTCTGATGCGGGTAAATATACATCAACTATTTAACATTTATGCATCAGGGTGTCAGATGTTTTTCAGAAGGCAGAATAAAATTGAGAATGGTGTGTGTTTGGGGGGGGGGGGGGTACAGACACATAAAATGCCCCCTCCCCTGTATCACTATTAATAGTTTTTAAAAGTTTTTGTAGATGAAGTAAAATTAATATATTCCATAGCATCTCCAAGAATAATTGGCAATATTTATGATTAAGAAAGCACAACTGGGTGGTTATCTTGGGAATGGCTTTGGCAACACATTGCCTTGTCCAATTTAGAATTACATAAGATAATTGGAAAATATTGCAATCGCAACACCTTACTTATTATGTCTTACTTGTCAAAAGTTTAATGATACATGCATCAGCATTGTTCAATTGATTTCCAAGGTTTTACAATGCCACTTACGCAAATGCTGCATTCTCTGTGAAAAATTTGTTTCCATGCATTGAATGTTTTGACAAAAAATCCCTCGTTCCTCAATCACTGTCCAACATACAGGACATTAAATCTGAACATTTAAACTGTTTCCATGCGGTAATATTCTCATTATTTTTGTGTAAAACATGAATCAACAGTTGTTATAACTGACCTGAATGTCTTGAATAGATTAAAAAAATTGTTCATTTAAAAAATAAAAAATTTATATGTGGACACGTTAGGTGGGGACTTGAAATATTATTATTATTATTATTATGATGATGATGATGATGATGATGATGATGTTATTATTTTGTTTTTATTTAGGGCCAATGGCAGATTCAGTCAGAGAGTTGAAGGAAAACTGCCCTCCAGCTGTGCAACAGGGACACAGACCTAGACATTTCTGTGGTAGTTCTAAACCTCTGAGAGAATCAAACACAGGAGATATGCCAGTAGTGAAGAGTGCAGCCTCCAAGTATGAAGGGGGGCAGTCATACCAACAAGCTAAGAGGGTGGAGAAAGAGGACAAGGAAAACAGACCCAGAAAACCATCAGGCAGAAAAACAAGACAGAAAACAAAACAATCAAATTTAGATTTTGAAATTTTTGATAATTATACACAGATGTCAGCACCATTCATGCAATCCAATAATATAAAAAAGATGAAGGTGCCTCAGAGGCCAATTTCAAAGACTTCAGATTATGTTCCAAAACCAGCAAACCATGACTTTATGCCAGCAAGTAGAGACCATATGATAAAACTACAGGGACCTCTGCCTAGGAGTCTCCAAGGAAGCCCAGAATCTCAACTCTCAAACTGGACAGAGAGGAACCGTGGCACATGTACATCTGGTTACCATAGCGACACAGATACAGAAGCCATAGCAACCAGCAGTCAAGTTGATGATTGCAATGTAGCAACTGAAGTCATGGTAACTGCAAGTAATTTTACTGTGTCTCAAAGTGGTACAGACACAGAAACTGTGGTAACCAACAAAATGGACAGTTACCATAGAAACACATTTAAGAGAGCCATAACCACAGATAGAAAGGCTTGTTGCCAAGGTGATGCAACCATGGCAACCAAAAGGACAAATAGCCACTGTAGCAGTGGTGACATTCATGATTCTAGTAACAACATACAGCATTTGTCACCTTTGAGTAACATTAGCTCGACAATGTTTGTTTGTCACCGGAGTCCGTCTGGCCATCCTGTTCAAAGCAATGTTAGCGAACAAGCTAGTGTAGACTACAGAGGTAGTACCAGAGCTAGTGGGAGATCAACATTTGGCTGCAGACTATCCAGAGGGCAACAGACAGCTAAGACATCCCATATCAACTCTGATACCCACTCTGCATCAGGCTATAAGGTCTGTTGTAATTCTGGGTGACTTAATTTTTTTCTCTATATTAAAAAAAACATTGCAGTAGACCAATGCCACAGACAGAGAAGAGTTTTTACAGCTATTTTAGAGAAGGATATATTTATTCTTGCGATCCATTAAGCTCTGTCTTTTTATTCTGAAACTTTTTTCTTTGCCATCTTATCATGCCAGAAAGGAATTTATGGTAATCATTTTTTTTATGCATTAATAGTTTTCATACATACTTTGTCTACTAGACCAGTGATGTTGGGAGTGCTGGTGACAGTGTGACATTATATTGTCAGTCAGACAACACCCTCACAACAAAGGAATTGGAGACCCCCTACACTGCTGCCCCCTATTGTGAAAACGAGATGAATGAAGCAGAGAAAGTGCAACACTGGTTGAATGTCTCGTCTTTTCAAACTGAGGTAAGTGCAATTTTGTTGCTAAGCAATCATTTTTTTTCTCAAAAAGGTATCTAATTTCTTTCAAGTTTGTAATTCTGATATTTGGACTTGTACTTATCTACTAGTATGTTCCTGCCAAATTTGAACTATACATGCAATGTAGTTTTTGTAAAAAAATATTAGAGTCAAAACTCGGCCCATAAGACTAAAGGAAAACCATAGAATGCCCCAAACATAATGAGATGGTATCAGCTGGTTGAGATGTCTTCTCTAACGCAATCCATTATTGCTAGAGTCAATATTTGCACCCAGAGCATGATGGCTCTGTTTGTTTTCATATCATGGCAGTTGAATTGCTATCTGACCCCTGTGCTTGCCATCTGCCCCAGGGAAGCAGGGTGCACTGTCATAGGTGGTTTATAAAAAGTAGGGGTCATGTTTTTATACGTGTCTGCTGTATAAAATATGGCAACAAAGAAAAAATTAAGGTTGTTTTCTCAATGGCAAACTTTTATGCCAACAATTTATCCGAAATTTTGGAGCTGGACATTAAAATTTGTAAAACAGTCACAAATTAGAAAAAAGAGGAGCAATATAAAGTTAAAACAGGCACAGAATTAATGTTGCACATACTTGTTGAAAACAATTTAAATGTGTCAGTTTGATCCCAATTTGTAGGTATTTTTGAATACTTTTTCTTTTTCGTAAAGCATGTGGTAACATTTGCTTCTTGTTAAAAAGTGTTTACTTTTTCTTAGCATGAGAGAGCACTTTCAGAAATATTACAGTGAGACCATGGTTAATTAATTGTGTAGAATGTGATATAATGATGGGAGTATATTTGTTGTTTTAAAGTGTAATTTGCGGTGATGTTTGTTGTTGTAGTCAAGTCAAAGGTCGCTGTACTCTTCCATCAAAGGTTTCCACCTTTTTTTCTTTATTATATCTTGAAAAGAGTTTATTGTTTATTAAAGCCTTTCTTAGAAATGCTAGTAGATACTAAATTGTAAATATTGGACATTTAAATGAATGTGCAAGTGCTGCAGATAGCTTATTAATTGGANGCAACCAGCAGTCAAGTTGATGATTGCAATGTAGCAACTGAAGTCATGGTAACTGCAAGTAATTTTACTGTGTCTCAAAGTGGTACAGACACAGAAACTGTGGTAACCAACAAAATGGACAGTTACCATAGAAACACATTTAAGAGAGCCATAACCACAGATAGAAAGGCTTGTTGCCAAGGTGATGCAACCATGGCAACCAAAAGGACAAATAGCCACTGTATCAGTGGTGACATTCATGATTCTAGTAACAACATACAGCATTTGTCACCTTTGAGTAACATTAGCTCGACAATGTTTGTTTGTCACCGGAGTCCGTCTGGCCATCCTGTTCAAAGCAATGTTAGCGAACAAGCTAGTGTAGACTACAGAGGTAGTACCAGAGCTAGTGGGAGATCAACATTTGGCTGCAGACTATCCAGAGGGCAACAGACAGCTAAGACATCCCATATCAACTCTGATACCCACTCTGCATCAGGCTATAAGGTCTGTTGTAATTCTGGGTGACTTAATTTTTTTCTCTATATTAAAAAAAACATTGCAGTAGACCAATGCCACAGACAGAGAAGAGTTTTTACAGCTATTTTAGAGAAGGATATATTTATTCTTGCGATCCATTAAGCTCTGTCTTTTTATTCTGAAACTTTTTTCTTTGCCATCTTATCATGCCAGAAAGGAATTTATGGTAATCATTTTTTTTATGCATTAATAGTTTTCATACATACTTTGTCTACTAGGCCAGTGATGTTGGGAGTGCTAGCGACAGTGTGACATTATATTGTCAGTCAGACAACACCCTCACAACAAAGGAATTAGAGACCCCCTACACTGCTGCCCCCTATTGTGAAAATGAGATGAATGAAGCAGAGAAAGTGCAACACTGGTTGAATGTCTCATCTTTTCAAACTGAGGTAAGTGCAATTTTATTGCTAAGCAATCATTTTTTTTTCTCAAAAAGGTATCTAATTTCTGTCAATTTTGTAATTCAGATATTTGGACTTGTACTTATCTACTAGTATCTTCCTGCCATATTTGAACTATGCATGCAATGTAGTTTTTGTAAAAAAATATTAGAGTCAAAATTCAGCCTATAAGACGAAAGGAAAAGCCATAGAATGCCCCAAACATAATGAGATGGTATCAGCTGGTTGAGATGTCTTCTCTAACGCAATCCATTATTGCTAGAGTCAATATTTGCACCCAGAGCATGATGGCTCTGTTTGTTTTCATATCATGGCAGTTGAATTGCTATCTGACCCCTGTGCTTGCCATCTGCCCCAGGGAAGCAGGGTGCACTGTCATAGGTGGTTTATAAAAAGTAGGGGTCATGTTTTTATACGTGTCTGCTGTATAAAATATGGCAACAAAGAAAAAATTAAGGTTGTTTTCTCAATGGCAAACTTTTATGCCAACAATTTATCCGAAATTTTGGAGCTGGACATTAAAATTTGTAAAACAGTCACAAATTAGAAAAAAGAGGAGCAATATAAAGTTAAAACAGGCACAGAATTAATGTTGCACATACTTGTTGAAAACAATTTAAATGTGTCAGTTTGATCCCAATTTGTAGGTATTTTTGAATACTTTTTCTTTTTCGTAAAGCATGTGGTAACATTTGCTTCTTGTTAAAAGTGTTTACTTTTTCTTAGCATGAGAGAGCACTTTCAGAAATATTACAGTGAGACCATGGTTAATTAATTGTGTAGAATGTGATATAATGATGGGAGTATATTTGTTGTTTTAAAGTGTAATTTGCGGTGATGTTTGTTGTTGTAGTCAAGTCAAAGGTCGCTGTACTCTTCCATCAAAGGTTTCCACCTTTTTTTCTTTATTATATCTTGAAAAGAGTTTATTGTTTATTAAAGCCTTTCTTAGAAATGCTAGTAGATACTAAATTGTAAATATTGGATATTTAAATGAATGTGCAAGTGCTGCAGATAGCTTATTAATTGGAATAAAAATTAAAAGGTATAGCTTACAGTAACCATTTCCAATTTTAGCAAGTTTCATGAAGATTCTAATGATCATTTAAGATAAAAGAAATTGATAGTTAATCCAATTCATGAAGTGCATTCTTCAAAGGATAAAATCATCAAGACTGTTTATGTTAGTAAGAATAATGTCAAAGAACAACTTCCCAGACAAAACACTGTAACAGTCAATCTTGTGCACAGTCAAGTGTGCCGAGACTGAAGAGTGTTTTTATAGGAAAAAATCCAAATAATGGAGAGAGCTATTTAAGATCAATTAAGCCCCAAGTGTGAATAGATGGAGAGGTAATAAAGGATAAAGTAACCATTTAGCGCACAATGGGTAATGATGTATTGATTGCGATTAGTGCTGTGTGATGTGGGTATTGTGGTGCAGCAAGATGTTATGTTAGGCAGAAAGGAGGTCGAAGTGCTTCATTAGGCTTTACTTTATTACAGAGGTCCTCAAAGGAGTGTGTACTTCTATTTCATTAAGCATCATACCATTTGTGTTATTTCGCCCAAAGTCAGAGGTATCACATTGACCCGATCACTTGGTGCGATAAAAGATATTGGTAGAGACTGATGCAGATACAGTCAAGCATATTTTTCCCCCCAAATACATGGTTTGTGAAAAAGGTTTTCATGGGTCTACAGTTTGGTAGCTTTTGACCCACCCTATACGGAGGCAAGGCGAAGATCTTTGTTACCCTTCTAGAGTGTGCCAGTACATAGTGGATTATCAGGTGATTTGTAATGTCTTGACACCCTACAGAGCTCTGTCTGCATGTCTGCTGTCTAGTTATCAGGGAGCCAGGGATTTCACAGGTAAGCTACATTGGGATATCCGTTAATGTTGGCATAACTGTTGCAGAGGGGGAGGGGGTCCAGGCCCGTAGCCAGCAAATTCAGAAGGGAGGTTCTTTTTCTGAAAAAGTGGACCTTTTACAATGAAACTTATGTGTATGTAGATAAATTTTTACCCAAAATGGACCTTTTCTTGACAAAAGGGGCGGTTCTTTCAAACCCCCCGAACCCCCCCTGGCTACGGGCCTGGGGTCCTTTTGAGGGTGCATTCATGAAATCCTACCCCTTTAAATACATTGGCCCAAAGTGGGTATTAAATCCTCCACTCTACCTGCCTTATTTAGAGGTATTATGTGATTTCTAAGGTCTTTTGGAAATTGTGGATCAGCATGGATGAAGTCTTATTAAACTTCATGACTGTTAGTGTAGCAAATAAAAGATAGGTGCTGCATGGTTTGCTCTTATCTGTTTATCATAAGGTATAATCTTTCGCCATAAATCTATTAGTATAAAGGTGAGGAATCCTTCACCACAGTTTGCTCTTTTTTATGCATAAAAGGCTCAAAAAATAAAAATTTAAAGATTTTTTTGAAGTTTGGATGATTATTTTTTCAGTGGAGTGAGCTCGGGGGTTGAGGGTGTTGTACATGTGGGGGACAGGCGGGGGGGGGAGAGAGGGGCGAGGTTGGCGGTCTAATGTGGTCAGTGACATAAGATGACGGTTAAGTTATCATCTCGTGTCAATAGATCATGTCTGCCCACTATCTGGAAACATAGCTCAAGTGGATGTTGTCCTATGTTTTTGTTTGTGTTTAGAGTTTGTGAGATGCATTTCATGAGTTAAATCCATACAGCCGTCTTTCCATCTCTGCTGGGGAGTCCCCAAATCAGTGGTTTATCTTATAAATTTGGTTGTTTGTATTTGTTTGCCTCAGTTGTCTTACAAGATCACAAGCTGATAGCTCCTAAAAATTATGATAAAATTAGCGAAGTAACTAGGACTGAAACTGGTCATCATTGGTTGAAACTGTCAGGGTGAAAGATTGTTTTCAAATTTAGAACTGTAGTAACAAGTTTACAAAACATCTGTACATCATTTTGTCACCAAAAGTGTTGATATTGTTCATGTGTGTGTGTGTGTGTGTGCTTGAGTGTGAGAGAGTTTGTATGTGCAGTCTTGGTCATGCACTCAAAAAAGTCTCTAGCTTGATGTTTGTAAAGACAAACAATTCTACAGTTGCCATACTTTCATGTGTTCTGGTGTACTGCATGACAGTGTGCATGTTGTGGAATATGTCATCTGTCACATTGAACTCAGTGGGTTCGTTTAAAAAGGGAGCAGATTAGAGCATTTCTGGCATTTTCACTTTGAGCAGAGAGGTATTCTGTATTGATTTTATATGTACTTATTAAGGCTGAACTGGGCTGTAATACACAAGCGAAATATATATGCATAAAAAAAACGGGGAAAAATCAAGAAAAACACGCAGCTTATCACAGTTAGTTTGTAGCCAGGGTGTGTACATGTTGTTAACTACGCTTTGCGTATCATGAAGATACTGTAGGAATCGTGATGCATCATATGTTTTGAGCCCATTGTACATTACCTGTAGGTACATTACGTTGAAGATGTACATTTTTGTACACGCTCTGTGTACGTTGGTTAATACAAGTGCAGTGGGTAAGCCCTGTTTTCAAACCACTCCATAATACAGTGTTGATACATGCCCCGTGCTCTACGTAGAGACATGCGGAGTGTGCGGGGGAGCATGTAGAAAGGGCAGTGGCAGGGTTATCTCTGCTTGCTTAACTGCTCAACTAAATGAAACTTTACGATTGCTCTGGATTAAGGGGATTATGGACGGGATGAGTCGTAACACGTTTGAGGCATGTGGTCGAGTATCTTCTTCATGTCCAAGTTGATAAGTTAAGAGACCCATTTTTGCTTTGGTCTTGATGGATTAAGGTAGCAATTTACTATCTAAGGCTGTATTCCCAGAGCTTTTAGATCGATCTATCCCCGCGGGGAGTCTCACTAGATTACTGTCATATAATCCGGCTTAAATGCCCGTCCCGCCTACTACAAGCTGTAAGGGGGTAATTGGTGTCCGCCTGGCTGACAGCTATTTAGCGTGAACCCCCAGGAAGTTAGGTCGATCTAAAGTAGATCGATCTAATCTCTGGAAATGGGGTCTAAGCTGTCATGATGGTTAGGACGTGTGACTTGAAGGGGAAAAACTCAATACCACTGTTGTCCAACTCATCACTGTTGTAATTGATTCAAATCACTGACATAGATGGGGAACTCATTTTGTTTTCCAGTGTTAGTTTAAGGTCTACTGAGATAGTGATAGTAAAGTAACAAAATAAGCCTCCACTAGAGAACTCATTTTGTTTTCTAATGTCAGTAATCTTTAACAAGATCCGTGAAACAGTGATTGTGAAGAAGTGAAATGGCCCTCCACAGCTGGTCTGGTCATGTGGACTGAGTGGTACATTAGGGATGTCGCAGCTAACACATTCTACGATATCCAGTATTGGATAAGGCATAATATTCTGGGGTAGCGCTAACACTCACCAAATGCTAAAACTGACTTTAATTGCCTAAACAAAAATGGCCTGTTTTGACTAATTTTAGTCAAATTAAAACCATTTGGATAACACATTAACAAAAGAGTGGTGATTTGGCTTAGTGAAGAAAATTGCTAGCGCTACCTCAGACTGTATTGATGTACCATCGGCTTCTTTTCAGGATTTTGGCAAAATTGCATGTTTATTTTTTATGGAAATTAGCATTTTTGTTAGAAATAAATGCTTAATTCCTATGTTTTGTTTAAGATTACAAATGATGTGACATAACAAATACCTGTAGAATTATATTTGTGTTTCTTTTAATTTTACGTCTTTAATTCCAAGTTGAATGAGATACAGTAACTGTCATCACTTGTTCTCTGCCACAAAAATATATATCTGATCAAAAATATGAAAAATATTTTACCCAGATGGGGAAAACTTAGCCTGCTTCTTTGTAGAACTTTCATTTTAGACGTGTATTATAGATGAAAATATTATTTTAAAGTTGCTTCAACTGTCAGCATTCATTGAACAATTCATCTTGCATGTCAGTATTATACATAACATTCAGCCTGATTTTTGTCAGTTAGCATGACTCTTTATGAAAGAACCTTGAAAATGAATATATAAAATATAAGGCCAGGCTTATTTCCTCACTATCATTAAATCAAAAAAGAATAAAAACAGCTAAATAATGCTTGTTATGTTACTTAATATGTGTAGTAGAGGAATTTTAAGAAAATAAAGTCTGGATTAAGTACAGAAAGCAATCTTGACAAAACTCTAGTCCCTTTGCAGCTATGCTTTTATTATTGTATCTTTCAAAGATGTGATCTAAAGCATGTTTTATTACTTTTCCTTGTCATTTCCATGGCAACCTAAGATATTGTTATGCAAGCGAACCTTGTCTTTTAAACAGTAATAACATGTCAGCTTGGTTCCCATGGCAACAGTGCATACTCGCACAGTATTATGTAAACGTCTCTTGTCAGGCAGAGAGATTAGAGGAGTTGTAAGCGGTTATTTGCAATTTTCTTTTCACCGATAACATTTTGAACCCATGTGGAAATGGTAGTTAGTTCACCAGATATCAGCTTTCTTTGGTTCCAATTTTCTCCAGTTTCCGATTTGAATTTGTTTGTCCTGTAATCGCTACTGGATTTAATTGGACTGCATTTTGGGGGTCGATTGGATTTCATTGAGATAAGGAAAAGCAGAGCTTGACTTTTATAAATGAAAAAGGAGAAAGAAAAGAAAGAAAATACATTCATTAAGTCAGTTTTGTTAGCTTGTCTTTATGAGTATGTGAACTTACTTCAAATTCGGATTTTTTTTCTTTAAGACCGCCTTTAAGAATATACCATACAAAAAAAGGATTATTTCAAAAACTACACTCAGTGAACCCGGACTAAAACGAATAACTCTCGAGTTATAAATTTTTATTTTGTCAGATTCAGATAAGATATTGAGTCAGAGCTTATTCAGCAATGAATATATCAGTTCTTAAAATAGGAGCTGGCATTGAAACTTCTGACAGCTTGGAGACCTGAGTCAAGAGTCAAAGTCTTTAAGATGACAGGGAATGAATTGGGCTAAATTAAAGACTAGGATCAGGCTGGTGGTGGGATTCAAATATATAGGTTGGGATGTGATTGGAAGGACCTTGATTTTAGAGAGAGAGAGAGAGAGAGAGAGAGAGAGAGAGAGAGAGAGAGAGAGAGATGAAAAACTGGACTGTCCTTAAGAGAGAGGACAGATGATGAATGAATGAAAATGAAAAACTAGAAAAACACTCCGAGAGCGCAGACCTCTGCCAGGGCAGCAAAGTCTCCACCCAATGCCGTTTCACCCCTAAATTTTTATTCTATACTGATTTAGTTTTTTTATTTTAATGATTGATTATTGATCCAGAAACTAATCATCTGTTCCTTGGCCCACTTCTGACAGTTCCTGAATATTTCATCAAAATCGGTCCATAACTTTTTGAGTTATGTTGATGACAGACAGACAGACAGACAAACAGGGGTGAAAACATAACCTCCTTGGTGGAGGTAATTAAAGAGTAACACATTATTAGAGATAATTTTGTGAAATGAATATTTATATAGATATATATGGAAAAAAAGATACCCCCTTTAGTATATCCATACTGAAAGTCAGGATACCTCTTTTAGTATAACCGTACTGAATGTGAGCACAAAAAACAGCAAATGTAACAAAATAGTCAGCATGAAATTCTTAATAGCAGTCCAAGGCAGGTCAGAGGAGTCTGAGGTGACCCAGTGAGACCTGCTCATAGAACTTTAACCATTTGGCTGAGGTGAGTGGAAACTGCAAGAAACCTGAGGAAGGATTTTTTTTTCCGGTGTTCAGAACAGTTTTATAAAGTAAATGTTTTAGTTTTGCTAAAAGGTAGTGAACTCTATTTGGCGGGTGGGAGTAGACCTGTGCTCCGTATGCTGGCCTCTACCTGAGGTCTCAGCTTGGGGGGAGGGAGAGGGTTTACAAGACAGACTGCTCAGGAAGACAATGGGAAGGTGCAAATATTGTGTTTGTTGAAAAAATATTTTAATAGTGATATGTCTTATAGACATGAACTTGAGGATAGGTCGAGTAAATACATGGTAACATATTTATAGGGTTTGGTCAACCATCCTTTCTCTCCATACCCCCCCCCTCCCCACCCACCCACCCACCCAAGTGAAGAATAGCAGGGGTATTTTATTGGTTTGCATCCTGATTTCTTATATTGGTCATAAAGTTAATGTAACTAGGCAGAGCAAATCCTTGTTGTATCCACTGCAGTACATTACCCTGACTCTGATAAAGGACTTTCTTTCCCTGACAGTGACGTGAATGAACTGGCTAACCGTTGTGGACTGAAGGATTTTCTCTAGAAACTCAGAGATTACAGGCCAGTCTCTATTGTAGATACTTCAGGGTATGTAAATAAACTTGTGACGCTGAAAATATGACAGTTATAGAGATTGGAGTTTCATGGCTTTTGGATAATTAGTTTTTGTTGACTGGAAAGAGAAGATATGTGATTTAAAGGTACTGCTTTAAAAGAACATTGGAATTTTATTGGAGACCCTATGAGGGGTAGGGTTTCTTCCTCTTTCAGTATTCTCTGTTTTTATTTTAGAGAAGACTGCATTAGGGATGTTTTAAAGCCATGGGAGCCTTTTTTGTATCAAATTAAAGCCATTTTCCTAATTGATAAGGATTATGTGACAATGATGCAATAAAAAAGACTTTGAACATTGAGACAGAACAAGTATGAAATGTTATGAGGTTAGATTTCATTCTATTTGAACACAAGAGAAGTGATATAACGCTTGAGCCTTTTTTCACTGGTGAACAAATACTTCATTCTTCTCTCAAAAGATAACATAGTGTATCAGTTTCTACACTGAATAATAATAGGAATTTTATTGCTGATATTTTATACATTTAAACTGAAGTCTAGTAGGAAAATGTCAAATGTTTTGACAGTAGTTGATGTGAAAATAAAGCCATTTTAGTTTGTAGCAGATATCCTCTGCCCTGATCCCAAGATTACACTACATGTCACAAATATGATGCTGAAAGCCAAGAGCCTGGTGGAATTTGTTATATAGACTTGGTGTATTTAAGTTGCCTGGTCGGGAATATTTAATGTCAGTAGTTCAAATTGTGGCAAAATATGACAAGTTTTATTTACACTGCTCTTACACGGGTCTGTAGTCCTTCTTTATCTTCTTGTGGGTGTTACCCAAAACATGTCTGTTTCTTTCTGTGATCAATAATATAATCTGCTTCAATAGATTAATGCATGAGTAGACCCTGTGAATTTAAGTTTTTGTATGCAAAAATTAACTCTTTCTTCTGCCTTCTTCCATTTTGAACTGATGTAGTATCTCACTCCGATCAGGAATCTTAGGCTGTATTCCCAGAGCTTTTAGATCGATCTATCCCCGCGGGGAGTCTCACTAGATTACTGTCAGATAATCCGGCTTAAATGTCCGTCCCGCCTACTACAAGCTGTAAGGGGGTAATTAACTTTCGTGTCCGCTCGGCTGACAGCTATTTAGCGTGAACCCCCAGGGAGTTAGGTCGATCTACTTTAGATCGACCTAATCTCTGGAAATGGGGTCTTAGTGTACGTAATGTTGTTTTGGAGGTGAAATTCAGTGTCAATAAATTTGCTGCACTGTAAACTTGCCTCTGCTCTTTATGCTTCCTTCCGACTTGCTCAATCCAGCAACCAGCCAACAGTTCTTCTGGAAATTGAAAATATTGTTTAATAAGCTCTCAACGGATTATGCCAGCTCCGTCCCCGTAAATGACAATATCAACTGTGTTACATCACAGCCATTTGAAGTCAAACCTGATACTTTTAGAAATTGGCTCTCAACTTTTGCGTCATTGTTAATATCAGAAGGTCTTAACAGCTCACTGATAAAGGCGCTGGAACTTTTGTGTGGTTTATGGAGTAGGGGTTCTTAACTCATTACCCGAATCAATCAATTAATCCGGGATCAATTCAGAGGACGTCAAAGAGAAGAAAGGACAGGTAAAGTGACCGTTATAGGCAGCGCTAGATTGGAACAAGTCGGTGAGAAGTGCTGCTGTGTATTATGACATTATTTCAGCAGAACAACATCAGGGTTTACTTTCTTTTTGAACTGCTCATGTTTTCCGGGTGCAGCTCAGGGTTTTTGCACGTTTGATTTCTGTGGACTTTCTCAGGGCTTGCTAAGTTATTTTTATTGGTCTTAATTTTTTTTCATTTTCTCTCCTGCTTTGAGTTGACTGATGCTGGGCAGAATTTGAAAACTCCGTACTTAGTCCTAAGTCTGTCAGGATTGCATGATATTTGAATACACTGAGGATTAAACTCTCCAGCTTTTATTCAAGATAAATATATTTACTTGGAGTGCAGGAAAGTTACCAGTTGGCAGTTTATGTATCTGCATGGTAGGAGAAGCAAGCTGATATCACAGAACTCAGTGCAGTGAGAGAAGGTTGAAGATATTAGGATTTATTCAGATTAATTGGATTATTTGTAACACCAGGAGGAGTTCTTATTTTATAGGTAAGTTGTTCATAGTAAAATTCAGGTTTCTTTACACCTGGTAAAAATTGTGATCACTACGCTTCCTGTTTATTTTGTATTTTAGTTATTTATTTATACGAATAAGGATGCACTGTAACAGACTGTGATCAAATAACAGTAAAATATATGGTTTTAGTTAAAATTGGGTTTAGAGTAGTGAGTAGATAAAAATTATAAAAAGGAAAAAAGGTTTTAAAAATATGTTATATACTCTGTTAAGAGTGATGTCATCTTTTTTAGGCAGTAGCTAAGGAGAACGCATTTTTTTCTTTGAAAAATATATAAGCTATAATTTCTAGCCTAGAATCCCACAGTTCAGGTTCATAAGGTATTTGCAAATAAAAAAATACCCAGGATTAAAATGCAGTTCTAAGTACCTTAATTGTTATTCAATATTGTGGAAAACCTATTAACTGTGAGATGGACTTTATGATGAAATTGGATTTCTGGAATATATTGAAAAATTTTTCATCTCTAAAAATACCAAGATAACCAAACAAGGGACTCAATCTTAGATTATCCAGAGGTTCCCATATTTCTCTGATGATTTTAAACATGAGAAGGTGTTTAGTCACTCTGTTTTGATTAGCAGTTAATTGCTTTCTAAGATGTGATCTTTTCCACAGCAAAAATCAATAATGTGTACGATAATGTGTACAGTGAGCATGTGAACACAACATTTTTTAGTATAAAAGAGGTCAAATAAGTGAAAATAAAAAGAATGAATAAATATAGATGAGGATTAAGCAAATGATAGCTAAATCCAAAACGAAATAGTTATTTTTTTTTCAAACTTTCTTGTCACTATAACATAAGCCATTTGCAACTTATTATTGCATTGGTGTGATGAGAAAATTATTGCTTGTGGCAGGTGAAATCTCTGACAAGACAAAAATCAATATTGCATGTAATGAGAGCTGTATTAGACCTCTGAGATGGCTGTTAGGAAGATACAAATAATGGGGAGATAAAGACCTCTAGAGTTAAGATTCATTTTCTAGCTGTAATGGAACTGGATGTGTGTGTGTGTGTGTGTGTGTGTGTGTGTGTGTGTGTGTGTGTGTGAATGGAGAAACACCATGCACTGATTTTTTGTGGGGAAAAAAACATTGGGCAGAGACAGGGAAAGGATGTTTTAGCCAAAGAAAGTCAATGTTTAAGATAATTTTAGTGATTATTTGATGGAAAAGAATAGATCAAGTTAGAAAAGAACACCATTTACCTCCCATCAAATTTGATTAAAATCAGCTGATTTAAGAAAAGGCTGCCAAGTTATATAAACCCTTCCCATAGAGAAAGCCTTAACGAATTATTTAAGATATTATAGCAAAATTGAATAATTTAGTGTAAAATAACATAGAAAGAAGGAAAGTTTAAACCCTCAACACTTTTGCCTAACTCCTCTTAAATATAAATAAAACCAACTGTAATTAAGGCAAAAGTAAACTTTGTTCATAGCAGGCTTGGTTCCAAGGTACAGCTAAAACAATAGCACACTGCTGCCTCCTCTTTTATGGTGCATGACGCAATTCATGGGGCAGATATGTGTCAATGGTTCGCTGGTGCTCTGATATACAAAACAATATGTTGACAAGAGATATTCTGGAAAAGTTCAGTGTTCAACAAGTGAAAATGTTGAAAATGTTTCCAAAGAAAAAGTGACAGGACGTAAAAAAATTGCCTGCCAGATGTGGTTTTTTGGAAGATTGATTTACCAGGTTTTATGATATTTATGATTGTCGGCATTGAAATTTTCAAATAAGAAATATACAACTTTTTCAAATAAAGATATAAACAGGACAAATTTTCATAGATTTAATGATTCTACACTATTAGTTCATTTTTCTGGTGAAAATAAAATGACAATATGTATTAAATTTAACTCTTCAAATTGTTATAATTCATCCCTAACTAATTCCAAATGAAATACTGTGCAAACGGTATGATATCATAGCATGTAGTCACTTTTAACTACCGGTTCAGTCAATCCAGAATTAAACTTCATAATTACAGTAATCAACACAATTATCCCACCCTTACTGCTGCATAGTTCACCAGTTAAAAACAAGAAAAAAAGGTGCAAAGGTTTACCATTCAAAACACAAGCCAAATGCTATCAGCATCAATTCATGTTTCTAATGCAGAAAACCTCAACAACTCCACACTTTGCATCTTGGACGCGTTGGAATGTCCCGCGACTCCCGCACCTGTAACGAGGCAGCACGCGAGCGTCACTTGATGGTCCTGAATGGGGCGTTATCTCCAGAGTTTACAGTGCTGATTGGCAGGCTTAATCCCCAGATCAACTCAAACTTGATTTTTAAATAGACATAACAGCTCCGAGCTGTGCGAAGTCAGAAGATTGGCTTGGGACTTGGTTTGGAGTGATTTGAAAGTAAGATAGTGAGTTAATTGGATTTTTTTTCTTCAAGTTTATCAGTTTATGGTTGTATTTATATTGCCAGTGTGTATAGTATTATATTTACATTGCCAGTACATGTACAGTTAAAAGAATATGTGTCCTTTAATGTTGAACATGGTGGATAGCGTGATGCTTTTTGCAGTGTTTACTTCATGAAATCAGTTTTAAATTGGCTCTGATAAAGGATAGGCTAAATAACCATAATACTACCATTTTTTTCACAAGGGAATTTGAAACCACAGAGTTGAACAGGTTTGTCATTTGAGTTTTGGCAATGGTAGCATATTGTTATTTGTTTAATTAAAGCTTTGTTGTAGATTATTCCTTCCAGTGCTCACATAGATATATTTGAAGAAGTTGATATTATAAGTGTCTGGCTAATATTGTCCACATAATCCCTAAAGCTACTTAAGGCGCGTCCACACTAGGTGTAACTGAGACTGGAAGCAGGTTAAAAGTCATCTGGAGACTGGAAGGCTCAACATACACTCAGTGGAAGGTGATGTCATTTAGTCTCCTTTAAGTCTAAGCTTGTCCTGATAGGAACACAATATTTCTAATAACATTTCAGCGATATTCGTATTACGTCAGCCTCTACCAAGTTATTCTTTACAAGGTAGATACTGATGTGTGTTCCAGTATATTTTAACCAAACATGTTTTGCTTTGTTGAAAGGTGTTCAGACAAGGAATATGGAAAATCGACAGTGAAACTAACTTGCAACATTTGTTGACTTTATTAGGGGAGACCCCATTAGATGGTAGAGATTTTAATCCTAGATTAATCAGTTGGGGTCACTGATATTAGTCAGAACTTGACTCTCTTGGTCCTCACATATTTGATGTGTTCAAATAGAACCAGATTTTCTTAATAAAGTGTTTTGATGGACATCAATATTTCTGCTCTTGAAACAAGTTAATTCATGTAAATAAAAGTTGTAAATGACTTGTAACATTCTGTAGGATTTTTCTAGTTGTTATTATTATATTGATGTTCTCATAGATCTCAGATTCCATTCCCTCATCACCTAGAACACAAACCATGCCACCTGAGGAAATCAAAAATTTCCTTAAAGCCCTGAGCTTAATTTGCCGTGTTGAGAAACTTTAATTCTGTAGCTTTGTTCTGAAATTAAAACATTTGTCAGAACTGTTTTATTTGAGTTATTTAGCAGATTCCAGAATTGCACAATGATCCTTAGAATGTTCATCTGTCACTTTTATTAATAGTTTTAAGATTACATGTTGCATTTTTATTCAGATATTGAAAAACTGGATCTTCACTGAGTTTTACTGATGGCTTATAGCTAAGAGGTCTCTGAATGATAAATATTTAGTTACCCTTTAAATTTCATAGATATGTTCCACTAGATTTTGGATATAAAGCTTTTCTTCTTTGAAAATAGTCCATTGTGATAAAATTGTTTTGGCTCAATAAAAAGTTGGACATAAAGCCAGAAAATACTTCATCCCAATCAGTCAAGGTGATTGAGTTATTCCAAGCAAATGGAACATGTTGTAGCTGTTTTTGTAATTTGTCATTGATCTGTTAAAGGATTTGTTATTGACTGAAGGAACATATATGACAGGGAGAACTCGGAACAGAGGACAAGTTTGACATGTCAGCTTGGGGTTTGTCCCCTCTGGTAGGTAATCCATAGACATTGCCTTGGTCTGTCACCGTCACCCCGACATTGTCACACTTGGTGACAAAACCAATAACGCATTTCACAAATGAAGTATTTAATCAATTTTCTCAATTGTGACTTGTCACGATTTGAGCCATTATCAAAAAGCGGATTGATGTAGCAACGCTTGGTTATTGTGTATTTGCGAAATTTATTTATCAACTCTTGTTGGAGGTTGTTTCTTGGATGTTTGATACGTAGCAAAGATGCCCTGGTTCAAGAATTGAAATTTTTACCTGTAGCACAGCCAAGTAGGTCTGTAGGAAGTAGATTTAATCTTCTTATATTTGGAAGAGGCTGTTTCTGTGGCAGCTTTTAAGTTTGTTGACGTGAAATGAAACTCTTAGAGAAACTACTTTCATTTGGTGACAGCTTTAAAGTTTGTCTCACAGAATAAACAATCATAATTCCCTATTAATAAAGAGGTGGTTGTGTCAGACTCAGAGAAAAAAAAGATATATTTGTTAAGTATTTTCATCTGTCATTGATGAAATTTATCACAACCTTAGGGGAAAAATGGATCTATCCACTTTCTGTCAAAGACAAAGACAGTATCAATGACAAGTTGGAAGAAATTCACTTCTAACCCCCTATCTATTTCTGTAATAATAATAATAATAATAATAATAATACTAAATGGTCTTATTAATGACAAATGCCATTCCTAAGTCAAAAATAAAACAACAATTATTTATTTATTGGGAGGTTTGTCAGTGCACAGGTGTTAAGAAAAAACACGCGGGATCAGCCCCCTGACTCTGATGTTTGCGCGCAGTGAAAGCGTTGTGCCCCAACGGCTATTGTGCTCCGCCTGGCTGAAAGCGACAGCCATTGTTTGTTTGGTCCTCTTTCAGGTTTGCGTAAATAGTCTTTTGTTGGAAAAGTAAGCGTTAAATCAACAAGAGGTAAAAAGATGAGAAAACACATTTGACTTTTTGTGGTGACATAAGAGCAAAAAGAATCGATGTTTCTTGGCACGTAGATTTGGGATTAAGAAATAAAGGATAAGCTGACGACAGTTGCTTTATCAAATTAAACCGTCTTAGACTACTATGAGATTCGCAGCCTGAAGCGGTGAAGGTAACAAGACAAATTACTGCTGTGTTATTGGGTAGATAGAAGGACACATTGTCATTGTAAACTATTACTGTTGTTATTGTTGCTTATAATCATACAAAACATCAACATTAATAATAGGACTGTAGTTGTAGATATTTTGACTTGTTATGCCTGTTTTTATAACAAGGTCAACAAAGTACACCATTGCCGTTGATGCATATTAAGTACTGATATTAATGTATTTGTCGTCACTGTCTTTAGGTAACATAATCAGGTTTGTTTGGGAAATAACAGGAAGTTGGATAGATGCTTAGTAAACGTTGCTATGGTGATAAGGGTGTTATTCTTTTAAGAACTGCTGAGGATTACAAGACAGTTTATTAAGCTAGTTTAGTTGTCTTGTGCATAGATAAAAAGAAAGATAAAAATAAAGATGAAGAAATGAATGCTTTTTTGAGATATGAGAAGAATTTGATTGGCTAAAGAAAAAGATGGTCTGATGTAAATTTGTCAAAAAATAAAGTTGAAATGGTAACAATTTTAGGAATGTGCTTACAGAATGCTCTGATATTTTGACAATGCATCATTACATTTCTTAGCATTATGAACAGTGTTTTGAGATAAGGAACTAAGTATTTGAATTCAAAAAGAGAACGGTTGAGTTCATATTTCTTTTTTTGCTCCCGCTCAAAATTGCTATGTTTAGATGACTTACTGTATCAAGCCTGGTAATTCAGGACGCGGACACAATGGATTTTAGCGGAAAGTTTACACAAACTTCACTCTACTTTCTCACACTGTTATACTGTAAGATTAGGCCTGGGTAAATAGCACTGGGGTTTGAAGAAAGGAAACTGGTGCTCACAATGCTCACGGTTGCAGCATCTTGATTTCTCAAACGCAGAAAATTAATTACAGCAACATAAGGAAATGAGGGACAACTGAATGTGTGTTGCATAATGATCATTGAGTTGGTGTAAGAGTATTTGTTGGTTAAATAAAAAAGGGAATAAAAAAATTGAAATGCATGGTATCATTGGCTTAATGAGAAAGTCGTGTTGTCACTATATCAGTTACCAAGAATACTTTGTTTATGCAGTTTAAAGAGAAGTTCAAAAAGGAAAAAAGAAGCTAATTTTTTTTATATTCCTATGTGTTGATTAGGTTTCATAAAGTTATACTAGTTTAGAACCCCTCTGAATTGCTTCGTCAAAAAAGAAAATGTTGCTTGTTGTCCTATTTTGGATGAACTTTTGAGCAGTGAAATGTTTTCTAAAGAATGTTTCTCATCTTGGCAGCAATGTTGTATAAAATACTGTCAGAAATTGTGATGAAGTTTATTGGTCTGCTGTGTTTGTACTGTAAATGCTGCATTAGGAAAAAAACAAATAACAAATCTTTTCTTTATGACAATTGGTTTCTATTGTATTATTGACAATGTACCAATAAAAAGTATTAGTTACACATCAGTAAAGAGAGTGGTGTGCCGTCACTCATGTACACACCCTTTTCATGGACATTTTATCCCGAGAAAGCAGGTCAAAAATCTTCAAGTGTTAAAAAAAAAATTCCGCCCTCTCTATCAGTCTGTCAGTTATATGAGAGGGTATTGACACTGTTCACTTTATTTGTAATCTGCGGAGAAATTTTGAAGTGATCTAAGCCTAGTGAAGCTTGTCTCCTGCCTGTTCATTGGTGGGTCCAGAAAGGCGTTCTTCCAGAGAGCTTAGGCGGTATTTATCTTGGTGTTAAGGCATGACTGCTGCTGAAGGAACAGAAAGAGACAGGCGTTAAGGAGGCTTAAGATAAGAGTTACTGCCGACTGGTACACGCTGTGATGGAATCTAGCACTGGGTATGTGATATTATGGAGATGTTGTATGCTTCTGTAATAAGTTATACAATATGTAAGTCGTACATCATATTCAGAACACTTTATCAAAGTTTTTTCTCTTCTGGTATAAGTGCCAAGTACCAATTTGTCTTGGTGCCAAGCAACATAACTTTTTGATTTTACAAATGGCAGTGTAGTTTCAGTGTGCAAATATTTAAAAGATTGGGGGGGGGGGGTTAATAACTGCCTCATATGTTATACAGTGCTCTCCAGGACCTGTTTATATATCAACATTTGTAATGCACCTGTTCCTCTTCATGGAAAAAAAATTGAAATTAGGATTATGATTAAGATCATGCAAATGTAAACATGCTTTAGCTGAATACATTGTGCAAGTTTGGAATTGTAATTTATTCTTAGATGGGGGAGACCTTGTAGTTTTTAACACTAGATTTCAGCATGCTCACATGCTTGGCACATGTAGCAAATATAAAACCCCAATAAAAACTGTTCTATAATGTTTTAAATTGGCATTTTGAACATATTTACAGGCAGTTTTCACTGGTTTATTATTCTTTTGAATGCTGACCAACAGCTGGGGTATTTTGTGTTTTTTGTAAGTCTTGTTTACAAGTGGCAGAATATTCTTCACTCTCTGTTCATGAATTCTGGGTCACATCCTTTTTAAGCTAGAAATGCAAAGAAAATTTCCCTTTGTATATTACTAAATGAAAAATTTGTAATTGGAGATAGCAAAGAACAGTTTTTACTGTTTTATTTAGAAACACAGTGGTTCGATCATGGTTCGCCTTAGGTCTTCACTATGTGTAAATGTTCCTATCAGCAGGTGCCTGTCCATGTATATATTGGTGTAAGACCAGAAGTCAGAGTGGAAATGAAGTTGTTGTATTAACCCCAGCCAGTCAATCTGAAGGTCAAATGCCATTGCCATGTTAAGATAGCTAAGAAGGAGCTGGGGCATAATTGCTACAGGAAAAATACTATTGTTTTAGAGTGGAAAATCTAGATGCCTCTGCATTGGAGCTGGTTTTGAAGGCAGGAAGGCTGAAACTCAAATGTGTGATGTTGCAGTCAAGTAAGCATGTTAAAAACAAATTTATTTGAAGGTAAACATATTTCTCTTCTAAGTTCTTTTGCTTGACTTTTTTTGCTAGCAGTGACAATAGGACAGGCATCCACTTTGACAGGGAGTTCAATTTCCAATTGTGTTACACTGCATACTTCGGGGTACGGTTACCAGTACCCCCACACTCCTCTCTGTTAAAAAAAAGCCTTGTGTAATGGATTTCATGATAATAACATCAGGATTTTTGTCCTTTTTTTCACAACTAACAAAGTAACTCAGTCACACCTGTCAGATAATAAGGTGTAGATGGCTGTCAGGGTTGCACTGTGTTTTTAAAGGGATCAGTGGATCTCGATGGTTTTTCTCTTGGCGTGGAATCCTTGATCTTACATTTTGATGATGTAGGCGATTTCAGTGCCCTGAAGTTCAAGAGGATTGAGAACATTTGGTGAATAGAAATGAGTCACTGTCAGTGCTGAGGAATTCAGGGTAATCGTGATCAGGGTTAGAAAACATCTGCGTCTCTCCATATTTGAAAGATATTTGAAAGCGGCATGGTTGTTACTGTTGCCATGACATCCCTGACTTAACAGTGTAATGTGATGAGGTGGTTAGCTGATCCCCAATGAAACTGTAGCTGCTTGGATTTTGTAACGTCTGATGACCAACAATGGAGCTTCCAGTTAGAAAAATGAGACATAAACTATTGGAAGTGTCAGCTATAGGAAGTCCTGAATAGAAAAACTTGAGGAAGTTTGGCGCACTCTGTGATCTAGTGACACCAAGTAGAAGCTTTCTGTGTGGTCACACTGTCTGCTATGATAGTACGGACTTAGTTAAGTCAGTACAACTTCAATGGAAATGCGTCCCAAGACATAAATTGCTTTGATATTGGGAAATTAACTGATAGAAGTTGTGGACGTGTCCGTTATATTTGAAAACCTGCAGTGGGAAGAGAAAAACTTCGACAAGTTGAGAAATGTCAAATATGTTTGTAATACTGAACATGTGGTATACACAACCTGAACTGGTTCATATAAACCCTGACACTGTTGTCATGGGCACTTTTGAATTTTTCTTCTGAGCGCCTTGTTCAAAAAACTACTCCAACAACGAAAAAAGTCTATCCCTGTAATGATTTTAAATCATATGATTAATTTTGAGAAGGAACTCCCGGCTGAAGAACCAAAGTTTCTGTAGCTCAGGTAAGTGAGGAGCTCTCACATCCTCAGCTTCAGTTGTTATTTAGTTTTATCCGGTCTATCAAATAATTATATAAAGACCTGCTGCTGAGCTGAAGACAGCTAAATTACTGACCATGGTATTAGTAGCTTTTGTTGGTCTCAGTTCCATAGACACCATCGGTCCACGCAAGTCGATCCAACTTTGTTGGGAACTTGCTGAATTAAGCTTAATTTGATTACACGCTTCCTCCTGACATTGAGTAGAATACAGAAAAGCTGATGATTATACAAGTACATTGGAAACCGAAAGAAGAATGTCATTCAGTAGGCTGATTGCACTCAGCAAGAGTCCCTGTAGAGTTGGATTGATTTATGGTAAACCAATGGTGTATATCCAAATGGGGTCTAAATCTAAAGTGAAACATTTCATGGTTAAACTTCATGCGAAAACACCATCGCTACTTCTCTTCTGAAGGAAACATTTAACCAGTGCCAGCGTGGGGTATAATATGTAATCATAACTGGACTTCAGTGATTAGGATCATTTCTCTCCTTGTGACAATTTAATTCAGTCTGCCTAATGTGATTTGCTACAACACTTGTCAGAGTAAAAGATTTATGTCATTTAAACAAAAAGAGCATTGGGTTTATTTCACCCTAAGCGTCAGAGGACATCATAGGGTCGGTGATCTAAGACCTCAGATCTTTTAGGAAATGAGATTATGTGCCACTGGAGGCTAATGTTTTTCCCCATAGTGGGACAGACTCATGAAATACAGAAAATAATGATGTTATCGCATTGGGTTCATAAAATTTATTTATTGTTTTGTTCCATTTTTCTGTGGGAAAATGTTGAGGAATCGGGAGGGGTGGGGAGTTTTGTGAAATTTTGCCATAAGGTCATCATGATGTGACAATAGAGGCCAGAGCTCTGTGAAAAGTTTGGTTTTCTTTGTCTGCCATTGTTTAGTATTATTTTGCAAATTCAATTGGATTATAAAAAAATTACACTAAGGTATACATTGCTTAAGCCAAACAACTTTCTCTTCTTCAGTTCTGAAACAAAAAAAACATTGAATATTTCTTTGGCAGTGAATCATTCTTGTGTTACAAAATATGTGCTGTTACTCGCATCACCACATCAAATTATTTTTTTTCCAGTCACACATATCCAATTTGAAAAATCCAATTTTTATTGAACTTTATCCCTTTGCATGCCACCCTCACAAAAGGAGCACCATTATCTGTTTTCTGCTCAAATAATCCCACTGTTCTGTGATAGTCAGAACTCTTCTGGTGTGTGCAGTGGCAGTGCATGATACTTTGCCATGTCACTCAGTGTCAGTAATGTTATCAAGGGTATCCTTCCTTCCCTTCTCCTTCCTTCCTTCCTGTCCTTGTGCTAATGAGCACAGATTTTATCTGGCTGTTGAAGTGGAAAATAAGTATGTTAGGCACAATCATGAACCAATCTTATATGTTTGGTTATATCTTTGTTTATGTGTGTAATTTTATTGAAATCTTTCTCATGGGTCTTTTTACAGATTTTTTGTTATTGAGATGTTTTATTTTGTCTAAGGCCATTTAAACTGTATTCTGTAGTGATTGGGTATGATCAGTCATTTGTATTTCGCAAAGGATGAGTGCGAATNTATTTTCCTTTCAAAGACCTACATTTTATTTTGGGTTGTTCTTTTTGTACAAAAGTTTCACTGTATCTGCCTAACCATCCTATGTAAGCATGTAGCAGCTACCTCATGGCAGGAATAAACATGGCCGCCTGCTAGCATATGGACTGAAAATGTCCCTATTTAGTTTGAGTACATATCAAGCCCAACCCTCAGACAAGCTGATTTTCACATATGTCTCACCTTATATTCATGTCTTTTCAACCGTGAATAATCAGCTTGTCTGAGGCAGGGGCTCATATAAAAAATGAACATCTTTTACCCTCAAGTCACTGTAAGATTCTTCTTTCAATCAGCACTACGTGTACAAATAAGGTAAACAAAATATTGATCACAAGCAATGATTGGCCACATATTGCCTTACTTTTTTACATGGGCACCTTCTGTACCCAATTACAAAATTTCACAGTTGTCACCTTACTATAACTAAAGATATGTAGCATTGCAATTCAGACCCCCCCTAAAACACACATTTTCATGAATATATGACAAGGTCATTTTGACATTAATTTTCTATATTTCAAATTCAATAAAAAAATTTTTTTTAAGTGGATCATAAAAGTGTAAGACCCCAACTTTAATTTGGCATCAATTTTTTTCCATTCATTCACAATTTATTTTTCATGTACAAAAGTGGGCACTTTTACCCCCTTATTCGCACTCATCCTTTGAAAGACATCAAGGGGGCGGATTTGTATGTAAAAAAATTATATAAAACTGGTAAAGGAGAAAAAAACAGGTGGTAAAATGTTACAAGATCTACTTTACAAGTTACCCTTTCATTTCATTTCATAAACCTTATTATTATAAAGTGCTATGGAAGCCAGTGTGTGGTATTTTATAAGAGCATTACATTTCCATTAGCACATTGCTTTTTGATAGAAGTATCTACATTATTTCATATTTTATCTTCATTATTACATTTTACGGAGAGTTCCTGGTAGCTGAAATTGCATCTCCTATCTTTGGGAGAATGCGAAGTAAAACATGTCATATATGGTTTAACACATGGTAGCATTAACAGATTTTTCAAAGGAAATAGATAGATAGGGCTTATCTTCCAAAATATACCTAAGATTTAATATACATGGAATTGACTGCTATACACAGCTTTCTTTTTCAGTTCATTAATTAAGCGTCTTTGTGCAGATTCCCCCCAGCAAGTCATTGTGGAGATGGTTACCTGGTGACATTGTACACCTGTTCTCAGCTCATTAACAGGTGAATTCACACCTGAGGAGCAATTAAGTCTGTACTCTGGGCCACTTAGCACCACTGAGTGGGCTGTGATTTAAAGGAACAGTTTAATGGTGAAAATGCTTGTGACTCTTGAATGTGTAATAGAATAATTATAGTATGTTGAAAGTCAGTTGTATATTTACTTTCTCACTATGGCACAAAATGAAAAAAAAATGACAATAAACATATATAGTGAAATAACAGGATGAAGAAAATGTTAAATATCATATCAACATTTCTGCCTGCAAGACTGAGACAGTGTGTTAAAGTGATACTATGTGACATCCAATAACAACATAAATAGATGTAATATCATCCTGAAAATGTTAACAATGCCTTATTTTGCTGTGACAATTTGATCTGATGTCTAAGACATGGACAGTGATATAAATCTCCTTGTCTCCAGGAAAGATGGAGGTCCTTTACAGTGTATTATCATCCTGGTAATTGGACTTCAGTTTTCTGTGATTCATGGCCTCTCATTTCCTGAAGGAGGAAGCTGATAGGATACATAATGAGTTGGAGGATAGGATACTCTATGGTGTAGTGAAGACAATGTGGGGTTAGTTTGCGTTGTTAGAGACAATAGCATCAGCATATGAAATTGAAAAGATGGTGATGCAACAGAAAGGCTGAAAAGGAAAAAAATGTGGTGAGCAAACAAATAAAAAGAAGACTAACAGATTTTTTTTATCCTAAATGAAATTGTTTGAAATCTTGAAATTGTTGAAGTGATTTTGATGTCATAATGGTAGATATATTACTGCTGCCAGCAGTCCCCATAGGAAAATGTGTGTGTGTGTGTTGTTGTTGTTGTTGTTGTTGCTGCTGCTGCTGTTGTTGGTTTGACACACTGAGCAGAAGATGTAGAAACTCATTGCTTTGTGAGGCAGAGGAGATTGTGTGATCTTGCTGCACGCTATCAGATGACAGCCTTCAGCAAGGATTTCATATGAACATGTGACAAGATTAAAGATAACTAGATCTATATGACAGATCGGCAGGAGAATACAAAGATTTGGTTTTCTGATTAGAAAAAAAAGACATTGAAAGGGGATTTGACTTGAGAGAAAAAAGTTCAGCTAGTGATTCTTGAGAGGAAATAGAAGAAATGTGTTAAACTTTCTATCTTCTTTAACACATTGAAAGGTTACTTGAAAAGGATGGAATGCAGAAAAGTGTGATATTTTAAGTGTTTCTCAGTCTGTGATTTATGGAATATTAGCAGGGAGTTTTTAGAAGCAGTATTCCAGGGATTTCAGACAAGATCTTGTGTAATACCCAGAAATTAGCTCCTACTCCCAGCATAATTAGCGCAGCAGATGAGGAGTAATCCTATTAGCCAATGGGTCTTACTCTCGTTCTTCAAGTCATGCCTCCATTATGACTGAGCTGAAGACTGCGACAGTGCGGAGGTTCTGTCAGGCGATCTTCCCAGACTGGAGAAGAACCAGTCTTTGTGTGGATCTGACGGGCTTTCACCACTGGCTTATCATACTGTGGTAGGGAATTTATGCAGCTTTGATTTATTTTACAACATTCAGAATTCAACTTGACGTTTCTGTGACTTTTGTTGGAGCTGGTGATAGATTGATGGTGCTGCTGTAATTGGGTTTTTAAAAAAATGCCAAAAAAAATTGAAAAAATAGGAAAATAGGAATATTTCTTGCACAGTTGGTGACACACTGGTCAGCTTTTATAGCAACTTGCCAGTATAACTTTTGAATCAGTATATATGTGTTTATATTTCCGAAGATCCACAGAAACTGAAGACTTTCATTTGTATTGGATTTTGCTCCAGTTTTCACAGCAGCTATGTTGTTACCTTGAAGCAATTACTTGGAATGAGACTCATTGCCTGACAGCAGATGTGACCTTATGTCTGAGATGATGTGGAGGAAATGGTTTCCTGTAGCAAAAACCCTCTGAGAAACCACACGGCAGAAACGTACGGATTTATATGAAACCAGTGTCACAGCAGAAAGCTTGGCTTGTTTTTATCTTGAATCTGTGAAAATTACGGTAAACTCAAAGAACTCATGTCTCAGAATACTCTTCATGTAATATGACTGGATGCCAAGGAGTTGGAGTAGAAATTTTCCTAGAAATATGTTGTTGTGAATGGAAAATTTATCAGAACACTTCTGGTTTCAACCATATTGACCAGAGTTGTCTGAAGAAATGGTCAAAATTGAGAAGAGGAGATTTCTTGGATATTAGGATTTCTTTATGTATTGAACCAACAGCAGGAAAAAATATTTTTAGCAAAAACTCTTTAGAATGATCTGTCAATGAGAAGCTCTAGGATTTCAACTTTTAGATGTATTACCAGTAAGAAATGTGAGAATTTTACAGGGTTCAGTATGAGTTGAAGAATTAGATTGGTTCTAGAAGGCAAAAGGTGCAGCGTTACAACAATATTGGAAAAACGTGTTGTAGAACCACATGATACTGTATTGAAGTACCACAGATGCCTCAGTAGAATAATATTAGACTACTTACAATGTGGAAAAACCACAAGAAATAGAAAGCTGGGTGTTCAATGTGATTCGTGAGAATGTTAGGGTGTAAAGTCAATGTCAGTGGTGAAGAGAGACTGATGGTCGCTAGGGAAACGAGGAAGAAAAAGGTCAGATTTGATCTGCCTGGAGAGAAGGAGGAAGCAGCAGAGACAGAGAGGTGTGAAGGTGATGGCAAGGAGTGCAGAAAATGGGGTGTAAGTTGTCTTCAACGCTGGTGGAGTTATCCTTTTAAATAATAGACTAAAAATTATAAATGAATGATGCTGCAGATTTACTAGGTAGTTATAAAGGGAAATTTTCATTTGAAGTCTTATTGCATGAATGTGTTTGTTTTTGCCCAGTAGCAAATTATTTATTTATTTATTTATTTATTTATTTATTTATTTATTTATTTATTTATCAAGTATGATATTTTGAAGTAACTCTGGTGGTATAAATTTCCCCTTTCTGCTCCAGTGAAAGGTCAGGCCATACCAACCACAGTCCTAGTTCATGTTGACTCTTGCCCGTAATCCTTGTATGTTTTTTAATCAACCTGGTATTATCCTCAATAATCCAAGCTATAGACCAAGGAGTAGTACTGAGGACAGGTAGAACTGATCAGTGGCCTGGCAAACAAAGGCCATGTTCTGCTCAAACCTGGACTAGGTTACAGGTGTGTAAAGACTTAAAGGTGGATCAATCTGATTAAGAACCTACATTTATTAGAATAACTGATCTTGGCCTTTTAATAGCTTCTAAAATACTGTAAAAATATATGTTTACAGTCTGAATAGTTATTAGTGGTTTTGTTGTGTTGGCAGTTGCATATAAGGCCTAAACTGGTCCAATTTTGTTTTGTCTGAGTGTGCCCAATACTGAAGTTTTTCTAACGGTTCAGATGCTTGTAGCTGTTGTTTTAGTTTGGAGTGTCTGTTGGCTGAACAAGAAAGTTGCATTATTTTTAAGGAGAGAGTCAATTGCTGGAGAGCTTGGTCCAATATTGATGTGTTTGCTGAGGTGATTAGACACTGGTGTCCGTTTTCAATTATACCTGAGGATATGTGGTCCTGAGAATATGGTTTGTGATTCATTGTTCCATTTATTATTGTCATTATCATTATTATCATCCTCCAAAGGAATGTGTCACGTCTGGCATAAAGATCGTATGAAGTCCTATGATGTAACGCGTTGTGGTGCAATAGCTTTCGAGTAATGTGGCGGCCTCTTTGTATAACGCCGATGTAAAGAAATTAATTATACAATTATAGGTAGCTAAAGTTTGCGTCATGGACCATACATGTAGATAAGAAATAAGTATATAAGCAATACTTTGAGAGGGATAGGGGGAGATATAGGAGAGACATGTAGAAGGAAGCAGCGAAGGAGGAGATTGGAAGCTCCTTAATATCCGGGACAAAACATGTGCGAATAACCTGAGTGACAGTTAGATAATAATATTGTTATTGTTCAAATGATATTGTTATAGTTTACAGCGATATTGTTATTCAGTCCATTCTGTTGTACAATAGCGTAAGGTGTAGATTGGGTAATTTAGTGTGTTAAGTGTATAATGCACAGGTCCGCAGGAAGCGGGGATATTATAGGAGAACTTGTTATCATTGATCAATGAGGCGTGGACGGGATGTGTGAGTTTTCTTGGCGTAAAGCGTCACTTAGCTTGGGGTCAGTTGACGCTGGACACTGGGTAGTGGTAGGAGTGACCACTGCAGGGATGTGTTACTAGGGTGAGAATTATTATTATTATTATTTTTTATTTTTTTTTTTTTTGATAATGTAGTGAGTGAAATATTGATGCAGTTTGACAATCTGTAATACCATATATCACCAATTGTTTTGAAAAAAAAAAGGTACGGATTGATATTAATTTATATTTTATGAAAGGTCTTACTAATTCCTGATTATTGAAACTTAGTCAACATTCTCATATAAATTTTTTTCTGTAATGAAGAGTCAATATTTTTGTCTGCAAGAATTTGAGAGTGTTTGTGCTTTTGAAAGCTGTGGATATATTTTAGGCACATGTAAAACTGTATCAAAGTGGTCAGTACAGTGTCTGCTTGGCTCAGACCAGGGGGTCAGTTGTAGTGACCGCTATTGTGTTTGTCTGACTATGGGAGATATATGGTTTCATTTTAATGTGTGGAGTGTGGACAAATTACGGATTTTGTCCATGTGTGGAGAAATACCCCAGCGATCTGTTATTGTTGTCTGTTTAGGTTGTCGGCTTGAGTCCAATGGACATTTGAACACTGGACACTGACCACATTTAGCTGGACAGTCCTGTATATCGCAGAGGAGTTATACCTCTAAGTTACATAGAATTTTGCTTCTCTTTATCCAGTAGACTAAAATAACTCAATATGAAGACAGTATGTCAGATCAAAATATTTGGCTGCAGAAGTGATACATCATGATGAAAGAAATTTAGTAAAATATGATATTTGGTCATTTTCCTTTGCTAGGCTGTGTATGGGGCTGTAGAGGGTCTATTGTGAATGATATCTTATATCAGTTTAATATCCTGGGACATCTCCCACTGAGTTTTTGTGTTGTCTGTCAGTTAACAGCATCAGTGACCTGTGGTCAGTCAGCCTTTATATGGCCACTGACCACTTATCATACTTCTGGGGAATTTCTTTTTTTTTTTCCATACATTTTATTTTTTTAAATACTGCATTTTTGATGTATGCGTAATACATGGAAAGGGTGTTATTTATTTTTTAATTACACATAGAGTGTAGGGTGATTCAATCTAAATTTGAGTTAATCATTGTCTCTGTGACAGTTTTAAAGAATGAATGAAAATTCTCATGGTGTTAATTATGATACAAATGCCAGTGAGAGTTCATCATGGAAGAAGGAATCCATGACCAGCTTCGGTGACCCGTCAAGTACAAACCTAAGACCTTGGACCCCTGTCTTCATGTCACAGACTTTCCACTAAGTGAGGAACCAAATCCATGATTGGTCAATTATTGGCAATGAAATCTGTTGATTTTCTGGCTATTTTCATGTTAATGTGGTGAATTTGCGAAAAACACTGAAGATAGATCAAAGAAAATGAAAAATAATTGTCTTTCTTTTTAGTCTTTCTTATGTATGTTTGTTTCATGAAAAAAAATTTAAAATTGACTTAAACAAAATCAAACCGCTTTTGTCCTGTTAGAGTGATATTCGATAGCATCATTCATGAAGCATAATTGCATACAGTCCAGATAAGGAAAAAAAAAAGAATGTTAAATTCAGAATTAAAAGAAATATTGAGTGTTTTGAAATGACATATCTTTTCTCCCCTCTGTGAAGATGACCTTGATACCAAAATGTCACTTTGTTGAACCCCATTACAAGAGCAAATTTGTTATTGTCATAAAGAAACGGATATTGTTCACAGAGTAACACCTTTTGCCAAGCTTTATTGTTCTTCTTTGTTAAAAACTGCTGGGGGATATGGTAGATCCTTCCTAAAACTCCAGAAGCACTTAACGGCACCCGACTATTAACAAAAAATGATGTAACATTAAGCAGACAATCAATGGTGACTGGGATGTAGTTTCCAATAACTGATTTCCAATTGTTATTTGCTGTAATTGATCTGGGTATAATTAGGACTGACTGGTCAATGGGGAGTTCATTTAGCTGAATGACCTATATTGATGGCCCCGTGGCTGAGGGGAGCCTCCTTAACAGGGGTCTGGGATTATGAAAAAATTATTCAGAAATAGGAAGATCAAATCAAGAAGGTGGAGTTTATGCTCATGTTAAGAAAACATTTGGATATAATGATCAGAGCCTAAGTTGAAAAAATAGGTATTTGTTGTCATAGCACTAATGTGAAGAAGTTGGGTGGAAGATTTCAGAATCTGTTTTCTGCTGATGGTATTGGCTTTGTCAGAAGCCCTGTTTATTGCTCTGATGTTCACAGGGGGGTGATATATGTGCACAGTCACATGATTGCAATTGTCCTTCATCTAAAAGTAAGTCTTATCTTCATATGTCCTAGGAACAAGGAGTCTTTATATTTTGTTCTACGTATGAAGGTGTAGTGTCAGAACTGTTAATGAATTTAGATCTCTTTATAGGCCAGGTATTGGCAATTGATTAGTTACCAGGATGTCTGTTAGGGGGAGCTACTTTAAATGATCACGACTGATTTTAACTGGGCGTAACTTGTGCTTTAGCAACATGGAAGAACAACTGGCTAGTACAGGGATAGGTAGGTAAGATAAATTTGCTGTTAAATGAAGGTCTAAATATGAGAGTGATGAGGTGGTCATTTACCTTTCAGTTTTCTTTGAGGGTGTATTCACACGAGGACTAATTTTGGACTGTAAAACAGACTAAGTGATGTCAAACTCACTAGAAGAAATTCACATAAATGGAGCTCTGGCCTAGCATAGATGCACAGCATAACTAGCCTGCCTTTGTGTAAATTTTAAATACTTACTGAGAGTGGTAAATCACTGTGCGCAGGTTGGTGATGATTTCTGATACTTTTTTTTTCAAGTAAAGCCATTTGCTAACATTAAGTAGTATTACTTCTGTAGAAGTTCATTTAAATTTATATACAATTTTAAACTTCAGTGTTTCTTTACGAGATGCATCCCATGGATTGCTATAGTTATGTGATAGTATTACATATTTTATAATTGAGGTAAGGATCATGATTTGAATGTGAGAAATGATGCAAGCTAGCACAGTTGAGCTCCATATTACATATGATCTAGCAGTGTGCACTCAAGAAGTTGTTCTAAACAACTTCTTGATGTACTTATATGAGGATGTGCATTCACAAATGTGTTTTGTCACCTCTAGCACAATTCACCACAATGAAGTATCAACAACTTCTGTATGTTCTCTACCACTTAGGTATAATAACCCTAAAAAAAGCATATGTTAGTTTTCGCTGTTGTCCAAACTAAAACTAATTTTAAGCTGAGAACTTGTGATTGACAAAGATGGTGATATCATTCATACCAGTGATCAATACATTTAGCTGGAGGCATAACCAATCTGATAGATCCTATCTTTATGAGCCTGGTTTTCTGTTCTCTGTTCACACCAGTCATAAATTGGGAGACTGATGTTGTTTAAAATTGTGTTCACACCAGGGTTATTTTTGGCCAGAAATTGGTTGGGAGTTCCACTGTCAGACTGGACTGAATCTGACTTGGTGTGAATGATAATAGTCAAGTCTGTCACAAAATTTTTTTCCCATTAAATCCTAATACTTCAACTGGCTTAGGTCTAAAATGTACATGACATGAGTACTGTGCGGTGTGAACGCGCCCCCCCATTCTTCCAAGAGGGCACACGTGTGTCTATGTACATATGTCGTCAGTACCGCACATGAATCCTTGGGATTGAGTTTCATTTCTGTGTGCATGAATGTTAGAGCAGCTCCAATATTTACCTTGACCATTCTTCTCTTCTGTGCCGTTTGTGTGCCAGTTGTGCCTACGGACAATCCCCCTTTTCACCAACGTTGTTATAAGTTCACAATGCGGCAGAATCCAGCTCGCCTACAGGTGAAGGAGAGGTTTACACGGCTTATTAACTGGCTTTAAAGCAACTTGTTTTGTTTTCGTCAATTTCCTACACACAAAACACATGGGGTACATAGCGTGGTATAGAAACTCTGCACAAGAGACAGCGGACCCTATAATAGCAGCCATGGCCCACAACTATGTCGCTACAATTGTGATACTTTGTGCCTAAGCGGTAGCGACCAAAAGGTGCCGATTTCTAAGCCCGGCCATTCTCCTTCACCCTTCCCAAAAGACCTTGCTTTTGCCAGTGACGACGTCGAGGTAGTCTGTAGAAACGGAGCTTTGAAGGTCTGGCAGAGTTGAGGGCACTGTGGCACTTTGGGATAATTTGTGCAAGGTTGTTATCCCTGGGAGATCTACCCCCCAGGTCCAGTGTTATTTCTGGCTGTAAGATATAGGTAGGTGGTCAGAGACTTCCGCAAAATTTGGACCTTAGATAAGGTTCAGGTTTAAAGGGCACACGCTTTAAATCTGTTTTTGATAATAGCAGTTTTTAGTTTTATGGACTTTTTTATTATTCCTGCAGTCTATAACACGCTACTACACCTTTGCAGCCTTTGGCCCATGGCTTAGGATTGCACTGCAGAAAGATTTAAGCAAAAAGAAACCAACTTTGTTCTGAGCAAACAGCAGCAAGGTACAACAGAAGTTGAAAAGGGTAGGGTGTGTAATTGTTTTTGTAAAGCACCTCTTGAGGGAAAGTCGACGATATTATAAATCAACACACTTAATCCAGACAATTGCATTTTAAGTCTGCTAGATGGATTTTAATGTTTGAAAATAGCAGCGCTGAGTATTTACGGTGTTTATGGTTATTGGGATTTAAGTGGACATGAATACATAAATCAACACATAAAACTCAAGGAGCAACCAGTTGTTGAATCGCATTGTGAAAAAATAACAAGCGCAGAGATTATGTGATATAACCGTGATTTTGAGGCGGGACACGAGTGTTTGAACATGGTGAAATAAGGTCTGGTTTAAATTAAGCTGGGAAAAATGATCAGGAAAAAGTATGTATTGGACATGTATGAGAGCTAGGGTGATGTAACACATTTTAGGCATCTCATTGAATTCTCTGGAAAAACATCGGAATGGCAGTTCAACCCCTTTGGATATTTAATGTGTTTTCAGTCCATTGCTTTCACTTGACTTAGGCTGGCAGGAGAAAAGAGAGAGGTATGATTTGTGTTTTCAGTTTTCTCATGTGGAAAGTTCAACATTGGTCTGCAGGGGCACAGGTACCATGGAAAGAATAATTGCGGAAGTTTAGGAGTCTTCAGACAAAGTTTACTTTAGATTGGATATGGGAATGACTTTTGTTATGATTGATAACCAGGGATTTAGCTGTCTAGGGAGGACTGGGAACTCTCTGTTATGTCTGAACAGGCTGTCAGTCTCCACAGTATTATGATAATGTGTTGGATGAGGCAGTCAAGCTTGGAGGCTTGTGCACAAAGTTGTGTTCCCAGTTGTGACAGTTTTAACTTAATTCTAATCATTTCAGCTAATTTCCTGGGTACATTTTAAACCTAGAAAGCCACCCTTAAAATACAAAACTTGACTCAGTAACGTTGGTACCAGGCGGGACAGCAGAGGGATTAGATTGGCTTTCTGTGGTTAGATATCAGAACCACAAAATCTGCTAAGATAGGGTATTCTCTGAGTTAAACAGCCACAAATTGATCAGAAATGCAGCATAAAGGTTTCTTCAGACACAAAGATGGATCAAAACGGGTTCAGGCAACCTGCATGACATAATCCATGCTCCATTGACTGTGATATTGACTGGAGGGTATTGTGATAGACCGGGCGACCACTTACACTGGGATAGAATGACACTTAGACAGTTATAGGCTGAAAACATTGGGCTAGGTTGAAGAACTGAACTAAATACAGCTACTAGTAGTTTGTTACATAGAGCTTCAAGTGTGATAAAACCATGAATTGAAAAGATATGCCATCGTAGTGGTGTATTTGCTTAGATATCATTTCTCAAGTTTGTCATCCTTGTGTCTCTCCAGGTGATGAGGTTGGCCTCCCCAGGATGGTCGGACCACGAGAGACACCCATCCAGCCTGGAGTCATCCTTCCAGTCAGCTGGGAGTAGCTGCCCACTGTCCATGTCAGAGCTGACCACTCGGCCTCCACAAAAGAGATCACAAGATGGTAAGACACTTATTGATTTAAGAAAATTCTGCTTCCTTCTTCGTGATATTTTCGATTTTTGTAGACAGTGCCACTGGCGATCCTTTTTTTTTTTTTTTTTCATTCTTTAAATATCCAAGAAGTAAAAAGCTGTTAAATATATCATTATTATTTTTTTTGATTTATTTTTTTATTTTTTTATTTTTTTGACATGGATGTTTTTTTTTACATAATAGCAGGTATCCTAACTAAAATTATCCATTTGGTATCAAAATACCTTTCAAACTTTGCTTGCCAGAATAGCATGTACGTTTGAAAATAAAGACTTCTTCAAAACGGCAGTGAAACCATTAACAAACCGCATTTCAGCCAATAGACTGTGGGAATTGAACATTCACACAAACACAGAGGATTATAGTCAAGTATCAGGTTCAGCCCTGTGGGGGGAAAGCAACCCAGAGCTATGAACATTAGATACTTTGCCTAAAGATTATTGACTTTCAACAATTCAATATCTATGAATTAAACCGTTTTTCACTGACCGCTAAGTGGTTTCTTTGAAGGACTGGTGGACGTTTGATAGCCCTTCACAATAGGTCAGCTTGTTATTAGTACTTATTGATGGTTGGTAGTATTTCCTCTTTTCTAAGACTCCAGATTTTACTTTTTATAGTTAGGGAGAGTGTTATTATAGCATTTTGTTTAGTTGAAATCTTACATTGAAGTTCTGTTTAAAAGTTATAAGAAAGCTTTTATCCAATCTTAATGCAGATGCTTTGTGTATTCTGTTTATTCACCATGCTTGCATTTATTTTAGGCAAAACAAACACATTCAAATTTCATTTTCAAACAACGTAATGGTTTCTGCAACATCTGTAAAATGACCTATGTAAACTGAAATATTCGGTTCAATTTCTTGTCGTAATCTGCTGTAATTTACATAGTGCAAGCAAATAGTTTTCGTTTCTTTACTTCATTGGGTACTTAGGCTTCGTTCACATGGAAAGTCTATTTTCTAAAAATCTATTTTCTATTCGCGGTATCTTATGATCATGGTCTGTGCCCTGAATATCCCGCGGCGTAATTACTGGCAGCGCGAGCCAGTTACTTAAATTAACTTATAGTAACTGGCTCGTGCTGCCGGTAATTACGCCGCGGGATATTCAGAGCACAGACTGTGATCATAAGACATACCGCGCATAGCAAATAGAATTTAGAAAATAGACATTGCATGTGAATGAAGCCTTAGGGTGATATGGTTTAAGTACGGCATTACGCTATGTTATGGTCTGAATTATGTTTACGAATTATATTCTTCCAACACTAGTAATTATCCCTCCCAACTCTTCCATACGACAAAAACCAGTTCTATTGCAAATCTAAAAAAGAATTGATAAAATAAAGTAAAAGGAAAATTAAAAAGTGAGTCATTAGTAAAAATGGTTAAAAAAATTAAAGGAAGAGTCAGTAGTTTGAGGAAAATAATTTGAATATATATCTTGAATTGTTAGTGCAACAAGTGTGCCCTCATCCAGTTTTCTGTGCATGTTGATGTGAAGTGATTACAAGTTGGTGTATATTCTGCCAGTTATTATCCCTCCTCCAAACTCTTCCACATAACCAAAGGCAGTTCTTTTGAAAATCGAAAAAAAAAAAAATGAAAGAAATAAAGTAAAAGAGAAATTAAAAGGGGGGACTCAGTAGTTGGATAAATATAATTTGAATATATTGAATTCTTTATGTGTCAAATGTCCTTCACACCAGTGTTCCCTACGTGCCGATATGAACTGATGTGTCAAATTACAAAGCCAAGCGAGGCCTGAATCCACCGCAATGTGAGACGTTCACACTAATTTCACACCCTGGTTCACCGTCTGTTTGCACACACACCCCAAAACAATACCACTTGTTTTGAATTTTGCAGCCATTTAGTCATTCCCTGCTCTTAAAAGTTGAATGCTTCAGCATAACTGGGCTGTTGTTTGTTGTGTTGTCGGCTTTGTTGTGTCCTGTGTTGTTGGAAAGAAAGGTGTATTTCTGCTGGGGGGCAGTGGTTGCTTGCTCTTTTAATTTCATAGCATGCTGGTATCCCACGGCACCTGATGAAGTTCAGTTAACGGCATGTTTGCTGATTGCTATCAGTTCTGAAAGCTAACACAGCTGTTTCATAGTGACTTTACATTGTGTTTATTCGGTCATAGTTAAATGGCTACATTTGAAACTTTCAAACTTTTCAGAAAGTTGGGTGTGATGTATTTTCTTTTGAAATTTCAAAATTGGATAGGAAAAAATAGCTCTTTTTCATTTAAACTTAATCATGGGTTTCTGTTGATTCAATTTTATAGTCAGAATCATAACACGTGAAAGATAATATTTCAAATGAAAACTTTTTGAACAGTCAAGAAGTAAAGAGAAAGATTATATCAGTTTTTCATAAAAAAAACACTGGAAAGTTGAACAGATTTATAGAGTTGCTAAGAATTGTTGCAGATATCCCATTAGCTCTTACACAAACTTTAAAAAATTGTATGACGTAAAACTGTTTCACAATATAATCAGGTTTTCTATGCTGTCATTGGCATGCCTTTCCAGCTGTATTTTGGCCTGAAAAATGTCATAATTATTTGCATGCTTGCAAAACATGCCTCTGTTTTCAGACCAAGCTGGTAGACATTAACAATAAAGCACTGGTAAAAAACTATGAAACATTTTTCATTTTTTTCTGCAAAAGTAAACTGCCATTTAAGTTTTTTGAGATTTGGGTAATGCAAGTGCATTTGTAAAACCTCCAGTACATTACTTTGGACTTTGATTGTTTAATTGATTGATTATGTGTGTGCGTGCCAGATTTAAAGAAATTTATCCACTTGGGAAAGTTAATAAAGGCTTTATTTTCCAAGCTGCACCTAAAACTTGTATTTTAATTTTATCATTTTAGGTCATCAAATGAGCCAGAATGAACAGGTTAACCAAAGAATCTTTCTTAATCAATATGTGAATAAGAAACTGGACACATTGACCACAATGAATGGAAACCATTCCTGGAGTCAGTTCCAAGGTTCCTCAGGAGGGTTGACCAACAGCCAAGATCCCTATAGCTCTGGATTTAACTCATCCTGGAATTATGAATCTGGATCATATCGACAAAACAAAAATTTCAGCCCAAATTCATACGGTTTTACCAGTTCTGGGCCTCATTTAGCTACATATGGGAATGTTAACCAGAGTGGTACCGGAAACCTCACTGGTAGCAATGGGTATACCCAGATGGATTCCATGGGGTACCCACCATTAGATAGCAGCATTGACCAATACAAGCCAGTGTCTACAGAACTCAAGGAACACCGCGAAAGGATTGCTCAAATTGACCAGCAGTTGCTGAGTTTAGATAAAGAGATTATGAGCTGTGACGGCCAGGAGAGATGGAAAGGACTCCCACAGGAGCAGCCATCAGTGAATCTGTACCCATACAATACAATGTCTATGGGTAATTCCGTAAGGTCCAACACATCGCAGATATACCCTCATGGAAACCTTCAGACAGATTCGTCATTTCTTTCAAAGTCATCACTAAGGGAGTCATCTGCAGGAGATTATAATAGTTTTGCTCATGAAGGAATGAATTCTACTCATAATTATGACCACTCTGTGCCAAGGTTAAATACTTTTATGTCTAGTAGTCAGACTACTGACCCAACCTTGACCTTGAGTTCGTTTGAAGGTCAGGGTAAAACTCATACAAAAATGAATGGAAGTCCCAAGTGCTCACTAAATATCCCAAAGATAGTCCAAAGACAAACAACAACAGCATTAGCAGAAAAATCAGGGAATTTTACATCTACTGCCATACAGACTAGCCCAAATAAGAGTGACCTTGACATTGCACCAAATGACCTCAGCTTAGCCCTTACTCCTGCTAAGGGCTCTCAAGGCTCCAGAGTTATGTCTTCACATAAGTTGGGTATAGGCCCCAATGTTAAAGGGCGTATCGTTCAGTCCAATCTTCCATTGGATGATTTATCGCCACTTTTCTCCCAGGCCACACCCCTTAAACTGTCTACAGGGTTACCCACAAAAAGCGGGTCTCATCTACCTCAACCCTTGTCTAAAGGAGTAGCCATGTTGGAAGACAAAAGACCAGCAAGAGATTCAGGAATGAAATTGTCTGATGACAAGAGGGTTACTCCCTATAAGCACAGCTCTCGCCACCAAAGAAGCTGGAGTTCACCTCGATTAAGCTTCGACTCCGATGAGAGTTTATCATCAGAGGAGGATGTAGATTCTCTTCTGAACCGCTCGGTTGAGCTCCAGTCGCACATCCGAGTTTCATGCGACGAGACTGATGCTTATCAGCCACTGTCGCCCACGGGTTGGAGGGGTTATTCACCCTCACCGACACAGTTTGCACGGAGTCTGCGACGCACTCACTCCGTGGAGAGTATTGTGGGAAAGTTTGATACTGACAGTAATTCTTTCACTATTACTTCAATGAGGACCAACTTGCGCTGGGAAGATGCATATGTCTATGGTTCAAGAAGCCCGTCCATGGTGAGTTTGCTGATCTTTATTCTGCTTGTATTTTGTCCATCAAGTTTTTTGGGAATATCAAGAATTCCAGAATAACTTATTATATTTAGAATTCAGTGTAGAAATTTAACTCTTTTCAAAATGTTTTTTCTATTTGCACAATTTATTTTGCATTTGATTCTTTATCATGAAACCCTTCAGAAACTAATTTTCTATTATAATTATCAGGAAATAGTCTTATGTTGGGCATCTTTTGAAACTGATGAATTGTTTTACATTCTGTGTGCCTGATTTGCTTAGTTATCAATTATAGTTAAGATCTTTTAGATGTATTTTCCATGTCCCATCTGAAAGTCCTGGTAAGGTAAAAGGTTATGATGGAATATCCACTTCATCTGACCCATGCTAAATTCTTATATACCAATACACAGTTCATTCATCTAAACTCAGATCTCCACTACAAAAGAACCATGATGATAAGACTGCACTATCATTAAAGTCTAAGTAGATGACAAACAAAGAAGTAATTAAAGTTGTACAAAGACACAGTTAAGGTTGAAATCAATGAGACACTGGCACTACTGTGCTAACATGAAATCCGCACACACATNCTAATATGAACAGTGCATTTTATTCTCGCTTACATCGCGAACGATCTCCCGCTAAAGATATGAAGATTGCCTTTTCGTCTCTCTCGAATCGCAAACGATCTCCCGCTGGTGATCTTACGCGAATGGAGTCTGCTACAAATATGAAAATTATCTTCTCGTCTCGTTTGGATCGCGAACGATCTGTTGACGATATTACGCAAACGATTCTCCGCTGAAGATATGAAAATTGCCATCTCGTCCCATTCGCATTGCGAACGATCTCCATGTTCGAGCCAGGTAACCGTTAAATGGTCCTAAATTGAACATGGCCATGAATAGAAGTGACAGGTACATTTCCCTTCGAGATAATATCTTGATTTTTTCATTGTGTCTTCCTCATTTAGGACAGCCGCCGATAACAATAACGGCGTTACAAATGACAGAGCCGCGGCCTGTGTCTTCTATTTGCCGCCTTGAGCCAGGTAATAGTAATAAAACTAAAGACAAAAGGCCGACGTTCCCGCAATTGAGAACGGGAATTCACATCTAAACCATCTATATTGTGAATGACCGCTCGCAGGGGCGCACTATTGTTCCTATCTCCCATTGAGAGTGTTATCGGCAATGATATCCTGATCGTATCATTGTCTTGAATCAACTGACGCATTTCATTTATGTTTGAGCTGGACAACGCGGCCATATTTGGCGACGAACTTTTCAAAAATTATCGAGTACCTCATTTTCAAGGTCGACGAAGTTTTCAAAGGGAAAAAAATTACGTCTGCGGAAAATCGTCGGCCGACGAAATTTTCAAGAACGACGAAATTTTCAAGACTTTACCGTACTTATTGATGGTTGGTAGTATTTTCTCTTTTCTAAGACTCCAGATTTTACTTTTTATAGTTAGGGAGAGTGTTATTATAGCATTTTGTTTAGTTGAAATCTTACATTGAAGTTCTGTTTAAAAGTTATAAGAAAGCTTTTATCCAATCTTAATGCAGATGCTTTGTGTATTCTGTTTATTCACCATGCTTACATTTATTTTAGGCAAAACAAATACATTCAAATTTCATTTTCAAACAACATAAGGGTTTCTGCAGCTTCTATGAAATGACCTATGTAAACTGAGATATTCGGTTCAATTTTTTGTCGTAATCTGCTGTAATTTACATAGTGCAAGCAAATAGTTTTCATTTTTTTACTTCATTGGGTACTTAGGGTGATATGGTTTAAGTACAACATTACAGTGTGCTATGGTCTGAATTATGTGTACGAATTATATTCTTCCAACACTAGTAATTATCCCTCCTCCAAACTCTTCCATACAACAAAAACCAGTTCTCTTTTTAATTTAAAAAAAATGGTAAAAAAAATGGTTTAAAAAATAAAAGGAGGAGTCAGTAGTTTGATGAATATAATTTGAATATCTTGAATTGTTAATGGGACAATTAAGTGTGCCCCCACCCAGTTTTCTGTGCATGTTGATGTGAAGTGATTACAAGTTGGTGTATATTCTACCAGTTATTATCCCTCCTCCAAACTCTTCCATACAACAAAAACCAGTTCTTTTGAAAATCTAAAAAAAAGAAATGAAAAAAATAAAGTAAAAGAGAAATTTAAAAGGGGGGAGTCAGTAGTTGGATAAATATAATTTGAATATATTGAATTCTTTATGTGTCAAATGTCCTTCACGCCAGTGTTCCCTACGTGCCGATATGAACTGATGTGTCAAATTACAAAGCCAAGCGAGGCCTGAATCCACCGCAATGTGAGACGTTCACGCTAATTTCACACCCTGGTTCACCATCTGTTTGCAAACACACTCCAAAACAATACCACTTGTTTTGAATTTTGCAGCCATTTAGTCATTCCTTGCTCTTAAAAGTTGAATGCTTCAGCATAACTGGGCTGTTGTTTGTTGTGTTGTTGGCTTTGTTGTGTCCTGTGTTGTTGGAAAGAAAGGTGTATTTCTGCTGGGGGGGGGTGGTTGCTTGCTCTTTTAATTTCATAGCATGCTGGTATCCCACGGCACCTGATGAAGTTCAGTTAACGGCATGTTTGCTGATTGCTATCAGTTCTGAAAGCTAACACAGCTGTTTCATAGTGACTTTACATTGTGTTTATTCGGTCATAGTTAAATGGCTGCATTTGAAACTTTCAAACTTTTCAGAAAGTTGGGTGTGATGTATTTTCTTTTGAAATTTCAAAATTGGATAGGAAAAAATAGCTTTTTTTCATTTAAACTTTATCATTGGTTTCTGTTGATTCAATTTATAGTCAAAATCACAACACTTGAAAGATAATGTTTCAAATGAAAACTTTTTGCATAGTCAAGAAGTAAAGAGAAAGATTATATCAGTTTTTCATAAAAAAACACTGGAAAGTTGAACATATTTACAGTTGCTGAGAATTGTTGCAAATAATCCATTGGCTCTTACACAAACTGAAAAAAAATCATATGACGTAAAACTGTTTGAAAATTAAGTTTCACAATGTAATCAGGTTTTCAATACTGTCATTGGCATGCCTTTCCAGCTGTATTTTGGCCTGAAAAAATGTCATAATTATTTGCATGCTAGCATAACATGCCTCTGTTTTCAGACCAAGCTGGTAGACATTAACAACAAAGCACCGGTAAAAAACTATTAAACATTTTTCATTTTTTTTTTTCAGCAAAAGTAAACTGCCATTTAAGTTTTTTGAGATTTGGGTAATACAAGTGCATTTGTAAAACCTTTAGTACATTACTTTGGACTTTGATTGTTTAATTGATTGATAATGTGTGTGGGTGCCAGATTTAAAGAAATTTATCCACTTGGAAAAGTTAATAAAGGCTTTATTTTCCAAGCTGCACCTAAAACTTGTATTTTAATTTTATCATTTCAGGTCATCAAATGAGCCAGAATGAACAGGTTAACCAAAGAATCTTTCTTAATCAATATGTGAATAAGAAACTGGACACATTGACCACAATGAATGGAAACCATTCCTGGAGTCTGTTCCAAGGTTCCTCAGGAGGGTTGACCAACAGCCAAGCTCCCTATAGCTCTGGATTTAACTCATCCTGGAATTATGAATCTGGACCATATCGACAAAACAAAAATTTCAGCCCAAATTCATACGGTTTTACCAGTTCTGGGCCTCATTTAGCTACATATGGGAATGTTAACCAGAGTGGTACCGGAAACCTCACTGGTAGCAATGGGTATACTCAGATAGATTCCATGGGGTACCCACCACTAGATGGCAGCATTGACCAATACAAGCCAGTGTCTACAGAACTCAAGGAACACCGTCAAAGGATTGCTCAAATTGACCAGCAGTTGCTGAGTTTAGATAAAGAGATTATGAGCTGTGACGGCCAGGAGAGATGGAAAGGACTCCCACAGGAGCGGCCATCAGTGAATCTGTACCCATACAATACAATGTCTGTGGGTAATTCCGTAAGGTCCAACACAGCGCAGATATACCCTCATGGTAACCTTCAGACAGATTCGTCATTTCTTTCAAAGTCATCACTAAGGGAGTCATCTGCAAGAGATTATAATAGTTTTGCTCATGAAGGGATGAATTCTACTCATAATTATGACCACTCTGTGCCAAGGTTAAATACTTTTATGTCTAGTAGTCAGACTACTGACCCAACCTTGACCTTGAGTTCATTTGAAGGTCAGGGTAAAACTCGTACAAAAATGAATGGAAGTCCCAAGTGCTCACTAAATATCCCAAAGATAGTCCAAAGACAAACAACAACAGCATTAGCAGAAAAATCAGGGAATTTTACATCTACTGCCATACAGACTAGCCCAAATAAGAGTGACCTTGACATTGCACCAAATGACCTCAGCTTAGCCCTTACTCCTGCTAAGGGCTCTCAAGGCTCCAGAGTTATGTCTTCACATAAGTTGGGTATAGGCCCCAATGTTAAAGGGCGTATCGTTCAGTCCAATCTTCCGTTGGATGATTTATCGCCACTTTTCTCCCAGGCCACACCCCTTAAACTGTCTACAGGGTTACCCACAAAAAGCGGGTCTCATCTACCTCAACCCTTGTCTAAAGGAGTAGCCATGTTGGAAGACGAAAGACCAGCAAGAGATTCAGGAATGAAATTGTCTGATGACAAGAGGGTTACTCCCTATAAGCACAGCTCTCGCCACCAAAGAAGCTGGAGTTCACCTCGATTGAGCTTCGACTCCGATGAGAATTTATCATCAGAGGAGGATGTAGATTCCCTTCTGAACCGCTCAGTTGAGCTCCAGTCGCACATCCGAGTTTCATGCGACGAGACTGATGCTTATCAGCCACTGTCACCCACAGGTTGGAGGGGTTATTCACCCTCACCGACACAATTTGCACGGAGTCTGCGACGCACTCACTCAGTGGAGAGTATTGTGGGAAAGTTTGATACTGACAGTAATTCTTTCACTATTACATCAATGAGGACCAACTTGCGCTGGGAAGATGCTTATGTCTATGGTTCAAGAAGCCCATCCATGGTGAGTTTGCTGATCTTTTTCTGTAATTTATTCTGCTTGTATTTTGTCCATCAAGTTTTTTGGGAATATCAAGAATTCCAGAGTAACTTGTTATATTTAGAATTCAGTGTAGAAATTTAACTCTTGTCAAAATGGGAAGTATTTTCTATTTGCACAATTTATTTTGCATTTGATTCTTTGTCATGAAACCCTTCAGAAACTAATTTTCTATTATAATTATCAGGAAATAGTCTTATATTGGGGGAGGTACCACTAATTACAAGTTGGGATATTTAGCTTAATCAAAAAAAAAAAAAAACACAGTGGCATCTTTAGAAACTGGTAAAGTGTTCTTCCTTCTGTGTTTCCTATTTTTCTTGGTTTTTAAGTGAATTAAGAACATTTAGATGTATTTTCCACATCCCAGCCGTAAGTCCTGGTAAGGTAAAAGGTTATGATGATATATCCACTTCATGTGACCCATGCTGAATTCTAATATTCCAATACACAGTTTACAGTTCATTCATCTAAACTCAGATCTGCACTACAAAAGAACCATGATGATAAGACTGCACTATCATTAAAGTCTAAGTAGATGACAAACAAAGAAGTAATTAAAGTTGTACAAAGACACAGTTAAGGTTGAAATGAATGAGACACTGACACTACTGTGCTAACATGAAGTCCGCACACACCCAACAAAGACCTGAGAGCCCACTACGGACAGGAACTGTTTGTAGAAATCACTTACGCCATTCTTCACGCTCATTGATCGAAGTGGTGTGAAATTGATCTGTCCGAGAGAGAACAAATTGACATAAGACAGGAGTAATAATTGTTGGTAGCTTTATGCAAGGGTCGGGAGATCTGGCACGGTTCAGTTCTTCTATTAAGTTTCCTGCATTTATCAAAGTGAATTACTGGTAAATTGATTAAGTTGTTTGATGCTGCATTTTGGACCTGAACCGTCATGGGCTTTTTTTTTTTTACATGTCTGACCACTCCTTTAAATACAAGGCTGGAAAGCAGCTAAATTTTATCTTGGTTTGTCTCTTCCATATCATTTTCTATTGTGAATTTTATGTATTTATTTTTTTTTCCTGTTAAAATTGATTTATCAAAATCCCCTTTGTAGCACCTATGGTTATTTTTTCAATAGGAGAAAATTGTGAATTTAACAAAAATGTTTTTAAGTCATAATTTCTATGAAATAAAAATTTCTTTTGAGTGGTAGCACATATATTAAAAAGCAGCCTACTCTTTAGTAATATTATATGCAGTAAAAGCACCACAAATGCTGAAAGTTTGATATATTTTTTCCCATTGAAAAGATTAAGTAATTACAGTTTGTCTGATGTAAGAGAATAATTAATGGATACATTCTGAAGTTAATCAGCTGAGTACTAGGGTATGTTATTGATGTAATTGGTCATTGTTTGTGTCAAATTGTTATATATGTCATTACATGGCTGAAATCACTGCTATGATTATGAAAAGAAAAGGGCATTTGTTTTATCTAAGACTATTTCACACACAGTGCTCAGAATAACAGCAGAAAAATTGATTACCCCATTATAAAAAAAGGTATTCAGTGTGTAAAGAAATTGGTGTTACTCATTTTGTAAATTTCAATAAGATAAGTTGTTTGTTGAAAAACATTTAATATAATTTACATGTCAAAATATTTAACTCTAGGTGGAAATCTTAACACTGTGTTTAAAAAATTTATCTAAGGAGACTGAGGGGCTGAAGTTGTATTGGACCCTGTTCCCATACCTAGATTGATCTAACAGGACTAACCCATCTCTGAGGGTTTTCTCAATAAATTACATTCAGCTTACTAGTAAGCAGCTCTGATAACTGGTAAGCCTACTGAGGCTGTTAGGAGGAAATTAACTATCGTTTACAGGGGCGGACCCAGAGCTATTTTCTGACAGTCTTCCAAATTATCTTTGTTGATTCATCCTCTAATTTTGACCGTCTTCCAAAATGAAAAATTGGATACCCGTCAATGTAAACTTGAAAATCTGACCGTCTTCCGGAAGACCCAGAAGACGGTCTAAATCCGCCCCTGGTTTAGCAGCTTCAGTTGGCATGCCAGACATCTAAACCGCTTAAGCTGAGAACAATTTAGCAAGAATCCCCTCATAGATAGGTCAATCCTGCTAGATCAATCTACTAGTAGGTATGGGAATGGGGTCTTAGATGGCAGTGATGGCTTGGCTGTAGGTAAAAACTAAAATATTGATGGAGTCACCAAGGGCTGTGTATCCAGGCAGACCTGGCTAAGCAACAAAAAGTCATGAAATAAAAGAAAAAAAAACTAAACTTGCTCCCAGGGTCCTCCACGTATTGAAGCACTGTGGGTTTAGCTATACTCCGCTGAACTCTCTCCCTTTCATCTTCACCACAATAATACAATCAGCAAGTTTGTGTCAACTGCCTTCTAATTCCTTTAACAAGTGATGCAAGAAATATTTTAATCAGGTAACAAGTTTTGTCAAAGCCCGGTAGCGCTCTCCCTCCTCGAGTTACTCTGCAAATTCAAAGGTGACGCTGCGACAATGAGCCACAAGTAACATGCGAGCCGATATTGATTCAGAGCAAACAAAATAAAGCATATTACGTAAACATGTTGAAAAAATAGGCGTGCAGTAAATGGAGGCAAGACCTCATGGAAAGGGGCGACCCCAATCTCTGGAGGTCACGATGTTAGCATGTGCTTGAAGGATTATGTTCAAGTTAATAACGCTGTGGTTTACTTTGATATGAAAATTAACACCCGTTACATTAATTTTGACTACTTGAAGCAGTTAGATTTTGATAAAAGGGTAATACTGGACTCACTCTGGTATTATAATTTAAAACCAATTATGATTATGTTATAACCATGGCAACAGGTTGCCAAGTTTTAAAGTGATTGAGGATAATTTATTTCAGTTAAACTACCTCAAAGTTACATGTCTAAATTATTTCTCTAGTTATGGAGTTTTGTATAGAAATGTTTTTTTTTACATTTCAATCAAGTTCCAGTTTGGCGCACATGTTGTTTACATAGAGCCTCAGTTTTGTAATGGATTATGGGGTAATTTTTTTCTTAAACTCCTTAGTTGTATAATTGAATTTTGTGAGATTACATTACAATATGCAAAGGTCATAGCAAAGCACATTCAGGGTTCTGCACCAGCTTTGTTTATCCTATCTCCCTAGCAACATAGAAGAGAAATGGTTTTTTGGGGGGTTTTAGTAAAGGCGACAGAGAAACGTTTTGATACTTTGGTAAGTGAATTTTTTCTTTTGTTTTCCTCTAGGTTTCCCCTACATTGAGGGACAATCTCAAAGGTAGATGTTATTCGCCAAGCTCAAGGTATGTGCCTTCGTTTTTTTATGCCTTTTACTTCCACTGGAAAAAACTATTAAATCAGCTTTAGTTTAATGTAAATTCCTTAAAGCTCATTTCAAGATATATAGTTTTGAGAGACATTTCAAGCGTGGCAGTCAAATTCAAAGGTCGGAGTAAATGAAATAGTTCGACTTTTGTACTGAGCATGGTTGCACTGGGTCAGAGCTTGCTATATGTTTCCACCCTTCTTTAGCTGATGTTAAACATGTTACGAGGAAGGCATGCTGTGATGGCAAAGCATTACCCTGTTTCCTAGAATTACGCTCAAACCAAATTGAAAGTGTTAAAGTAATCTGCTTGCCTTACCCTTAAGATACATTTTGAAAATAATTTAATGTGATTAGCCATTGCCTAATTCAAAGAATGCCCTTCATTCACTTGTTGAACCTCCAATTCTGTATTTTCAAGCATCTTTTGTCATTTCCTTAGTACATTTCCTTTTTTTTTTTTTTTTTTTTTTTGCAAGAAAGAACTGGTAGGGAAAGGTTATGACAACTTGCTTGAAATCTTAGTGTGGATTGCTTGTGATATTTAATTTTCCAAAAAGTCAGCAAAGAAAAAAAAGCAATTTGTCCAATTGGTTGTTTGTTTCTTTAACAGCAAATGATGTGCAATCGTGATTGCCAGGGTATCCATTAAGTGTCCAGTTACTGGTCACTTGTGTCCCGTACCTGACTGTGATTAGCACCCTTAGGCATGCCTCCCCCTTTTTCTCTTTCTATTTCTGATATTCTAAGTATAGAACTGTTACATCTCTTCCCAAATTACTTGGGGGCATTTTGCTATTGTGATACAGGCTGGTGTTTTGGGGGTTCTCAAATTAAAGCATTGTATACTAGCTGACTGTTGAAATGTTATGTGACTCTCAGTGCTTCTTTGGTTGTCCAGACTATTGTCCTGTGCCCAGCGTGTTGATGCTGGCGGAGTTCACTGGCCATGTTTTACAAAGATTGTGGAAAATACCCCGTGGCTACGGCAGGCTTGATTCCTGCAGCCATTAACTAATGCCCAAAGGCATGGCAGTGGTTGCTTTCAATGTGACTTGCGACAAAGGAGACCTATGATTCAGGCAGTTTTTATTCGTTTTTTACATTAATGAAATATGACTTCTGATCCTTGAAGGTGACAAGTGGGCATTGACTCCAGTTGTAGACCAAAGTGGGCCTCACATAATGTAATTGATATCTTAAAAAGAGTAAAAGTTGAAAAATATTAAAAGCACATCTAGAAATCCTGGCTTGAAATTGAGGGATTGCAAAGATAATTGAACATGATATCCACACGTTTTACTCTGAAAATAATGTTGCTTTATTACCCCCAAGATGAATGCAAAGGTTAGCTGTAATTATTGGCTGATTGCACTTTGCTGCTGAGAAGATGTATGTCAGAAACTGTCACAGGACAGTTCATTTTAGTATACGTGTCACATGACTTGTGTCATATGACTTTAAGTTGTCAGTTTCTGTAGAAATACTGAAGGCATTCTGTCTTTTGCTCTTGGTCTTCTGCTTTACTTGAGTTTGTGAGTGCAGAGATAGATTTTTGAGAGAAAATTAAATACATTTACTTCAACGGAATGGCTGATTATCTTCATAGATTTCAAAGTAAAACTTTCAAGAATATGCAATCTTCATAACAGCTTAAATTCTTTCAAGTATAGAAATCTTGTCCACTCTTGTCAATTAAGTCCATTGATCACACTGACCCAAAAACACGGAGAGTGAATTTAGAATAACTTAAGCCATAGTCTGAATTACTGATTTTAGAATGTCAATATTGTCTCTTTGCTAAGTGAATTTCCTGGATTTTGTTTCCCAATTCCTGCAGTTGTTTCCTGGAAAGTGCAGATGAAAGAATTGTGGTGGTATGGATTAAGAGGCATGGAGTCGATAACTGTGATGCTTTATCATGTCAGGAAATTCAGCGAGGTGCGCTTTTAGAAAGCTGTCCATTATCGTGAACACACGTACATGCTGCAGGAAATTCAGCAGAAAAGATTCCATGTTCATTGCAGTCATTTTCACTTGTCTGGGGTGGGTTTTAGTGTTTGTGTATATTTGATTTTAGTATTTCTCAGTGCTTTGGCAGTGTGTCTTCTCTGGTTATATTTAGTTTTCTATGTAGAGGACAGGATGTTTAAAACAGAAGGCACATATTTTTCACTTCTCATCTTTCCTTCCCAGTTTTAAGTTGTTTGTTTTCCAAGATGTAATTCTGAACCACAAAAGAACTTTAGCCTTATATCTGGTTTCAAAGTTTTATACTAGAATTTTAGTCTGCTTTGGTCATTGTGTTGTACATGTTTTATAACAGGAACAACAAGGCTAATATTTCAGATGTATACTTTGTATAAGACTTGGGTTCCCATAAGCTTATAGTACTAGCAGGATCGTTCTAACTCTGAGGGGATTCTAGCTAAATTGCATTCAGCTTAAGAGACTTAAATGTATGTCACGCCCACTAAAGCTGCTATGGGGGTAATTAACTTTCGTGCACACTTAAACTGAATGCAATTTAGCGAGAACCCCCTCGGAGATAGATTGAATCCTGCTAGTCGGATAGGGATATGGGAATGATCCATAAGTGAACCAATTTTGGTTTTTTATCTCTGAAATAAAGTTCAAACCAGTTTACAAGTTAAAGATCCTTAAATGTATGTAAAACTGGTCCCAAAACCCCGAAATGTAGCCCTCTCTGAAGTAATAGATATTTGAGGACAGAAAAGAAGAAATGTGGAAGATTTTTCAGCTGTCATCTTCTTACCTTAGACTTGTTGGTTTGTCATATTAATTTCTGATTTTTACTACAGGACTTATGTTTTTCTGTTAAAATAAAAATGTATGTGGTTTTAACTGATTTCTCCTCAGTTGAAACCAGTTGTAATTGTTTTCAGAAATCAAGTGAATGAGCTCAAGAAGTATTTTATTAATAATAGCAAATTGATATAAATATTGACATACTTTTGTAACAACTGCATTTCTTAACAAGATTAATTTTGATTTTCTCCATGATATTTGCACTATGGGGTAGTGTTGAGACCAAAGCATTTGTTTGCAGTTTAAAACCGGGGTCTGACTGTGTAAATTTAACACTTTTTCAGAAGTGTTTCTGTTATTGATATTACTCGTATTACACATTGTATCACTGCAAGGAGCCCCAAAATTTGTTTCTGTGTGGTAAAACAAAAGCAGAACAAAACTCCCCTGCAGATATATACAAACAGGATAGGGTTACCAAGTCTGTATGGTGCGGTTAACGGCACTGACTTGTTACAACCTGGCGTTAGCCCCAGACGGCTGCCATTGAAAACAACCCAGCTTTGTAAATTGTAGCAAAAACATATCAATATCGGGTCAAACAATTTTAATGACTGTTTTTAATGTGGTAGCTGAGGTGAAAGGCAGGGAGTAAGGTACAGTGGTTTTTCTGACCCCCGCATCTATTTGACTTTCCGGCTGAAAAGTTGATGATTTAAAGGAGACGTGATACGCACAGGCAGCATAAATAGTATTTACTCTTGCTGGACAATCAACATTTTTATGCCCTTTTATTTCTCTTTCATACTTCTGGTTCATTGGCCATTCAGACATATTTCTTAAATCATGCTACACAATAAAACGTGACGTTGGTAAACTTTAATGTTTTCACTTTTACCAGTGGTATTTTGTCTCAAGGTGATTTTAATTTTCGTTAATTCATAACAAGGTGAAGATTGTATGACTTTACCTTGGTTGGCAGCCAATCCTGGTTTTAAATTAATGGTGGTTAATCGGTTTGTTTTCATATTTTGTTATCATTTTATCTGAGAAATGCTCAACTTTAAACTGATATGACTTTGCCTTGGGCTGTACAGCTGTTATTGCCACAACTGATGTGAGATAATATCTAGATTTAACAGATGATTAACACCATATTATTTTGGAAATTTTATAAAATATCTCTTGGCGATCCTTAAACCCTCTTTACTTGAATATTACAAAAAGAAAAGTTGGATGAGTAAAGCTGCTAAAATGTATGTAACTTTAAGACTCTAAAGCAGATCTTGATTTCTGTTGTAATGCTTAAGCTTTAGCATGTGGCACCTGTTTTAACCAAAAATTTTCCCAAAAAGGGGTCTCAGTCTTTTGATCAAAATTTTAGCCTGCTTTGACTCAAGATAAATAGTCTTTTTTAATGAAATACAGTGCCTGTTTTATACCATTAAATAGTACTATGTTTAAGTTGACTGCTACGGATCCCAAATTGAAATAAAATAATTTTGGGGGTCTAGAACTTCAGACTTCTTTTCTGTTTTAAGTTATGTGAAACTTATGAAACTGGACACTGTTTTAAATTAGTAGAATCCTGATAGTACATTTACTTTTCAACTCATTTTATATCTTTTTATAATGTCAGCCTCAGTCTGTCAAATACATCAACTGTTATGTGTCACTGAACTAGAATCCAATCAGCTGTTTGACTGAATATGTTTTCTACCTTATATTTCATTATAGTAACAGTTACATTACAGCAACAATTACGCTAAAATTACAATTGACTATTTCAGCAGCAGCACTTGTATGCCAAGATCTACGACAGAGGAGAGCACGAATGGTACGTCATCGTCGCAGTGGGCCATACGACTGATTGAGGCTCTTCACAACACAGACCCTGTAGCCAGACAGTGCTTAGTGTTGAAGGTATGGAACAAGTCGTGGATATTTAGATATTATCACAGATAAAATATCAAATAAAAATTCCGCCACAGTATTTGTCTGTATTTGTCAGGGTAACAATAAATTCATATACAAACAAATACAGTTACTATTTTTACTATTTCAAACATTTTGCAAAAATTAACATGTGAGCATAAACTTAGAATACCATAAAAGCAGTATTCTTTGATTAGAACTCTGACCTTTTCCCCCACCTAATATTAGAAATAACACCAAATTGATTTATGAATTTCAAAAAAGTTCAGGAAAGTTCATAGCTTTAGTTATACGGAAAATTAAATCTTTCAGGCAATCGCTTGCTATTGATAGAATTTTGATTAATATGTCCAAAACTGTGCCAGTCTTTTTAGTATGTTCCCCCAGTTTATCAAAACCACATTGAATGGCTTTACCTGATGTAATATTAATCATATACACCCTCAAGATTAGTATTTATATAAAACTGTAAGGCAGTTGATAGCTCTCTAGTTTTTAAAATAAAGCTTTTATTATAAGGACCCTGTTGATTATGAGTTTGAATTATTTGTTGTTATTGTAATATTCATGTGAAACATTGTTATGAAACATTGCGTATTTAATGAATGGTAGACCAGTATAGACTGTACTAGCTCTAAGCTGCTATTGTTGTTATTCATATATGTGATCAAGCAGCGATGATTGTTTACTATTGGAAATTAGGCTGCTCTGTAAATATCTCCTTTATTGTAGCTGTACCTGGTTATTTACTAGGCAGGTGTGAGCTGAAAGGTGTTAATTAATCTTAGAACTGTTTAATTTGATAGGTTAATACACCTTGTGTGAATTGAATGAGTGAATTGAATTTGTCAGGAAATAATTCAGAATTGGAAGGAAATTTGCTGTTACATTGAAAATGAATTAATGCCATATTTGTTTTATGTGTAAATGGTTCACTTAATCTAAAAGCAAACTACTAAGTAATGAACTGGATACAAAATGTCTCAACATCATATCCAAGATAAATGTGCTAAGAAGAGAAGAGAGAAAATGAAAGATTGGAGTTTTTGGTTTGAAACGAGCTTGAAATTTACATGAAAATTTTAATCCACCTGCATGAAATTAACAAGCATGAAATGAACTAAAGTGAAATCAACAAGTGTGAAATTTACAACCGTGAAATTTACCTGCAGGAAACAAACAACCATGAAATAGCGACGTAACTTGTTAGCCGTTATAATGTTTTCTTTTCTTCTGGTTATTGATAAGAAAAATAGCACGAGGAGTGTGATTGAAAATGCCGGCTTCTACTTAAATAATCCCACCCAACCGAGACCGCGTAATCAAAACAAAATTTACCATTCGTCTACTTTTCAAATGTGTTTATACAATCTTTATATTGGCGAGCTTCAAGTAGCTGACACAATTGCCATGTGATTCTCATGTAATTTAATGGCATTGTGAATTGGTTTGTAGAGTCAGTAGATTGCTGCCTTCTACCATGGAAACATTATTTCTGTGATCAATGATTCATGATAGTGCAGAGGTAATTTGTTTCAGGCAGAAAAACATGTTTACTGTTTATGAAAATTATTACTACTTTTTACAACTTCTCCTAGCTACTTTTGGGCTGGAAATTGGATTTTGTTTTCTGAATTGTGAGTAAGATTTGATCCAAACTTCATGAATTCAATTTACAGGTCTTGCAGTTAAGTTGAAACAGTATCTATTATTTACTTTAAATTACTTGTAATAGTTAATGTGTATTTGTAGGCACGGTGCTTTAGAAGATGGCAGAGCTTGGTCAGAGAAACAAGACGACAGAAAACTGATGACAACCAGTAAGTTTTTTTAGGAAAAGAATGTTTCCTCTCACAATGTTATTCCTCAACATAATGGGAAATATCCATAACAACTTGTTAACTTCAGATTATCTGTATATTATATGTTATTATTACATAATATGTATTTTATATGTTATTTTTGTATAAACATTTAAAAAAAAATTCCTTGATTATGAAAGTATAGCAAACAGACAACTTAAAAAACACTTAAAAAGTGTAAGAAGTGAGTAACTGTAATTTATCTGTTGATTAAAATGCTGTTGGAATTCTTTACTACACAAGTCTTTCTTCTCTCTCTAGTGCTATATGTTATTACCATCGAAAACTGCTCGCAAGGTGCTTCAAACATTGGCGAGAGGAGGTAGAAAATGGACGACAGTTGCATGCCGCCATTGCCCTCTACAGGAAACATGCACTGCGCAAAGGAATTCAGGGACTAAGGTTTGCTGTGCAACAGTCACGCCACCTAGAGGATGTTTTAGAGACTAAAATGAAACAGCACTTACTGTCCAAGTATTTCCATGAGGTAAGGCCCAAGTTAACTCAATAGGTTTAACATAACCATTTGGTTTATGGAAGACCACGTGGATTTATTTCCATATTTTTTCACAGTAACATCATGTCTGTTGGGTCGACATCCACAACTGGTCTTCTTATGTGTAATGTACATGTATCAGTAAATATTTCAGAATTTTTTTATTCCCAAACAATTGTTATCTAAATGTATATTGATAACTCTTTTCATATTTGCAAAGAAAAAGGGGGGGGGGTTTAAAGGCTGTAGAAGATTGTTTAAAATTAAAATTAAATCATCATTATCATTTTTGTAATTATTTTAGAATGCAGCTTTTTGTTTATATAATACGAAAAGAACGGCATTTTTAGTTTAGGTTTGTTTTACTGAGTGTAATATAATAATTACACATTTCATTCACTTCATCCAATTCACTTCAGTGGCAGGAGAGAGCCAGTGACAGCAGGGAAAATACTATCCGCAATGCCTTCAATCGCTGGCGGCAGTTTAAGCTGCAGTCAGAGCGTATGAAGCTACTGGAGAACATGGCGGAAAGGCGTCTCCTGTCCAAGGCGTACAGCGTGTGGAAGGGTCACTTCAAGGATCAGCAACAGGAGGGCGTGGCTGCTCTGCACTACAAGTCAGTTTTGAATTTTATATAGTTTTGAACATTTAAGGAATAGATAATTAAATCACGTAATGGACACAGCATGTGATTTAAATGTCCATTCTATAATGTTGTTTAAAACTAAATATAAAACCAAATATTCCCATTGATATTGAAAGAGTTTTATTGTCTACTTGAAAGTAGAAGGATAATGCATCTAGAAATTTTCTCAAACCTGTGTATCTGTTACACACTGATACTTGCCATCATTCACAGTAAAAGTGACAAACTTCTTTGATGATAATATGAATAAAGATTTGTAGTAGAATTGTAACAAACTGCTTGCAAGGTAATTTTGATTACGATATCAAGTTGTTCATATATTTGTTGAAGTTATTCATTATCTCTTGGGTTTTCATTGAGTATGTTTTCCACCCCCCAGGGTCACAGTGCTGGGGAAGGGCTGGAAGGCCTGGAAACACTTCACCACCATCAGTCTAGTCAGGAGTAGGAGGAAAGAAGTCGCCAAGTGAGTTATTTAGGATTTTTACCTTGATTGTAATCTGACTTATCCTTATCACACAAATATGGTTTAGAGGTTGAATAACCAATGATAAAATAACTTTGAAGTGACATCCACTTATCAGTAGTTAATTTCTGATCGTTCCTGAACAGAGGATATTTCCCGAGGAAATGAAAATACAGTGAAGAATTTGACAAATTAAGTCTTTCTTTGAAAGAATGATATAAAACATTCTCTTTATGTAGGATCCATTATGAGGAGCGCCTCCTTCACAGAACGTTCCACCACATGAAAGAGACAGCACAGAAATCTCAGATGGCAGAAATCTTCTACCGTCATCGCCTTCTGGCCAGGATGTTCCGACAGTTCCACGAGGCATCCCAGCTCAGCAAGGCTCATCGACTCAGAGTAATGGCGGAAACTAAGGAGTACAGACGCCTGGTGCTACTTAAGTCTTTCTTTGCTCACTGGAGAGAGGAGTTGCGGGAACAGAGAGCAAATAATGTTGCCAGGAAGAGACTGGAGAGGTATGAATAGAGGGACTGATCTTGTATGAATTCAGGAATATGAATTATCTTCCCCATGGGGGTTTACCTTTTTATATGTGTGAGAATAATCAAGAAAATGGCTTGAATTTGTATGGAGTGTTCCAAAATGAGGATTTCTTGGGAGGTGGCATTTTTACCTTTATTAATTTGTCATAGATTTAATTTTAAACACCCTTAAGTCATGCCGATCTGTTACTTTATGGCTAATATTCTCTGGGGAAAAATGTATGACATATTAACAATTGTGGCCTTTTTCTTTTTCATAGCCGTGCCTTTGAAATCTGGAAACTCAGGTGGCGACGTAACCTGCTCCATCGCCAAGTAAGAGAAACCAGGGCCAACGAGGAGCTAAAACACATGGTGCTACAAGGCTGGCAGGAGGCAGTACGGAGGCAGCGGCAGGATAGGGAGGCAGCAGTGGAACTGCTACAGAAGGTTGTGTGTAGTCACTGGCTGAGAGAGTGGCATGACTACACACAGAGAATGGTGGAAATGAGGTGGGTCTGAAGTCTACAGCAGACTTACTGATCTGCAGACCCATCATACCAGTATGGCTGGCCCATCATAAAAGGAAGCCCCTTAGAGTGCATTTTCAGACATTTAAATCGATCCAACTAGATTGACCTAACTCCTTGGGGGTTCACGCTAAATTGCTGTCAGCCAACCGCGCACAGTAGTTAATTACCCCCTTACAGCTTTTAGTTGGCGGGACAGTAATCTAGTGAGACTCCCCACAGGGATAGATCGATCTAAAATCTGTGGGAATGGGCTCACTGCCTCCACTTGCGCCATTAAAGAGATTAAGTCTCAGCTCCAAGGTTTAATTGCTAGATCCCTGCAGGGACGGTACATGTGGAAATGGAGAGACTATCAGGATATAATAAGCAGCTTCCTTTTAAGTGGGTTGGCCATATTTGATCGACAGATCTATAAGTCCAGGGATCAACTTGTTCTGAATGTGCTCTAATATCCTCTTACATCTTTGCCTGTTACCATATATACAGAGGGTATTTATTGTCATAAAACTTAAGATGAATTTGACAAACTTGGGTTTATAAAAATATCAGGTGCAAAAGATAAAAAAAGGTCAATTGTTCCAATGGTTTGTCAGTTCAGTTGTGTTTAAGAATGATATTTTTGAAATATTTCTCTCCCCTTTACAGAGCCAGTTATGCAGAATTTGTCCAAAAGAGGGCACTGCAGACAAAGCGTCGCTACATGAAGACGTGGCAGGCCCAACTCCACACTAAACTCACACAGCAGAAAGCTAAAGAGTTGTGGACGTTGAAATGTGTGCGGCGTGCAGTGTACAAGTGGCACTCACTGGTATATAGGAGAAGACTGGAGATCATGTTACAGCAGTCCCAGCCACTCAGGGATAGGGCCTTGGTGAAGGGTAAGTGTGCGGAGAGAGAGAGAGAGAGAGAGAGAGAGAGAGAGAGAGAGAGAGAGGGGAGGGGGGATTACAGACAAAATGAAAGAGAGAAGGGGGAGAAAGAGAGACTGCATGGTTTCAAGCTAAAAGAAGGGGAGAGTAGAAATAGAAATGTGAAAAATGTGGATAAAATATGAATATTTGCCATATTTGTTAAAATTTCTTGAAGTTTGGTTTACTTTGTCTACCACAAAATATTCTAGACAAACAAGTCGTATTTAGATAATATTATATGGTGCAGTATTTTTATCCTCACACTGTCAATATTTCAGCCTACCTGAAGAGGTGGATTCATGCCAAGCAGCAGCTAGACTGTGAGAAGGACCGCGCAGACATCGCGTACAGCGCCATGCAGAAGAAGGGTCTGCAGCGGATGTTTGTCCGGTGGAGAATTCTTACGCAGCAGGAGCTGACCATAGCACCTCTCAAGTCTAAGAAGAGGAGGAAAGAGATAGCTAGGTAGGTATCCAGCTGACTCTTACCAGAACATTTCAATTGCCAGCAGAGAGCAGTTTGCTGTAACTTCGCACTGACTGGAGACTGCTAAAATCTGTTTGAGGTGACATGTTAGTCTTCTGACACATTTAGGATCTTAACCAGTCTTTGTATTGGAACACAACTTTGATATAAATATGGGTGTTTGTTTAAGATGGATGTTTGTTTAAGAACTTTTTAACCAACCATTGTTGAGTGTATTTCTGCTTTCTTGCCAAGTGTGAAGTTTTCTTTAATTTTAGCAAAAAATCATTAATACCAAACAGTCCATTCTTAGTGTGACAAATGGCAATACACTAATTTTTTGCACCCTGAGATTGAGATTGTTATCTATTGTGATATCTAATGGTATTTTATACTTATACAGGGTATTTGACAGCTGGAGGGCCAGGGTGCTTACCAAGAGGAAAGGATTAGAACTGAAGGCCAGCTTCCACCATCTGCAAATGCAGAAGATCTTCACAAAGTGGAGGTAAGATCAGTATTTTCACAGGGGACAGTTTGATAATAACATTCTCGATAAGTGAGAATTGGAAGGAATGTTCTTTTGTGTGAGTAAAAAATAAGGAGTTTGAGTTGTAGAAAATTTCATTTTATGTGAAACCTGAATAACAATCAGATAGGTCTTTATTCATGATTACTTTACTTTTAAGTATTCAAAAAAGATGAAAAATTCATAATGTCCATTTATTGTTTTGCTACTTCTGCTTTAGGTTAAAGACCCAAAGTCTTGTTCTCCAACAAAAGGTGGCACTATCGTCCCACCTCCATCTGCTTCGCCAGTGCTTCAGTGGCTGGTGTGAGTTGGTAGAGCGTAGGAAGAACTACGAGAATTTCACCAAGTGTTGCTCCCAGCAACATCTCAGCCGGGCATTCCAGACGTGGAGGTGTAACTTAGGAGAGGTGCGAGCTGAACGAGAAGAAGAGGAAGCTGAGCAGGTAAGAAGGAAAAGAAGGCGCTACTCAAGTCAAAAACATTTTGGCCTGCTAACACCATGGTTTAAGAATCTGCTGGCCCAAAACAAGTATACTGCCCTGTTACTGAATTTGCCACTGGTTTTTTGCATAAGACCTGTGTTAACATTGCAGACTGTTATGTCAGAATTAGAGCATTATAGTATGGCATGGTAATTGAGATTTATGAGAGTATGGGGGTGCATTCAATAACCTTTTATTGAAAATAGTTGGTAAAGATATTTCATATTCCTAACAAAGGTAAGGAAGCATTAAAGCAATGGAGATTTCAAAATTTATTCCACTATGAACAAAACACAATAACATTGTAAAATTTCAATAAAAGAACATTGACAACAAGTGTGACATATATACTAGTCTTGTATGTAATCAGAAATATTTCTTCATGTCTCATATAATTTCCAGGCAAGAGTGAAGACCCTGCTAGCTTCCTGTCTGCGTACATGGCGTGCTAAGCTGTCCCAGCAGCGTTGGTTGGAAGAGACGTTGTTGAAGAGAACTGCAGAGCAGCACTGTGCCAGACTGGTCCGCGGGTGCTTCATCCAGTGGAAGCTGCAGTACCAGGGGGCCGCCAAAGCCAGGTAATGAGGGCACACACCATACAACAACCCAGGCTAGTTTGAGGGGGATTGCAAACACTCAGACTTCCCTAGGCTTGTTTTAAAGATAGTGCTGACCACAGGGAAATTGTCTGAAACCTATATCCTCCTCAGTATATTATGTCAATTTTCATTGTATAGTGTAGAATGGAAAAAATTGGGGATTTGATGCTTTATCATTGTTATTTCTATCAAATGTATTAAGTAAAGTGAAACGTTGCCTGTGGTATCAGATATCTTAAGTACAGAAAAAGTAGGTAATATGAGAATGCATAGAGCTTTTTCTAGTGATTTTCGTAACACCATTTGGCTTTGTAGGTACCTGGAGGAAGAATTAGGTCAGCGTCGCCTGCAGCGCATCTTCAAGGTATGGCAAGACCAGACCAGCCAGTCTTTCCACGACTCCATAGCGCAGTTCCATGCCAATATGGCGGCCATTACCCCACGGGACAGTATGGAGAGGAATGACTCAGTCCTGTCTGGGTTGTCGCAGACGTCGTCCGTCAGCAGTAGTGGCTTCCAGAGCATTCCATGGCAGCAACACAGTGGCATGGGTGAGTATTTGAAATACAGAGAAAGAGGCTGTCTATCTAAAATATAGAGAAAGCGCATTTCCTTCTAAAATCTTAAGTGAGACATGGAATGTGGTTTCTAGGATTTTAGTTGATTTGCATGCCACTGTCAAAATTACAATATCTTAAAAAGTAACAATCCTCTTTTTAATTTGTGTATCCATAGTGCATCATATTGATGGTTTTTCATAAAAGAATCAATTTTTCGTTGCTTGTGTGATTTCCACAACTATCAGAATATAATGTTTATTGTATGATACCTTCACTATTTTCTTATGTCTAATACATCCTTATTTTATGATAAATAATATCCTTATAAATTACATTATTGAATGTCCCTTTCAGCCTACCCCTTGAACGGTCAACTGGACAGTTCAATGTCCACCTCCCCAACACTGGATGGTCAGCACTTTGGCCAGCTACTGATCCAGGATCTGATCCATGTTGGGAAAGATGAGGAGAAAGATGACGTGTTCTCATACCATGAGGTGCTGAGCCAGTCAGACATAGGGTCAGCTGTTAGCACACCACGCTTTAAACTTCTGGACAGTCCTAGGAAAAGGTGATTATTGTCAAAAATAGTATTGTTCACACCTTAAGACCTTTTTGGTATAGTATTGGTATTTAGACTTAAAACTGCCTTTCTTTGTCATATAATACTATTTAAAGATGCATACAAAGTCAATTTTTTGTCACAGAAACCAACCAAATGCCAGCATATAGTTTCAAGTAGTATAACTAAGAGAATTACCAAAAGGCATTGTATAATTTTACCCAAAAATGATGTTTGAACGGATTTTTCTGCTGGCATTCTAAGCTGTATGTCAATGGGGCAGGAAAGTAGGTCACGAAAGTAGGTTAAATTTACAACCATAAATTTAAAGAAAGGAGCAGTCTAAAGGTCTTTTATGGCTTATCGAGTGATCTATTCAGTTTTTTTCCTTGGCATGTCGAATTTATTTGAGTCATATAAGAATCTAGTAGAAGCGGTTTACATGTGTTACTGGGAATCCAGGCTCCACCGATGCTCGGTTCGTATGTACCTTTAAAAAGCATTAAATGTGCAGTAGGTAAATACTGATTTCCGTAATTTTAATCAAATTATGAAAACTTAATTTTTTTTTTTGTTTCTAGGGAGTTGAGTGAGGAGAAACAGAAAAGTTTGGACAGACGCATTAGCTATGAGAAAGCCTTGAGCATTGAGAGAGCCAACTATGAACAAGAAAAGAGCAGTTTGCTGAGAGCAGGAAGTCTGTTGGAGCCTCTGAACATTGACATAGATTGGTCTGCTACATCTGATATACAGGTAGGTGACATAAGATATACATACAGCTCTAGAGCCTATGTTGATAAGAAAGATTGGAGTTGGTGTGATGTTTCGCAGATTAAGTTCAACCAGTTTGACTGTTGTTGTCTAGTCTCTTGGATCTGTTCCTCCCTATATTATACTACAGGTCAAGCTGCTTCACATATAGTGCTAAGAATAATCATTTAATTGCAATTGTTACAATAAATTGTAATGACAAAATATTCGCTGAAGTTCCACATGCTGTTAGTCTCCATAATTTTTTATCATTATTTGTTGTGACATTTGATCTATGCAGGTGTCTGATTAATCAAAAATGTTCTGAGTTGAAATAAAGATAAATGTTTTTGGAAATTATGAAAGAAACTGGTCTCTTATCGACAGGAACTTCTTGTGTGGGTGGTCAAAAGATGGCAGCACTGGCCAGTGAGTGCTGCATTTGAGCAGTGGAAGGAGTACGTGGCTCAGCGACGTGTCACCAAGTACCTCCAGACTGAGGCCAGCGCTAGGTGTGAAAACCTCAAGCTGCACTGGGCCTTTGACCAGTGGAAACATGGGGTCATTGCCATGGCAACAGCACGGAAGTATCATGTGAGTGGCATTTCTGTGTTGTGATGTCTTCTAAGAGCACAATGAAACTTATGGTGAAATGTCATTTTGATATATCCAAATAGAATTTTTTTTTTTTTTTGAAAAGGAGGAAAAAGTTATAATATACCCGTTTTTACAATTATTTCCGAGGAGTTATACTTAAGTCAACATTGCCAAGACCTTGATATAAACAGGATTTACTATAACCTAACTGATAAATTGTGTGTTCTTTAAATAAAAAATTGCAGATGGCCGAGTGCTTTATGATGTAAAAGTCTATTAGTAAGACTGCTTTAGACAAGAAATAAATTTTGTGTCATTGGACAACCATTTTATCATTAACCAGAGACTTCTCTATCTGAGGCATAACATCTTCCTTAATCGTCTGTCTGCACAGAGACGCACCATTTTACCTCAAACAGTCAAATTCTTTGTTACTTTCACTTGGCTTCTGATTGTGTGAGTTGGACAAATTTCCAATCCTTAATGGTCCCTGTCTAAACTGTCCTTAACCTATGATATGTCCTATATTTCTCAGGAGTCCTGTCTACTGAGAAGGTGTTTTACTGCCCTGAAAGAGTACACAGTGTCCAGGAAGATGAAGCAGGAACAGAAGAGACGAGCTGATGACTTCAGGGAGGCCATGTTGCTACAGAAAGTGCTGGAAACGTGGACTCAGAAGGTAAACTATGAAAGAAGACTGTGGTTGTGAATCAAATAGTGTGCTTGTTTGCACATGCATCTAGTGTTGTGCAGTCAGTCTGCATTTGTGTTATTTAACATATAGGAATAGAAAGAGTAGTCGATTATTATGACTATTATTATTTAGATACATTATGAATAGTAAGCAAAACGAACATACAGAAATTATACAATGGGCATAAGACTGCTGTATGGGAAAAAAAATTTTCTTGAAATTTCAACAATATTTCCTTAATAACAGACATTTACCCTAGACAAAATTATTGAGAAAAATATAATCTATTTTTATTGAATCTCACTCTCAGCATCAAGACAAACAGCAGTGTGAGGTGTCTCTGACAGCAGAAAGCCCACGACTGAGTGGCCTTGGAAACTACGTGCAGCGTAAGATTCAGACAAAGAGTCTGCGTTACTGCATGCATGTGTGGGTGATGAGATACACACAGCTACAGGAAGTGAAGCGCTATCACAGCTGCTCCCTGGTAAAGAGGTAAGAGGAATGAGTAAGGACTTGTTGAATTTTCTCACTGGTGAAAAGGGAACAGAAATGAAATAGGTTTTTTTTTTTTTTTTTTTTTTTGGGGGGGGGGGGAGATATTGGCCTGGGAGGGGAAATGTTACACCTTCTGTAAGACTCCTGTGCATTAATTGAGGGAGAGAAGTTTAGAAACTTGTTGAATTTTCATAAGAAAGAATATTTCAAAATGGATAATTTCGAGGAATATGAGTAATTTTTTTTTCTTTTTTTGGTACTACCTGTTATAATGACAGTAATGATAATAACAAATAACAGAAGAAAAAGTTTAACTTAGTTACTTGGTTAATTGTATTCAGACATGGTTGATTTGTTAACCAGCTTGGGTCTAAAAAATATCACAGGATGATGGAATAAAGCTAGACATTTGAAAGGCACAGGTACATATAGTCTGTGTAGTCCTGCCTGCAACTAATATAATCCTGTTGGTTGCCTTACACTCAGGCAATTTCCAGTGTGTCTCAAACATTAAGATCATTGAATTATCTCTCCAGATGTTTCCGAGGCTGGCTCACTTGGACAAGAGAAAGATCAGACATGAGAGCCAAGAGTGAAGAGTTCTGTCAAAAGAGACTGAAGAGGGCAGCACTGAGAGGTTGGCAGAGGCGATATCGCAACACGTACCTGGCTGAGCAGAGATATGTGCTAGTGTGGAAGGAGTTCCTGGCTGACATATTGGAAAGGTGGCACTTCTGGGCAGCAGGTGAGTATTCGGCTTAAATTGTATAATATTTAGGTCCTATACAGCAATAAGTTAACTTATGTCATGTAAGAAGATGAAGTCCAAGAAGTTGCACTGTTACTCCTAAATCCATATTTATACAGATGCATGCACAGGTTAACATACGAAGAATACTTTAAGAACTTCATTCCATAGATGGTTTATGCTGAACAGCAGCCTGTCTGATTCCTCAATAACTGACTTTTCTGTTCAATTAACTGTACCATGTGCACTGGTCTATCCTTATTTTTACAGAACGTCACTTGCAGTCAGCGGTTGGTGAACAACTGGAGGCCAGACTGAGGCTGCGTGCTGTGGCAAAGACCTTCAGGACCTGGAAGGCAGAGACTCACAAGTGCCAGCAGATGCAGAAGATTTACCACGCTTCATTGCTGTCGCGTAGTTTTCATGCATGGCAGAAGCTGGCGCAGCGAAAGAAGGAGCTTGCTGAAAGGTTGTCTGACTTTGTTGTGAGGCAACAGGAAAACAAGGTAAAACTTACTAGAAATGTGAGAAAAATACAGTTTTAATTATGTTAATGTTAACTTTTTAATTGAAACAATCATATTTAATAATTGTTATGAAAAAAGCTACGTTTATTTTTATCAAAGCAGTGTTGTAAAATATAGTCATTAGAAATAGAAAATATATCAATAAAGATACTAAGTATGCTTGAAATTTGATAATTAATCATGTACTTTGACATCATGTTCCAGCTAAGACGTGTATTCCTGGCCTGGAAGTCAGACTGGCTGCGTAGTAAGGCTGAAAGTGAGTTCCAACAGCTCAGAGTTCATCACAATGTGGTCAAGATGGCCAAGAAGTGGAAGCAGAGGACACAGCAGTCTAGAGGGGAGAGACAGAGGAGAAAAGTTCTCCTGGCTATGGTACGTGGTTGAATTGATTAACTATAATGCATTGTTATTGATTCTCTAAATATAAACATACAAAAATAGATGATTATCTTTACATGCATTATTACATAGTACATGGGGTATGATAAACAACAATTTGCTTGGTTTTGAACACTACAGTTTTGGCAACACATTACAAGAAGAGCAGCTTCATAAAACTAATTTGAACTGATATCCTCGTCCACAGTTGTAAATTGAACATTGCCAAAAAAAATCATTTACAGGTTGGATCATATAATTATTGATCAGACTGTCAGAAATTATATGTTGGTCCTAAAAGAATTTGATCAGTCACTGCATCATGTCTGTAAATCATCTTTTTACAAATACACAAAGTCAAACATTTGTTTAGATTTAAATACCATATACACTGCCTTTCCATTTGATAACAATTGTAGACAACGTAGACAACAAAGATTTCTTTTATTGACATTTAATTTTGTTATATGTCCATAGATAGCACAATTTGTTACTATTTTGGCGAATTTCATGGATACTGTTGTTACTGTGACTTTCTTTGTTTCGTTCTTTGATTGTTTCATTGTCATGTGACTTGGTGCACTTACAAAAACACTTCATGTTTACATGTAAAATTCTGTTATTTTCCAGGCGTTCAAGTGTTGGAGGGGCCAGCTCCAGAACAAGCTGTCTCTGAAGGGCAAGGTGTACATCCTGGGCCGTCTTTGGCGCTGGAAAGCACAAAGGAACCTGACACAGGAAAATATGGCGCTGCAGCTGCAGGACAAGTTCCGTAGACGTCAGTTGAGCCGAGTGTTTACTCACTGGAAGGAGACATATTGGAAGCTGCACTGTGCTGAACAACACCATATAGACAGCTTGGTAGCAAGGTACTGGAATTATAAAGTTTATACTATTATTATTATATCACTGTAGTACTAATTTCTGTGGAATCTTCATTCTAAATTGCATACTATTGATGTCAAGTTGTTGAAAAATTTGTGCAGTTTAAAAAATGTTAATTGACCATGTTTGTGTCACTATGTTTTACCTTAATTATAAAGTTATTATTATTATTATTTTAATGTTATTATTTATTGTTATTGCAGTGCTTTCCAAGGCTGGTTGGAGTTCACAGAAAAGAAGAAAGATCTTGCTTACAAACTTCAGCTGTACTTGGACAAGAGACACACAGACCAGGTGAGAAACTCTGCCCCCACCCCACCCCCCANATGACGGTAGAATTTAGAGGTGTAATCGCTGTCGAAATTCGGCATGTGTTACATTTTAAAGGGTGATTCTTGAATGGGCAAGTGCTTTAAAATAAGTGTCGGCAGTTTTTATGGCTACCAAATTTCTGAACAGAAAAAAAAAGAAAATAAACTTCCTATCTAAAGACGCATATTGTTGGTATGTAGGGCCTTGATTAGTGGTTCGTCAAAAACTTTAGATTTCAGTTGTTGCGGTCTGAAAAAAAAATGCATTGTACTATTAGCAGTGTGCATAACTTGGATTTGCTATCATTTTAGGTGCAAATATGGGAAAATTTATGAAATCTGGGAAAGTTGTCCTAGTGTTAGCAGGACGCTATGCAGGCAGAAAAGCTGTCATTGTTAAGGTGAGCAGCTGACACGGTTTAAGCATGTGTGCATGTGGTATTGCTCCTCCTCCTCCTCTCTCTCTCTCTCTCTCTCTCTCTCTCTCTCTCTCTCTCCAGATGAACAATTAAAATAACTGCTGTTGATATAAGGTTAACAATTACCAAAATATATCTAAAAAAATGAAACAAAAAATTTGTCCATTTTGGAGTGAGTTTTGCCAAATTCAGAGAATTATTATTTGTGCACACTAAAACTTCAATAGAAAAAGAGAATTGATGGCATATATGTTAGGGTATCATCTTCTCCAGTATGTTATTTATTGAAAGTTGTTTTCCCTTCAGCTCATTGTTGCGATGAAGATCTGGAAGAAAGAATTCAAGGGCAGCGCCAGGCGTAAGAAACTACTGCAGCACCACCTGGAGGAGAGAAACCACAAACTTGTAAACAGGATGTTTGTCAAGTGGCATGACGAGACATTAAGACAAAGAGCTGAGAAACGTTACGAAGGTTCCATTCTGCTGAGGATAGTAGTGTCGTGGCATAAGTGGGCACATGGTATGCAGGCTTAAATAATGATTGCAATGCAATTAATATCAATTAAGTCCTCTAACAGTTAAATTCTGTCTATGAGAAATGTAGTGATAAAATTTGACTTATTTGTGCAAAGATCTTAATTGGCCCTATAAAACGTTCTTTTATTGATGATAAATTTTGTTATTTATCAGAATGTACTTGATAATAGTCACTTCATCTCATTAACGTTAAATTATTGTTCCTTTAATGTCAAAAATGTATTTAAGTGAGTTTTTGAATAAAATGAATCACTGTTATACATTATGATATAATGATATATTTACCATTCATGTACAGACAAGAGAGCCAGAATGGCCAGATGTCAAGAGCTGCAGACAAGTTTTGCACGTAATAACCTCAGGTCAGCATTCCTTACTTGGCATCAGAACACCAGGGTGCAGCACCGTGCGGCGGCACACTACCAGCAGACACTCACAGTCAGGTATGTGTTTAACTCTCAATACTAGTNTCCACAAACCTGCCAAATTTTATGCTTGTAGTTTTAAGTGCTTGATGAATTCCCCATTCAAATGGATAACTTGAATAAATGGTCTGCTTTTTTTTACTTTTGGCGGCCATTTTGGATTTAACACACCTGAAGGATTCCTACCATGGTGTTTTCTAACCTTTATATGATATTTTAAGTCATTAGAAGACTATGTACTTGAAGTTTTAATTTGAAAAGGTATTTTGGTGGCCATATTGGATTTGACGGCCATTTTGGAATTTTCAGACATGCCCATATATCCAAATTTGCTTAGAATTTTATTGTCCATAAGTGTGCCAAATTTCATGCTTGTAGGTAAAAAATGCACAATTTTTCACCAATTTCCTGGACTATACTGGGCAACAGCATGGAAATTCTCAGGATGAAAACAGACATGGTTTATTTCTTTAAAAGAGTAGATCAACACCTGTTAAGAACAATACTACAGTTAGTAATAAAGGTATCTCTATCTTGGAAGTAATTACTAGACAATATTTGTATCAAGTTTTTTATTCCATGTAGTCCTTTGGTAATACACTTTGTTATAAACTTTGTATATATATTTGGTTTATCAGTGTTTATAGAATTTCAGGATGAATGAAGACAGCAGGATGGTAGTGTTGCTTGTAAAATTAATTGGATTTTATTTCCTTCTTCAGAATGTTTTTCTCCTGGCTTCACCATGTTCGACATCAAAAACAACTTAAACAACTCAGCACACAGTTCCAGCAGCGTAAAACCGCCATCATTTCCCAGCATGCATTTCTCAAGTGGAAGCTACGCTATCAAGTCAACATGCAGCTGAATGTTCTGGTGAAGCAGAAGCAAGCCATGCATGAAAGAAAGCTTCTCCAGGATTGCTTTGCATTGTGGATTGAGAAAGTTTGCGAACGTCAGGCACACGAGCACTACGAGAGAGTGTTGATGAGACGGGCAATGGCGCAGTGGAAGAGGTTTGTCCATAAGAAGAGGATGGAGAAACAGATGGAGGGAGACTTAATGGACTTGGCACAGCAGCACTATGAGGCTAGTCTAAGGTAGGATGAACAATAACAATAACAAGAACAAGAACAAGAACAATAACCACTGATCTCCTTATCAAAGTTGTTGCCTTCAATATTGGAAAATCCATAATCATGCTGTGAAAAAGTCAGAATTTCAGAAGTTGCCTCAACCTAATTGTAGTTACTGCATTTCTCTGGGCTAAAGATATCAATTTCTGTGAGATGAGAAATGTTTCTGTGTTCCATTTCAGTGATAATATTATAATATTATAACTGTTACATTATAACATTACAAATTAGTTTCATGCATCTGTCTGTAATACACTGGATTTTTATCATAACATAAAAGGATCAGCTACTGAATTTTAAAGAAATTTGCCACCATCTAACTCTCAGTTCTCTTCACCTTTTCAGGAAACTTGTACTGCATGCATGGTGCAGTGAGGTGCTAGTTGCTAGGCAACTAAAGAAGAGACAGCTCCATCTGGTGGCAAGATATGCTAAGATCTGGAAGCAAAGGGTTGCCATGGTGAAGGCTGCAAAGCAGATGGTATGCATAAACAGTGATCAGAATAAAATAATGAAAAATATTTTGTATAGAAATAAACAGTGTTTTGTGATTTAGCAACATGTCTTTATATGCAATTTTTTTAAATATCCTCACTTCATTTATCACAGTTTGGGGTAATGTAACAAATGTCACTGAGTTATTGCTGAGACAACAGAAAGTATAAAAGTTATATGTATCTTCAGGCCCAGAAGCACAAAGTTGATCATTGCTGGCGGAAGTGGAGAAAAGCTCTGATCCAGTCCCAGGTGTCCAAGAATATGCTGATACAAGACAACAAGCAGGTGCTCACACAGGTAAGGCTGGCCAAGATGCAGCTTGATTGATTGATTTTTCTTGTGCAGCATTCCAGTCTTTCATACTGTACATACTTTAAATAAAGACATTATGCAAATTGTAGTTGGAAGTTGAGTGTGAACTTAATTTAAATGTTCACATTTATGTAGAAATTAACTCTAAAATTTGCAACACATTAATAAGATAACAAATTGAGAGGAACATGAAGATGAAGTATTTGTCAATGAATAAATTAACAAATTGAGAGGAACATGAAGATGAAGTATTTGTCTAGAATAAATTCAGTTATCAGTTTCAATTAATTCAGTTTTATACACCTCATTTATTTATATTTTCAAGATTCAGTATTTGAGCCACACAGAACATTCTTTTGACAGCAATGCTATTCATTTTTGAAAGTTAACTATAAAATCAGAAAGCATTATTTTTAATTTGTGCTTCATGCAGCAAAAGGAGACTACCTAAAATGTCATATACTAAGATGTGTATAATTTGCCCTACAGGTGTTTGTGACCTGGAGACAGATGGCGCTGCTGAGGTCTTTGGCCAAGAAGTGCAGCCAGCAGCAGCAGAGCCACCAGCTGCGTCTCACCTTCCAGCAGTGGCGACAAAAGTACAACAGTAGCAGCTCAGGGGGAAGTTGTCGCAGCTCCAACGCCAGTCTCTGTACCACAGATCGTAGCTATATATCAGGAAGGAGCTCCGTGGACACACCTCTGCCAATGGTGATGCCTTTCAGTGAACAGTTCTGATTTAGCAAAAATATCTCCGTATACTAAGATGATACTGGACTGAACTCAATGAGAAGTTTGTGGGCCACAGACTGCAACATAGGATAAAGTCCCAAGAAACTGGGGTGGGGGGGGATACAAACTAATGTGTCTTTCACAAATTATTTTAAGGTGACATATATCACACTGTTACATAAATGTTGATATTTTTTTTCAAACTTGAAGGTCTTTCAGTTGGTGTCAGTTGACCAAGGCCCTGTTCCAAGTCTTTCTTGTTCTGTTGATATCACAAACAAGTACAAAACAAACAAATATTTGATGAATTCAAGGCAAGACCTTGAATATAAGTATTACTCACTGGTGGTTTAGATAATAAATGAAACTTGCATTTTAAAAATATCAAAAAAAGGTTGTTTACGAGAAAGAACTTTTTAAGTAGTTTATACACATCCAAGAAGAAACTGATTATGGATATTTATATAAACAAATGATACTGTATTATATTTCAAGGGCAGCAAGCTGTAACTTAATATTTATTGCCTTTTATTCACGTTTCCATCCACTGGTCTCATTTTAAGTGACTTGTTCAAATGTTAATTTCCAAGTTTTTGTATATTTTTTCGTATTTAAGATAAACAGGCATTGAATTTATGCAGTGCCTACCGTCCATTTTTGTTTTGAATACAATTTGTATATAATGTTAGTTGTAAAAAGAAATGTATCATATTATAAACCATACCATGTCATATTATGTTGTACATTACATTTTGGTGCCAGCAAATTATCCTAGGGGATTTTCCTTTTTAGTGCTAAAATTAGCACATTGCTCAGAAAAGCTTATGAATCTGAATTATGGCCAAAACAGGAAACTTTTAATGTAGATGATTTAGTCATTAAGGTAGATAATGTTAGATGGAAACTTGTAATAACTTTTTGTTTTCTACTCATTGTTGAATTGGGAAAATCATGACAAAGTTGAACTTTGTCATAGTTAATTTCAAATTCAGTGCAAGAGGTTTCACCTTTAAATTTTAAAGCTTAAACTCTAAACTAAGATGTTAAGTTATTACAGTCTGATATAGTGGATGGTATTTATTATGGATTCTGACATTTGCATTGATATTCTTCGCATGTTATGCATGCCCTAACAGTGGTAGTCATTCAGTTACTCAAAGGTAATACTCACACATGGGTCTTTGCTCAAATACTGTAGAATTCACTTTGACAATGTGCCATAAACAGCAAGACTTTGACATAATCAAGGAATTTACATATGAACTGGAAAACACTGCCTCTCTCATAACTATTGTATTTTCCGTATTTCTTAATTACAAAAAGTTTGGGGATTTTTTATGTTCTTTCTTCACCCTCACATTATTGCGAAGGTGAAATATTAGTTTTCAGTTGGATTTTTATTATTATTTTCAACAAAAAATTGTTTTATTGAATTTTTAAAAATGACTGATTCATTCAGAAATGCTATATTTTTTGTATTGTATTTAGAAAGATGGCAAAAATCCCACATTTTAGTGATCCAGAACATTTTAGTCAATATGTTAGTGATGAAATCTGGTTGTTGGTATTTTGTAACTACGTATCACAGTAGAAAACTGTGATGTATTAAATGTGCCTTTGTATAATTTTCTACTTAACAACTGAGAAATGTATGTACTATTTTCTATCACTTTATAAGATTTTTTACATCTTGTTTAATGATAGAGAAATGTTGCTTAGATCCCAGATTTTTTCAAAAATCATTAAATGTAAAATTTAGCCCAAATGCTTTACCTCATCCTTAATTTTACTGAAAAAGAGAAATTATTACATTGTGTATCATGTTTGATTCATACAGTAGCATACTGCCAGAATTGTCATCAGTATAGATGAATTCATTTTATCACTGAAACAGTTATTAAATGCCTTAGAAAGTATCATGTATAGATGCTATTAACTTATTAACAGTAAGACTCTAGTCAAATTATTGTGTACAAAGAAAACTTATATTTGTATTTTGTAATAATTAACAAAGAGTGTGATTGAACCTTTTCACAATTTAAAATAATATTTAATGTATAAATATAGAACTGGTCACATTGATGGGCGTGATTCATTGTAAAAATAAATTTTATGAATTATATATTATTAACATCTTGGTCTTTTGATCTATAGCTATTCAAAACAAAAATAATATGCATCATTTTTAAACAAGTAATATTTAACAAAAATAGTAATATACAAACTTAAGTATTAAAAATATGAAAAAAAATTATCTCAATGCAACCTGCAAAACATCACATGGAAGAATTCCAATAAAACTATTACACTTTTTACATGCCATGAACAAGTTCACAATGGTTGCGATGCACTATTTATCACAATTTGCACAGATAAAAGAATTTGAATCTACATTCCCCTGGCTAGCGAAAGTCGATGCATCTGAGGCAGAACTAGAACAGGCAAGAGCTGTTGGCCATTACTGCCCTCTCATAGACCATGAATAAAATTTAGTTTCACAAAATACATGTTTGTATTCAACATACAATACAACTGCATTCAAGAAAAACAAAACCTGGTTCAGGGAACTCTGGTAAAGATTATGACAAGTATAAATGACCCCAAACAACAATAAATTGTTTAGTTTCACAAAATACATGTACAGTATGTGCAATCATAACTGCATTCAGTGCAAAACAAAACCTGGTTCAGGGAAATCTGGTCAAGATGACGGCTAGTATAAATGACCCCAAACAACATCCCCGCATCTATATAATCCATTCAACTTCACAACTGCATCAGTATTTTAGCAGAGCTGTCCTCTGAGAGAGAGTCTTCCTGACAGCTGTCCTGAGGTACTGCAGAGACATTAGTGTATACAACATATTCCACATCCTTGAATGATGCCCCTGACGTCTCCTTGCAGCCACTGCTTCCCTCACAGGGGTTAAAAGAGGTTAAATTATTTCCATTGTCATAGCATGCAGGCGAGACAGAAGACAAAGGGTTTCCATCCAATATTGAGTCCTGTGAATTTGTGTCTCCAATAGACTGGCTATCAAAATGAGCATTTTCAATATCCAGATAAGATCTGACTGGCTGACAGGGGCTGGGAGAGAACAGCTCTTTCTGGAGTGCAGACATGCTCTTCACAGGAGTGGACACTTCATAGCTGGACATGTCCTCACTCAGGACCCCCGGCCCTATAGATGGGGTCAGTTCATGGGCCTCCAGCCACTGACCATTGCTGTTACTGTTATTATTGTTGTTGTCATTGCCAGTGAGGATCTGGTTGTAGACTCCATTCCCTAACCCAGATCCTTCCTCTTGTGAGGAGTTGTGCACCTGCAGAGCAGGATGGTAGAGCTGAAGCCACTGTTTGAAAAGTGGGGACGGGAACGTAGCATTACTCATCTGCACCTGGAGGTAGTACTCCTCCGCCTCAAAGTTCAGGTCTGTGGGCGGCGTGTACACCTGCGAAATGTTGGTCACGCGCTCATTCTCCATGGCAAGGAAGTCGATGTAGTCAGAAACCAACTTCCCTATGGGCTGTGGAGGCTTGAACACTGACTGCTTGCTACGTGGGTAGACCACTCGCCGAGTGACCAAGGAGTTGTGGTCTACAGCAGCACCATCTAGTGAGGAAAAAAAGTAGTCACAGAACAAACAGCAAAGAACATATAAGCAGCAATTAAATCTGCAGTTGTAAATGGTGCATAGTTCAAAATAAATTAGATACAAATTAATGCAAATTGTAAAAATAGTCAAGCATTAATAAACCATGCAGTATTTCTCTTTCAACTTTTTTATTAATCTCTTTTTACTTATAATAAAAAGTCAGCAATTAAAATGACAACTATATACTCAAAGTTTGAATTTTTTACAATAAATATATGATTTTCAAGGTGCATAAGAGCAAAAGAAAAATAAGTGTCCAAAGGAGTAGCATTTGCACTACTGAAAACCCTTAAGCATCATAATCAAATAAGATTAAATTAACTCAAACATGAAAAGAAAAAAAAAATACCTGTACAATTGAGAGCTTCTTGGTTCTGGTTCCCATGCTCTGAATTCAGTATCCCACATTGAGTTATCGCATGGTCTCTCTGTTGAGGCCCACTGACCTCTGCTTGCAACATTGCCTCACTAGAGGGCGTTGTCTTGGGTTGGAGTGACTCTTCTTCGTTGAAATGAAATGAAAATTCTGCAGGGAGAGATTGTTCTTTACCACTGCCACCATCATCTTTTGCAGTGATGTATTCTTCTGATGGATTCTCTTGTGCTTCATTTCTTTTTGATACAATCCCACTGGGTTGGTTGCTATTGCTTTGCTCCTTATTTTCCCCCACAATATTTTGGTTCAGCTGAGCATAATGTTGTTCAGGCTGTTGTAATGTTCTAGGGTTCTGCTCGAGTTGTTGCTGCTGTTGTTGTTGTTGTTGTTGTTGTTCTTGCAGCGGTTGTTGATTAAAGAAATGTTGATGTTGTAGGTTCAGCTGTTGTTGCTGCCACTGCTGCTGCTGTTGAAGAAAAAGGTTGATGTTTCCTGGGTTTATGCCAACACTGTCATCTTGACATGGTGGATACTGATAAGCTTGCTTCTTCATGTATCTGTGAAACTCTGAAATGATAAAAAAAAAGTTAGATTCTAATTATACTGCATGACAGAAATTTGGTGTGAGTTATACCTGATTATAAAACTTTTATAGGAATTTTCTAGTTATTAAAGGGAGAACAACTGTTCATTTGGGCCTAAAAATAGATTTTCCTTGGGTTGATGATGATTTTCCAATACTTACCAATGGTGAATTGGAATAAAATAAAAAAAATAAAGCCATTCTGACATTGGTCCTGTTTCTTTTTTCTTTTTTTTTTTTTTTTTTTTAACAAGTTTTTTTTTTTTTTTTGTAATAATCTGTTACAAGATTATTACAGATGATAACCATCAACTATGGTTAAGTGGTCCAATGGCAAGCACAGATTCCAAAATAATTGCACTTATCACTATTTCTATGGTGAAAAAGAATATCTTATAATTCTATGAGTTGTTTACAATACATTCATTGTGAAATATGGATCTCATATGACGAGTTTTTATCCCTTTAATATTTATCATATTTTATTCAGAGCTTTACTATTAATTTAATTACTTTGAATTTTGAACTAACAATTAATCTTTAAAGCAAAAAATACATTGGGATTGCTGGCTTATGGTCTTATCAATAAACAATTTCTTTATTTTAGCAGAGATGAAAGTTAAATTTTTACACCAACACTACAAATTAAAATCAGGTCAACATTTGTGGCACAATACATCAAAACACCCTTATCGTACCTTCCCTAAATTTGGCCTGGCTCCATGGAATGTTGCGTTCTACGCTAGAGGCAGGCATTTTGTACCTGATATGGTCTCTGGAGCTGCTGCCAGGCCGTCTGTATTTCCTTCTGCCGGGGTTTCTACGTGGTGGTGTGCTCTCATTTCCTGGCATGGGACAGCTGGCATAATGTGGCATCCTGGCTGGCATATAGCAGTTTGGGTTCCCTGCAGGAGGTATACCAACTGGTGGCCTGAGAGGGATTAATTCACAATCAAAATAAATTCTTTATAAAAATTTATTCCAAGTAAAACAGGTAACTGATCAATAAAATTATAAGATAATGATGTATTATTAATCATTAATCAATTTATTAATCATAAAACTACCAGAGCATGATCGGTATATGATCAGAACTTGATACTGAAGCAATAATTTTCCTTTAAATACTTCTTTGGTTATACTTTACTTCACCACAGACTTCTTTGCTTCGTTCAGAAACTGTTGTTTGTGTACATGTTAAATCATTATAAATCCATCATTAATCTATCTATAAAAATGTTTGTACAACATACCAGGGTGAGTAAAACCCTGGATATCTGAGACCTGATGGGCCAGCCATACAGTTGTAAGGTCCAGAAAACCCTGGATATCCCGGAGACACATTTGGTCCATATCCATGATGACCCATAGGGAAGTTGCCTGGAGATTGCCAAGCTGATGGAGAGAGTCCATTACTTGCCTCGTGAGTTTCTCTGCCTACATGCAGTCAGGGGGAAAATCAAAGTTATTAAATAATAATATGTTCATTTTTCATTAAGCAAAAGAAAAAAAATCAATGGAAAAATGTTGAGAATTTCGACTTACCCTTCATCCCTTCACTGAATTCTATGTTGTAAGTTTTTGAAATACATTCTTTCTTTTAACATAATAACTACTGGGTGACTACTAGTACTCGTACCTGAGGCTGAGGTAAAAGTTCAAGTAGTTACAATAAATATCTCAGCCAGCCCTTGAGAGACAATATCATTGTAATTCAAACCAGTATTTGCATTACCTGCTCTTTGATTAGGATTACTATTATTTACAGATTCGGCAGACTCGGATCCATTTGCTTCTCTCCATTGATTCCACTGGCTGTGGTCAGTTTGAGAGTTTGGGTTTTGCTGTGTGGTCGTCTCACAGGTTTTCTTACTATTGTCCTCAAGTCTCTGTCGTTTTGCGTCCATTTCGGCTTCTTCTTCTTGGCCACATTTAGAGTCTTTTGCAGAAGAATCCATTGCTCAGTTTCTGCATAGGATACAAATAAAATATTCAATACTCTACTACATTCCGTTAAATTATGAGAGACCACACGAGAATCAAAGAGCGTCTGCTTTTCCTGCCAATTGAATTGTGGGAAGACAAGTTGACCCAAAAATCAAAACCTATTCTTTCCTTTGAATTAGTGTATCCTTTTAAAACACAGCACTGTGACTTACACCATTTTTCATTATACTGAACTGCATCACATATATGTTATTTCTTTTGTTCTGATCGTAAAAAATTGGTGAAGACATCCATATCCAATTAACTGATTAGTCAACTTAGACCTGCAAGCGCAATTTTTCCAATCCTCCACATTCAGAAGAGTGGCTTATAATCTTGTACATTTCAACGTGGTAGCGGTATGAAAAATGTAATTTTTTGTCCAAGTTACGCGTAGGCAAGCTGTGCAATAGTCAACAAACATACCGAAGAAGCTATTCTCTTTTAAGACTGAGTGCAATTTTAAAGATCCGACGCATGAGAAAGAGATAATTTGACTGGTTTACCTGCGTGATGGGTCGTTCTTCGAAAGACAAGAGAGATGTGTATTACAGACTGGCCAAGGAAGAAGGATGGCGAGCAAGAAGTGCTTTTAAATTGCTGCAGATTAATGATGAATTTCACCTCTTTGAGGGCGTCAAGAAAGTTGTGGATCTGTGTGCTGCTCCTGGAAGCTGGAGTCAAGTTCTATCGAAGAAATTAAGGTAATAAAACCCCGGACATAGATGTCGAGCTCAGTCATGGTGGATTGAGGGGCTCAAGAAGGGGGTGGGACCCCACTTACTTATTTTCTGGTTACAACAGTGCTTCATTTTTATGATTCTTATTGCTGAGCACCCAAGTTAAAAATGATTGTTGAAAGTTACGTTGAAATAATCAGTTTTACTCAATGTCAAACTTCATTCTTTTCAATTTATTTTAATCATTATATTTTTTGCATTCCTTTATTATCAATATATTGGTATTCAGTGTTGATAGAGTATCTAATATATCAATAATTATGATAACTATGTCTACCTCCCCAAACACATGCACACACTCACACACTATTCAAACTATTAAGAAAATAAAGAAAGAAATTATTTACTACTACTCAATTTTTTCTTTGGGAAAAGGTTTTTTTATAATCTCAAGAAAATAAAGTGCCATCACTGTCAAACAACTATAGAAAGATATTATGTACTGATCTATTACAGAGGAGATAAGGGAGATGTATCAGATGCTAAGATCATTGCTGTCGACCTCCAAGCCATGGCCCCTATTCCTGGTGTTGTACAACTACAAGGAGATATTACAAAGGTGAACTACAGTCTGAAATTCACCTATCAAGGGGTTTCCCAGAAAACCATCCAGTTGTCATTTGCCAGCATCACTGGAAGGCCTAGATTTTTTAAGACGGCTGGATGGTTTATGGATTTGTTGGAAATATGATGGCTTTAGGCATACTTGGACACCTTGAAATTTTGTAGGAAATCACACGTGGTAATTTTGGACGGCCTGTATCGGTGGGTTCTGGGAAAAGCCCTGTCTTCAATCTTAGCACCAGTAGCTCACCACACTGATTACTCCTGGTGTTGATACAGTCCTTCTCCATCCAGAATACGAATGATGCTCAGTTTTTAGTTCAGGATATAAATGCTGTAAATATTTTAACTAGTGTGACTTCTCAAATGTGACTTTTATTTAAATCAGTGGGTGCGGGTCTCTGGTCCAGTTTTATCTGTGGTGAAAAGAGCAGGGATCTTTTGATGTGAGGATCTGTTGTAACAGGATCTAGTTTCAAGTGAATAATGATGAATTGATTATAAAGTGTGTATAATAAGGTATTTTAAATCCTTTTAAAACTTCAAAAAGAGAATATATAATGCATTGTCAAGTATTTGACATGTGCACTTATAAAATCTTACTTATGGGCTATGTTTTTCCCCACTCCAAAGAATATCTGTGACTAAGATTTGAAAAATAATATTATTTTTTAGGTGTCAACTGCACAAGAAATCATCAGCCATTTTTCTGGCGATCAGGCAGACCTGGTCGTGTGTGATGGTGCTCCTGATGGTACGTCCTTAGTCCTGGTAATGACCTAGATACAGAGGTCGTTGACATTAGCTCTGTTATAACTAAAATTATTAACTTAAAGACAGTCAGTGAAGATTTTTTTGATACATTTGCATGTTAATTTAAAGTAACTGAAAAAATTATCCATAAATCGCTAATAATGTTTTAGATTAATTTTTTATAAAACATAACAGGTTTCTGAGGCTGGTAATGATTTAACATACTTCTAGCATTATTTTAGTACAACTGCTACATTTTATTCTTTTGGTGTGAAGTAGCAAATATTTTGATAGAAAAATGCGTCAACTTTGTTTTTATTTTAGTGACAGGCCTCCATGATATAGATGAATATATTCAGGCTCAGCTGCTGTTGGCTGTAAGGACATTTTTCTAGTCTTAGCTAAAAAACCTTTTACCCCAGTGGCCCTTTTGGTCAAAGGGGTCTAAGAATCTTTTGGCCTGATGTTGAAACAGTGACCAGTAACTGAAGAATTTACACAGTTCTACTGGCCAGGCTTCTGACACGTGGTGTTGGTCAAGTGCCAGTGTTGTGGATTCTTCACCAGTAAAATTAACCTGTTTGTTTTGTGTTTCTCCTTTTTTGTGACAAACTAATGCCGTTGGTTTAATGCAAACACATAGAAATGTAAATCTTGTACATTTGTATTTAAAACATTTAAAAAGTAGCTTCTATTCTTTATATTGAAAATTTTGTCACTTTTTCATTTTGAAATATTTAGTGGTGTCACCTCAAATCTAATAAGAACTGGATTTTTGAAATTTTTTGCAGGCTTTGAACATAACAACTCACGTATTGAAGAAAGGAGGGACTTTTGTGGCAAAGGTAATGACATAATAAGGCATTTGTCAGAAACTGCACTGATTGATACTGTAGTATCAGTTCTGAAAGCCTCTGTGTGCTGAGAATATCATTCAGAACGGTGGACTAACAGATCCACAAATCAAATATGGGAACCGACTTAAAAGCTTGATGCTTCACATCTGTGCTCCCAGAAAACAATACAGAAGTAGCATGCAGAACATGGTGAATTCCCACTTTTTGTGCAATAGACTGTTTCGAAAAAAAATTGAAAGAAAAACTACCAGAAAAATTTTCCTGGACAATTTCTGTCACCTGACTTCTCCTCCAAATGTGTAAACTCTGGCTTGATGTTCAGGGGCGTAGCCTGAGCAAAATGCCTGGGGGGGCAGTAAGCGGACACGAGGGGGTGGAAAATTTTTAAAATCTGTATGTATAATACTGCATTCTGGTGCATTTTAACTGTTATTTATTGCTCAATCAGAAGTCAGAAATTGTGGGTTCATTTTGCCATAAGTACAGTCATTTTTTCAACACAACAAGCCAATTGGACTTCATTTCAAACAGTCAGGGTAAACAATAACCTGATAACAGCCTGGGGGATAGCTCCCTAAGGGAGGGTGAGCTTTTTGGCATGAACTGAGTTGGCTAAAAACAGTACACCTTTGTAAACAGATTGTTGAATGATTGTCTAGTGGCCATTAGTGCATTTTCTCACAGAATTGATANCCCCCCCCCAGAGGCTACGGTCCTGATGTTACACAGTCCCCAGACTTTTTACTATTTTTGATAATTCCCATAGAAATTTGGCTGTCAGCAGAGATGTGACATACATGTATGTAGAATTGATCCCCACAAAAAACACATCTAAGATAATAAGAAAGAGATTGACGTTAAACTAAATAGTTTAAAATGCAAGCAAAAATAATGAAAACTAATAACTTTTATTGAAAAGTCAGTATTACATTGGAACTTGGATGCTAAGCAGAGGACACTTGACTTTATGTATTTCAATGGCTTCCCAATAGAGAAAGTAGAAGTGACTTAAAATTTTGAGATTTTTATTTCATTGAAATTGAAATATACCCTGCTGCCATTTTTTTCAGATTTTCCGAGGCAAAGATGTCACCCTCTTATATTCCCAGCTCAAAATTTTCTTTCCTATGGTGACAGTTTCAAAACCAAGGAGCAGCAGAGATTCAAGCATTGGTAAGAAGACGCTTTGTTGTAAAATCAATTGTATAAAGTATCTGCCTGTAAAATCTGTTGTATAACAAAGTTTCAGTTTATACTTTAATATTAAGATCTAACAAGGGAAATATGAAACATACTTGATTATTTCTGTATATAAGTGATTTGGATATAATAGGCATAATTCAATGCATTACCCAATTACAAATATTTTTTTATTTTTATTTACAGAGGCATTTGTTGTGTGCCAGAATTATTGTCCACCAGAGGGCTACGTACCTAATATGTCCAATCCTCTTCTTGACAACCACTATGGTAAGAATTCATTTCCAGAAACTATGAAAGTTGATAATTTTACAAAAGATGAATTATTGAGAATTAAATTTTATTTTTGTCAAATCACTTTATCAATAAGATGATTATCTCAAAATCACTGAGGCACTTACAAAAAAACATATATGAACATATGACAACCAAAATGCTTACCCGTATCATCTTTACGACTTAGGCTAGGATTATTGGAAAAACAGCAGCTCTTTTTATTTATTTTATTTTATTTTTTCAGATGTTGATTTCAACAGTCTAGAAGGAGTAAACCGTGTTATCGTACCTTTCCTGGCCTGTGGAGACCTCAGTGCATACGATTCAGACAAAACCTATCCACTTGAGGTATGGTTATATTTAAACAAAATAAACTGCTTTCAATAAAAGTTTTAAGTTGGACTTGGCCTCAGCTAAAAGAGAAAAGAATATCACCATTCAGTGTTATGAATTTAGCAGGGATTGCTTTGTCTGAGGCAGAGTGGAGTCTCTCTGCAGAGGATAGGTTAAACAAAGAGACCCTGCTGGATCTCAGATACTGAAATTTCTGATTTGTCAATTTTGTCACATGATGACACTTATATGGCTCATCCATATTTAAAGTTAGTTATTGTAGCAGGTAAAGTTATCATACATAATAACATCACTGATGTTTTCTTCTGTATAACATAGTAATACTATTTCTCACAGTCCAACCTTCGGCAGTTGTTTTGTAATGTTTTGAAATATTTTAGAATAATATTTAAGTTTAAGGTTCATACACATAACTTCTTGTGCATATATCAAAAATTATATTAGCATAATTCTGCAGTTGATATAAGATTTTAATGAGATTGAACAAGGTGCATTGAATTTATATCAAGCAAAATACATCAGAATAACCTGTTAATCTTGGTTATGATATTTTGACATCTAGTTGACCCCAGGGAAGGAGTACCAGTACCACCCTCCCACCCAGTCACCCATCCACCCCCCATACCAGACTGCCTGTGAGCTGAAGAAGAAGGACATGCTGTCGAAACCCTCCTCTGCTGCCACTCCCACAGGGAAAGAGTCTGCAGCTTCTGCTGGAGGAAGTACAGAAACAGCTGACACAGGGAACGAGTCTTCAACCCATTCTGGAGGTGGCACAGAAACAGCTGATATTTGTGAGAACCCATTAGTCACAGGGAACAAGGCTGAAATGGTTCCTGAACCCACAGGGACTGATACTGTCTTGGAAACCACAGGGAGAAGTGCCTCTGAATCCACAGGGACCAGGACCAAACTCACAGAAACAAATTCAGTGTTATCAAAGGGGAGTGATAGTGCATCAACAATGGAGAAAGACTTCAATTTTCCTCCAAAAACTAAACCTGACAGATCAGAACTGACTAATACAAATGTTAATACTGCCACAGGTTCTGATACTGAATTTTATTTACCTGGTTTCAAAAAGGACAGTTTTTATGTAGAAAGGGGTAATAATTCACATTTAGAAGAAATCAGTGGTTCTATAGGAGAGCCTGATATAGATACTGAATGCAGTGGGGATGCTATGAATGAACAGTTGAAAGATTTGAAGTTAGAATGAATTATTTATATTTTTATAGTGTTATATTTACATTTCAATTTTAAAAACACGAATTAAAGTTTCTGAGATTGTATCCTGCTATCTGCCCATTAGGAATGAAATTTTTAGACTTTTGTTTTTCGATCTAAGAAACGATGCAGGTTAATAGTATGTCATCATATGAATTTGAAGGAAACAGTTAATTGTTACATCGGTACAAGAACATGTTTTAATTTGTTATAACAATATGTTCTCTGTATCTACTGTACTTAAATCACAATCACAGTTTGAAAATAGTTTTACACAAAAATTTGTAGTCAAATAATATTATAATCAAAGTATTAAATCAATTACTTTGTGGGACTTTATGGTGATTGGGTTAGAATATTCTCTTTCAGTGCTGCATATTGTAACAAAATGAGCTACAGATCTATCAATGTTTGTAAAATATATTTGATTATTCAATTCGAGTTTTTTGTTTGGCCCATTTCCAGAAGTGCACTGTGTATCAGGTATTTTAAATAGGATTGCATTTAAGTTTCATGCAATCTGATTCTTCACGCCTAAGCTGTGTTTACCCTCATCTGCATGGCATATAATTTTTGTCTTCATTTCATGCTCCTTTATTGACACAAAGTTCTTTGACTTAAACATATTCCACTCACATCCCTAAATCGTATTAAGAAACTTTAGCTGGCAGACCTCCTAGCCTTTTTTATCGCAAAATAAAACGTGTCAGATTTTTACTCACAGTTTTAAATAAGGGCAAGTAGAAGTATTTCTTCATAAAAAGTGGAAAATGTGATAAGATGCAAAAATGCAAAATTTACTTAGGAATCCCACCACCATGTACAGTATTCAGTGCATCTACCTGTGTCAGAATTAGTACTTATGAACACATGCAAACTCTTGTTTGTATTTCCTCCATCAACAAGAAGATGCCAAATATGAAAAATCAGTAATATCTGTGCTGATTTATACAAGACCTTAATTAACAAAGTATGCATTTATTTCCCATTCATGATGAAGTCAGCAAAACAGGTGTGAAAGTTAAAATGCTTTCTAATGAAAGTGATAAGAGGACCACCATCTTTGTGACTCTGGGGTCAATCAGTGCATTTTTATTGGAGAAGCACCCATGAAACTGAAAACTCCCTTTAACTCTGGAACTGTAAAGGCTAGAAACTTTTTGTTTGGTGTGTTTTGTAGAGCATGTCAAGCACAATACTGTGGGTGGTGTTCAGTTTTTTGTTTTCCATATGGTTTAGGAGTTGCGCTACGGTATGTTAAAAAGTACAACTTTAAAATGTTCAGTGGTGAAGATAAAATATGATATACCTATTCCTAAACTAGCAGAGATAAGTCAATTGTTTCTTTTGAACTTGAATAGGAAGATATATATTGTCAATCTTAGTATGACCTTGAATTTGAACTTTTGAGTACTTTTCACCATGCGCAACACTTTTAAAATTTCCAACCTTTATTTTTAAGTTATACATTGCCAATGTTACTATACTAGTACTGTTGAATTTGACCTTTGTACTACTTTTCACCTTCAACTGCTTTCTGCTAAATTTGTGACCGTCATATTTTTTTTTTTTTTTGGAAGTCTCTCAAGGAACAATTTGAGGTAGGGGCATATTTTAGGTTGGTAATTTCACTACTTTGGATATGCATACAAAGTATGTATACCACATATACAGTAACTGTAGTAACTAAATGTATGTATATACCTGTATTAAATAGGGATGGGTGAAGCACAAATTTTTGATAAGTTAGTGTTTTCCATAGCAGAAAATGATGCTAAACACACATAGGCAACCATTTATTTTTCACAACAGCCAATTATGTTGGTAAAATGATGATTTTCAAAATGGCAGACAAAACGACTTAATAAGAGTTTCAACATCGACAATTAAAGGACCCATAATTTGGGAGATGCCTTTTTATGTTTTTCAGGGTGTAAAATATATTTTTCATATGTTAACACTGTCATTGTTACATTTTAAATGGAGTTTGGTTAACTTGTTATTGATTGAGCGAACCAGATCTCAGTCAGTCAAAAAGAGGAGTTATAAGATATCCCTTCCAAGTTCTGCTGGATGTAAGTTATGAGGAAGAATCAGAACTACGTATCCTAAACTCTAGCAAGGAAAGGGTGAATGTCTTCGAATTGTTGAAAAGAGATGAATGGAATAGTTTTGTTCTGCACAAAAGAAGCCAGGGAAGCAATCACTGTTATAAACTGAAACTAGCAAAGAAGTTGCCAAGGAAATATCCAATGTCTGGATGTCCAAGAATATCTTCTCTTTGAGAACATTTCCAACAGAATAACTGCATATAAGGGCTGCTATAAAAATATTGTGCTTATATACAATGAATCTTATATCATAAACACTCTTTGGCAAGTTTTGATTCAACTCTTTCACTTTCGTATATCATCACTTTTAATCCTTGCACTTTATAGGCTGCATTCCCACAGATTTAGATCGATCCATCTGGATCAACCTAACTCCCTGGGGGTTCACGCTAGATTGCTGTCAGCCAAGGGCAGAAGGAAGTTAATTACCCCCTTACAGCTTTTAGTAGGCGGGACAGGCATTTAAGCCGGCTAAGCTGACAGTAATCTAGTGAGACTCCTCACGGGGATAGATCAAATTAAATTTGTTGGAATGCAGTCATAGACAGTTGATGCTTCATTAGTTCTCTAAATATATTATAATCCAACATATTACTGTTGGGAATGTTCTTCTCAAAGAAAGGAAAAGTACAGCATTGGAGATTTCCTTGGCAACTTCGCTGGCCTCAGCTTATGACAGGGATTTCCTATGGCTTCATACATGTAAACCAAAAGTGTATCATCCATCCTATTGTAATAATTTCAAAATATTCACTTTTTGGTAAGGATAATTGATTCTTCATTATAATTCCCATCCAACAGATGTTAGGAAGTCTTATCACTCCTCATTTTGATTGATAAAGATGACTGGGATGGTTCATTGTCCCCATTATTGAAGTTTCTGGCTCTTCAGTCTAGCTTGACAGTTAACATGCAGCTAACATGGTAACTGAATTCACTGTAAAATGCACCAATCTCAGTATTAGCATCAAAAATGGATTCTACAACCCCTAAAACATAAGAAAAGGCATATGACTCAATATAGTACCGTTAATTGTTGTTGATGAAACTCTAAGTAGGCCGTTTTGGCCGCCTTTTTGAAAAGTGTCATACTGCCGACCTAAATAATTGCTGTAGAAATAAGTGATTGACATATTTGTGTTCAGCAGCAAATTTCTCCTCAGAAAACACTTTTTATGGAAAAAAATTGAGATTAACTCTACCCTCTTCATAGCTCCAAAACTAGCACCCATAGTTACTATTAAAGGGATAATAACTCTTCGTATGGGATCTATATTTCACAATAAAAACATTGTGAATAACTCATATAAATATAAAATATTCTGTTGTACCACAAAAACGGCAGTTATAGCTATTGTTCTGATATCTGAGCTTGTCTGACCATGTGACCTCCACTGATGGCTATACTCTGTTATAATCTCTTAAGAGATTATAACAAAAAACAAACTTTTAAGAAAAAAACCAGGGACTAAATTTGAATGTAAAAATGGATGCATTGGTAAATATGAGAAAATTGTTGTTTACTCCAGGATTTTTTTTTTTTTTTTTTTTTTTTTTTTTTTGCCAAAACGGAGAGTTATTATCCCTTTAAACTTGAATACAATATCATACATTATCGATTTTACATTGACACACACACACACACACACACACACATCATATAATTTACCCTTTCCCCATCTCTTCCCACCCGCATTACCGTTACATAAACATAAGGTCTGTCTCGATAATAGTCTTCGCTTTCCTGACTTCTGATAACTTCTTAGACTGATAAATAACGACAGTTATTTTCAATATATACATAACAACACAATCCACTTGGCACTTCAAACAAAAAACGTTATACACAGTTAAAACTACATGTACTGTAGCCCACAATTTTTCAGTTCCATTTTGTCTTTATATGGCAACTCTGTGGAGTCATTGTTTCTAATTTTTGATTATGTACTCCTCCCATATCTTGACATCTTGCTATAATTTCCCCCAAGACAACTACTTTCACATCTAGGTTGTGGTAAAGAAGTAGTGACTTGTGCTGGCGACCAAATGTTTTATCATAGGTTTTCTGTTGTTATCTTTTAAGATTTAAATATATCTAAGATGTCCCGACAGTCTTTACCTCCGCCAAGGAGGTTGTGTTTTCACCCCTGTTTGTTTGTTTGTTTGATTGTTTGTCATCAACGTAACTCAAAAAGTTATGGATGAATTTCGATGAAATTTTCAGGGTAGGTCAGAAATGGGTTTACTCAGAAGTTATTAGTTTTTGGTGGTAATCCGGATAAACAATCAATCAATAATCAAAAAACTAAGTTATGGACCGATTTTGATGAAAATTTCAGGAACTGTCAGAAGTGTGCCAAGGAACAGATGATTAGTTTTTGGTGGTGATCGGGATCAATAATCAAAAATCAAAAAACTACATCAGTATAGCATGAAAATTTAGGGGTGAAACGGCATTGGGTGGAGACTTTGCTGCCTTCGGAGTGCTTTTCTAGTTTTATCATTGTCCATTCTGTTTCAATCACGCTGGCGTTGATCATAGCTTTAAATCTGTCATGCATACCGATGGATCAAGTTTCTCATCCAGTGACGTCGCACCCCTCTGTTGTGACGTAGATTCTCCTCCCTGCAGTGACGTAGGTGTTTTATCTTGTGACGCTGACGCTTCGCCCAGTTGAGATGCAGACATTATACACTTTGGAGCAGACACCTCACCTGGTTGTGACGTCAAGAATGCGTCATCTTCGTACTCACTAGTAAGGTCACCTACTTGAAAGGAAGGGCGAGTTTCTACCTTGTTGTTCCCTCCAATCTGATTCACAGTAATGTTTGTTTGGTATGTGCTTGATTGTGACCTCTCTGATACAGCTGAAAAGACATATCCTAGCAGGTTGGTACATGTAGACCCTAACTATTCTCTGTCAACTTTTATATTACAAACCACATTGTGAGTTGGGTATTTTACAACTGATCGAGACACATATAAACCTGGCAGGTAGTTGTATGTAGTGGCCTCTAGAGACAGCTGCGAAAATGGCAAGGAGTATTACAGTGCATTTTACGCCTTGCTATTTTTGAAGCTGTCTCTAGAGGCCACCACATGTAGATGCAACCACCTACTGGGTTTAGTGCTTTTTTGGTACACACAAATGATACAAATAAAAGAAAAATTAAAAATTATGCAAATGTGCTCACTTGATGCGAGGCTGGAATGTCGTTTCAGTCCTGGAAGAAATTCCTCGAGCAGTTCTCGGTGCATTTCATACTCTGAAATGTAAATAATGCAAATAATAGGTTGGTTTTATAAATATGTGAAAACAAAGTCGAAATAAAGAACAAACAAATCAGTATTTCAAGAATGCTATATGTGTGATAAAATTTTAAGGGGCGAAGTGAGTTAAAACAGCACGGTTCAAAGTCATCATTTCCACAAGCATAAACACATTCAACCAACAAGCTACTAAGAAAAGTAATTTATGCGGCATCAGCCATAATTAGATAGAAATGGATATAATTCATTACACAGAAATAGCATAATGATTATTCTATATCCAATACAAAACGTTTCCTGTTGAGCTTCATAAGATCATCTTTCATGACAAATTTTCTATTAAGTAATCATCAGAATGTACCATGACCATGTACTGAGTATCATTAACTCATCATTTCTGGATTTCCCAGACAAGTGTTGCAATCCTAACATATTTCCTTTGAAAGAAACATTTTAAAAATTCGTTTCAGAGACTGATATTTCCGGTTAAAATGAACAATCCATGTCCTCCATGTCACCTAGGTAATAATAATACAGGGGCGGATCCAGGATTATTTGAAGGTGGGTCCTGAACGATAGGCCTCGGATGCGAAGCCGACCATCGCCCCCTTTCTGTGAGGTTCGAGGCCTGCTGAAGGACCCCGAAAATATTTTGGTGTTTTGGAGAGCAAACAGTGCCCTTTGGTACAGTTTAGAACTATAATTTAGCTAGTCAAAATTCTACTTTCAAAAGGGGGATATAAGTGTGATATATTTCTCAGAAACCGAAGGGGGGGTCAGACCCCCCCCCCCCCCCAACAAACCCTCTTAATCCCCCACTGTAATAACTTGTGGGGCTACCTGTATACGTCACAACATGCAAACATAAGGTACAGGTATAAAGGGATGCATTTGCGCCGACTTCTGATCATTTTAGTTCTGGGGGATTGTCCTGGAATTACCCTTAAGCCATGAAAGATGGGGAGAGGGGAGGAGGAGACTTACCCTCTGAAGTGTCAGGGTCCAGTAATTCGGGGTAGAAAACGCACGCTGGTACTACGGTGTTGGGCAGATCTTGACAACAGGGAAACGTGGACGACACGTTTGACAAATCACAAGGCAAATTGTCCCATTTGTGCTTTTTGATCTTTTCCAAATCTCGTCTTTGGTTAAGGATGCAACCTGGACAGACCAAAAAAATATCGCAGTGTTCTTCTTGACATGTGGTGAAATATTCCACGGCTTGTCTTGTGAATTTCCACATTGCCATTAAGTCCTTCCCTGTCTGTCTCCCGTTTATTCTTCTTCGCACTGACAGTTCGAATATGGATTGACATTCATCTTCCTGGGTAGCCTTTTTCTCAATCATCACAGTCATATCGCTAACTTTCGTGAGAAGTCCAGTAACCCAATCCATTCGCCTGTCCCTGCTAAACGCGTGTTCGTGTTTCTGAATATAACACTTTGCCAGTAAGATAAAGAGGTCTGGGACTTCAGACAAGAAGTGGAATTCTACAGTTAATTGCAGCTCATTTGGTCTCGGTATGATATTCCAAAATTCATTGAAATTTTCGTCTTTTGTCTTTGTTATAAAATATGGCAGGTACAAGCTATTTTCTGTACACTGGCTGGCAGCCCTGATCTCTTTCAGGATTTCAAAAACCACATCTTCCTGAACGTCTTTGTATCCTCCAACATCTAGGAGACACCGAAGTAGTTTTGTACTCAGAATGCCCATTTCTCTGAGATCTTTCACTTCTTTTTTCCACATCTCAGTTGTCAATTTTGACCCTTTGTAGATTTCGCTGTCTGCTATTTTGCTTAGCTTGGTATTCATGTCGTGGTTCACGACGAGGGCAAGGACGGATACCAGAGTGTAATGGGATGGGAATACGTAATCCTTCAAGGGTGATTGATGATAGGGAAAATACACAATTGCTCCCCAACTTTGCAATTGTTCTAGCAAATCACCAAGGCCTTTAAATAACCATTTTTGCCAGCCAATTTTTCTCGAATACATTTTTTTTACTTCGTCCAGGGTAACATATAACCGCCCGCTGAAATCCACTTTTAGAAGATGATCAACATAAAACCACCTGTCCCCTCTAGGCTTTTTAGATAAAGACTGTCGTTTTTCAATTGTATCCAATACGGCATTATCTAATTCATCTATGCCGGTAAAGTCGGTGGAACTGATGAAATGTATCTTGTCGTTCACATTTAAAGGTGACCCTTCTTTAAACCGCAAAGTATGTCGTTTAACATGGGCTTCAACTGTGTTTCGTTTTTCGGGACTCACTTTATCTGAATGAGAACCAACCAAAAATACAATTGCATTTGGGAGAGTGTTTTTTATTTTATGAAGCCATCGGCCAACATGTCTTTGAAAATCCACCCCATAGGTCTCCGCATTAAACATAAGAATACAGATACCTATCATTGAAAGGAAAAGCCGGTAAGCATACTGATAGACAGGGTGCCCCCCAAAGTCTGTGTACATCAACACGACTTCTCTTCCTGATGGTAGCGTAATCAGTTTGGTGTGCTGGTTTGCGAACTCGGTTCGATCACCCTCGTCGGTGGGATTTGCCCTCCCTTTCAAGGAGCTCCTGATGTAACTAGATTTCCCGGCAAATGCCTCGCCTAAAATGAAAATACTCTGTCGATCTTTTTTAGTTGTTGTCTCTTTGTCCCGCTTCAGGAGCCGATTTGTTATATCTGGGGCAGAATTGCACCTGGCAATAAGGGGATCCCTCAGTTGACGGCGTTCTATCTTCCCTTTGTGAGTGTCTTGTCTGTCGCCGTCGATCCCGAGATCCTTAATTTGAAGAAGATGGAATTTGTCAGGTAAATGCTCAATTTTGTTAAAGGAAATGTACAAACGTCTCAGTTTTGATAAATTGCATATTTCGTCGGGAAGGTCCTTTAGTTCATTCCTGCTGCAATTGATTTCGATCAGATGCCTCAGTTTTCCTATAGTTCCAGGTAGACATGCCAAGTTATTGTTTTGTGCGCGCAAAGTCTCAAGGTGTTCTAGTGACTTGATGTCTCTTGGCAATGCTACCAGCTGATTGTGTCCCATATCGAGAAATGTCAGTTTCTTACAGCATAAGCTTTGCTCTGGGAAAGTCTTGAAACAATTGTGACTTATATCCAGCTTCTCTAAGTTGTGAAGGCTACCGAAATCACTTGGTAAATCCTTTAATTCACAATAACAAGCTTGGAGATTCTTCAGCTTTTCCAGTCTTGATATACCGTTTGGCAACTCAATATGGTTGTTTGCTATGTGAAGAAGTTCCAAATTACTCAAGACCAAAATATTAATTGGAAAAGCAGTGAGACCGATATCACGAATAAACAATTTTGTTAGGTAGTTCCATTGTAAAAACGACAGAGCGCCAAAGTTTGTGAGACAATTATATGACAAATTGATAGCATCTAAATGTCTGTCTTTCAGTGCTTCATGCGGTATTTCAGTTAAATTTTGACGACTATAGTCTCTGTCATGTTTCTCTTGCGACTTGCTTGCCATGTTTGAGGTTCGGGTTTCGGGTAGAAATCTGAAAGACAAAAAGGGCAATGAAAATCTAAAAAGGGTGGCAAATAATTACATTTGCCATGATGTAATTAGGGTTTTTTTCACGTCGTAAGTGGCTATGGGTGACAGCGAGTACGTTTTCATTACGTGCGGGTGCTGTGCAATTTCTCCGACATTGCTTTAAGGTGATTACGTAGGGGAAATAGGTTTGTATGTAGTTTGAATAGTAATCATACAGAGCTTTTTCAGTCTCAGTGCAGTTGCAATTTTACTATTTTAGCATCTACGTGGTCAGAATAACGAAACACACACCTACAAATTTATACTAATAAAGGGTACCGGGGGAGATCAGCATTGGTCAGAATTGTGCCGGAAGTGTGACGTCAAGTGGTGTAAGACGCGAAGCTGAGTGGTCATTTTTAGCTAGAGGTGAACGTGAGAGAAGACGTGGACTCAGAAAAAAAAGCAGTTTTTCAAACAACATGGTAAGAGGACATTTCTTCTTTACGCATTTTGGGCAGAGAATACTTGTAGAAATAATAGGCACATGATATGAAAACGTGTCACGGAACTTGAAGGTGCAAAATCGTGCTTAATTTGAAGACAACTATTTGAAATACATGCTTCATCGACTGTCGGGGCGAAAAAGAGCGTAAAGGGAAAGGAATTCCCGGGAGGCTATAAATCGTTGTCATTTAGAATTTTGAAATTTATATAATCTGATATGTCCATATCTAAGTATTTTTGGGTGTTTTGTGGTATGTGCTGCAATTAAAATGATGTTTTAGAGTTCTTGAAGGACCTTGTGAAAACCAGGAAGTAGTTCGTAACTAACAACTGAATCGTACCGATCTACGACTGCTGTGCAAAGTTGTATCTTTTTTTCATATTGTGACGAAATTTTATAAAAGGTGTATTAATGTGATCATATGTGTGGAATTTCATGTCAGATGGACATATAAAGATCTAAAAATTCATCAAAATATTTAAAAATAATAACACCTTTGCACAGTAGTTGTGGATCGGTACGACTCAGTTGTCAGTTATGAATTACTTCCTGGTTTTCACAAGGTCCTTCAAAGACCCTAAAACATCGTTATAATTGCAGCACATACCATAAAACACCCGAAAATACGTAGATATGGACATATCAGATTATATATAAATGCCAATATTCCACATGACAACGATTTATAGCCTCCCAGGAATTCTTTTCCCTTTACGCTCTTTGCCGCGCTGGCGGTCGATGCAGCATGTATTTCAAAACAGATTGACTGCAAATTTAGCACGATTTTGTACCTTCAAGTACCGTGACACGTTTTCATATCATGTGCCTATTGTTTCTACAAGTATTCTCTGCCCCAAAATGCCAAATGCATAAAGGTAAAATGTTATCTTATCTTGTTGTTAGAATAACTGCTTTTTTTCTCCAAGCCCACGTCCTCATTCCCATTCACCTCCAGCTAAAAATGACCACTCAGCTTTACGTATTACACCACTACACGTCACTTCCGGCACAATTCTGACCAATGCTGATCTCCTCCGGTACCCCTTATTACATGTACATTAAGTAACAGTTTTAAATATCTAGCTTCACAATTGTTATACCTCCTATAACTATCATAGGTGGAAGGGAGAGAGACCTAAAACAGGTTCAACCCTAATTATCATAATCACCAGAATTCCACCGAACGACGCACGTAGGGGAACTATGTAATGTCATCTACGAAATTGCAACGGGCTTACATTTTGAAAATATTTGTCAAATGTTTTAACTTGACGAAATTGTATATGGCGATTTCGCACTGAAACCGTCTTATGGTATTTACGGACGGTTTTAGAGCACCGTACGGACAACTCATGGCAAATGTAATTTAGGGCCTCATTCCCAGTGAAAATATATGTCTACCTGGAGCGATCCAACCCCGCAGAGATTCTCGCTGAATGCAATCAGTTAAACAGATTAACACGCTTCCTTTTGTTTCCAACGTTCTCGTATTATCAACAGCTTTTCCGTACTCTACTCAACGCCATCTGTTGAACTGATTGCATTCATCAAGAGTCCCCACGGAGTTGGATCGATCTACGTAGAACGATAGCTTCAATACCCTGAAATGGCCATTATATAACTGCATTCCCACAGATTTTAGATCGATCTATCCCCGTGGGGAGTCTCACTAGATTACTGTCAGCTTAGCCAGCTTAAATGTCTGTCCCGCCTACTAAAAGCTGTAATAGTAAGGGGGTAATTAACTTCCGAGCGCGCTCGGCTGACAGCGATTCAGCATGAACCCTCAGGGAGTTAGGTCGATCCAGATGGATCGATCTAAATCTGTGGGAATGCAGTCTTACAGGTCGGCAGATTAACTATGTGAACTTTTCTTCACAGTGGAGGAATGTACCATGAATTATCCAGATATACGTCTGTGTTTATCTAGTGAAAATCAATCTGTCTCCCTGGTAGAGGGTAGTGGTGCATGGCGTTCTACATGTACTGCACGTAGTCTTAAGGATATTTTCACCCTTCATTATCATCCAGAAACCGAAAATGAGTTCTTCCTGCATCTAATTATTCACCTATCCATCTGCTTTGTGCTGATTCAAAACAATAAAAAAAACTCGAAAATATAAAATGTCGGCGTTTCTTTTTTTTTCGTTGCAATGTATAAGCATAGGCAACTCAAAGCTTTAATCGTCAATTTAACACCTTTCTATTTTGAAGTGAGATAGCAATCGGTATGGGACGTAACTTTATCCCTGAACAAGATTTTATCACGAAAATTGGCAGAGTTGACCAGGAGTGTATAGACTACTAGCCCCTGTCGTCATTTTGGTTTTAATGTTTTTGTGATGGAGTTATGAGTCCCTAATTACATATTTTCATTAAACAAAGGCATTATTTTGCTGTATTACCGATAAAATCTGAACTAAGAATTCTAAGAAAAATTGCTGGCAGGATTTTAGAGTACTAAATGGTGTCATTAAATCTGCGTTGAAGCGGTGATCGTTGGTGCTCAGGTTAAATAGAAATTTGAGAAACCGATTTTCCAGGTTTTACCCAAAAATCGTAATTGAGACGTCACCCGTAAGATCACATATGTGTAAATGTTAATTGATTTAGTCACTGAACACTGAAGATTTATTTATTACCCAAAAGACTGTATGTAAGGCAGTACTTAAAGATCTATACGGTGCTTTGATATGAATTAAAAAGTGAACATATTTTTTTCTTTTTTTTGGGGGGGGGGGACAATAATTATTTATTTTATATTTTATAGCAAAGTTGGGATCTACGAACTTGTCAACGCTAACTGTATCAGGATATAGTGTGTAGCAGAGGCTTAAAGCTTATGTGGTAATAGTAATTATTGTCTGCATGCTGGGTAAAGAAGGCAAACGGGCTTATCCAAATATTCAATCTTTTTCATTGATGCAACTAAAGAGATCACTCAAAATAACAACAATGATGATTCTTTTAAATAATCTAATGTTCATAAACATGCTAATAATGCATGTAGCCTGCATTGAAGAAAAAATACGTCCGCCATCTTGCATCAAAGTGAGCGATAACAAAACGTATAGGACCTTTTGCTATAACGTCGCGTATTCGAAATCATGCTGATTTTCTCAACTCCGTGTCTGCTGCAAATTTAACATTTAACACAACTAATGTTACGTGTGTATGTCATTTCTTACCTTTTTTACTCCATGGGTAGGTTCACTTAGGGCTTATGTATTTTCTTACGTTTCTTCACGGTGGATACCTTTTCACGTAAACACCCTCTAAATGTTTAAACGCAATTTATGACTCAACTCAGAACGATTTGCTTTATCATCGATATAAAGATCAGGGTTTCCTTTTTATTAATTGAAATTGTAAAAATATATATTCAACCCTTTTTAAAGCAACCGCGCCCTTTCAAAGGAACGGGGATCGAGTCACAATTCGCATTTTGCAAGTGAGGTTGAATAAGCATGAAGGCAAACATTTCAATGGCATGCTTTATTCGTATTAATGAAGTAAGGCAAACACGGGATAAAAGACATAGAATTTTCTACCCTCGGAAGGTTGACTTTTCTATTCTTATAAATATAAACAACAAAACCGTCGACACGTCAGGTAAGCATAACAAAGTCGTTTAACTGATTCTTTCACTAACCTCCGGCAGAAAAACGGCTTCTTTTCATGAGGATGTAAAGGATAAAAGAGGGAACGAAATTCTAGAATACAAAACCTGACCGTGGGACCAGTGACGTGTAATAGCTGCATAAAGTGCACATATATTGATACACGTACAGTGCTACAGCGATATTCATTAATGATTCGGTAAGTAGTGATGGGGACGCCATTTTGAGTTTAGGTAGAATAACCGTTTGCAAGGGTTAAAGTAATGGGAACAGTAACTTTTAATAACGACTTCCTCTGTTTTCTTATGTAGATATCTTCTTATTATATAAGATGTTGCTTTCACTGTCTCCAGATTGAGGGTATTTAGCGCTATTGTAACCATAAGAAAAGATCCAACACGGCGTTTTCCTTAAAGGTATTCTGTGACATGAATCGATGCTTCGCGCAAGCTTTCAAATATAAAAACATAGAGATGAACATCGTATTCAGGTGCAAATATTGATCACGTTTTATTTTAATTTCTAATAATTTTTGCAATTAATTTAGATACTTCACTCATCGGAGCATGGTCAATATAGCAGTGGTTGGCGCAGGAGTGATTGGCCTCACCTCGGCTGTTAACATTCAAGCCAGGGTGCCAGGAGCGAAAATCACCGTCATCGCAGACCGCTTTGACCAACAGACCACCAGCAATGGGGCCGCAGGTCTCTTCCGGCCGACAGCTGGGTCGGTCAAAGGGACAGATCCTAATGTTATGCAGTAGGCGCTTTCACATACATGCACTTAGACCCATTCCCATAGATTTTAGATAGATCTATCCCTGTGGGGAGTCTCACTAGATTACTGTCAGCTTAGCCGGCTAAAGCGTCTGTCCCGCCTACTAAAAGCTGTAAGGGGGTAATTAACTATGGTGCGCGCTCGGCTGACTGCAATTTAGCGTGAACCCCCAGGGAGTTAGGTCGATCTAAATCTAAATCTCTGGATCGATGTAAATCTCTGGGAATGCACCCTTAGATTTGATGACGAATTGATACACCTGATTGAGAAAATGGGATTAATGATCTGAAAAAGAAATTCAAAAAGGAAACTAGTCTTTAGTGTCAAGTTAAAAACTGATAAAGTAATTGTAACAGAACATAAATTTCTCAGATGTTACTGTTTGATGGGTTGGGGGAAAAGCATAAATTGGATTTTAATTTTAATTCATTATTATTAAAATATTAAATCATCATATAAAAATGCATTCATACATGTTACTTTCGTTTTGCTTTAGCTTTTAGGTAAGGATGCAGGTTTTTGTTGTTTATTCTCAATAATAATTTCATCAATATTTATGCAATATACCGATGAGTTCCAACATGCACTGTTCAGAGACAACTGTTTAAATTCAGCCTTCTAAGTTCCGCTTTTATAAAAAAAAATATTTATTCATTGATGTCATACAAAATAAAAAATTACAGACATTATCGCAACACGTCAACTATAATTGTAATCACGAGAGGCAGCTTCAGTATTTAAATCAATTGATAACGAAAACTACATGCATTACTAATTACGGTATATTTAAGGGATTTTTAAAACAGGACAGATCATAATTACTCATGCATTTTTTGTATGCAGGCAGTGGTGTGAAGATGCATGGGAATTCTACGAGGAGACAGCGGGAGGTAAAGACGCTGGGATTGCCGGGATTCAAATGACGTCGGGATACCAGATGTCACGGAAACCACTAGAGGTGCACTTTGAATTAAATAGCATTGTGAGAGGGTCAATAGTAATAAAATATAAGCTTCACGGCCTAATTTCTGAAAGATTGTAACTAAAATATATTATCCATAACACTTTCTTCTTATTGCATCATTACGTATTTTACAGCTTAGCAATAAGGGCACTGTCGTATAATTGCGCATCCTTTTTTTCTTTTTAATTGAATTGTAAATGCATCAGTGGAAAGAGTCAAATGGTTTTTTTAGATTTCTGTATAAATCTGTTTATTTTTAAATCTTTAGCCCCCTTTGTACAAAGACTACGTGTACCATTTCCGGGACATGACTGCAAGAGAACTCCGTTTGTTTGGAGAAGATTACATGTAGGTGATACGTGCTAGCTGTTACATACTCGTTTACGGATTAATTATAGGTTATTAGTCCAAATATGTATCAGACAACTGTCAGAATTCAGATAAACGTTGATGAAAATAGAGAGAATCTCTCCCATACTCGTTATTGTAAGCATAATGTTTAAATTCCTTTGGATTTAGCAATCAACACACACACACACACACCTCCAGTATAGGTAAGAATATGGCAGTTTAGTAATATGTAGGCCTAATTATAGCATTTGTAAATAATGTACTAGAACCAGTAAAGATTATTATTATTATTATTATTATTATTATTATTATTATATCAAGGGTTGAGGAATATTTCTATCGCTCCGTTTTACACCTATGCTTATTGTGGAACTCTTAATTTTAATTAAAGGTTTCCTATCCGGGATTTTCGTGCCAAATCTAATTTTCCTCGAAAAAAAGCAATTTACCTACCCAAGAATCATTGCTCAACGCTTCGTTGATTTCTGATCCGATGCGTTTCTAATGAAATCACTTATTTCTAAATGCCTGGCCAGACGTTTGTGCCCTCGTGTTCTTCTTGGGCATTTCAGAGAGCGTATCGACATACATGTAGCGTATACTTTTTAAGTGTTATAATTTTGGTTTGGATTGTGAAAGATAACTAGCTTTAATTAAGGGATATGTAGACATAAAATTTGACTCTAGGACATTTCAAAAGCGTATAGTATACACACACTGGACAATAGAAGTGTCACCCCTACTGAACCAATACTTTGGGGGAGATAAATGACTGTGGAATGATATGCTCCTGGTATCATTTTATTAACATCAAATTTCACAAAAGAAAAAGGTTCTGACTGAACAATTCAACTCTATCGATATTCTGACGTCGCTTATATTCCGCCTCTTCAGGTTAATAACTTTGATTACTCTGATTCAGGGGGTGACACTTCTATTGTCCAGTGTCTGTACTTTTAAACATAGAAATCTTATTCCTGTGCACCGTTTTCTTACAGACATGGTTTCTTCTGTACCACCGTTCTGATCGAATGTCGATACTTCCTGCCATGGTTAACAAAAAAGTGAGTTTCAAATGGAATCCGTTTTGCTATCGTGACATTAGTGATTTCATCAAGCTTTCTTGTAGTCATCACAGCTGTTTGTAGTTGTTAGTGGCGTCTTTTGTTCTGTAAATACCGTTTTGTCATTTCACCTGGTGTTGACACTTAAGCCCACAAGGTGGTAGATAATATGAATTAAATATTATTATTGTAGTAAAGCATCATCATATCCTTCCCTTTTATTTGTTCATTTCAGAATAGTGGACAAGGGAGGCTCATTGGAACGAAGAACGATCACATCCTTGGGGGAGGTAGTGTTGGATTTTTTTTTTTTTTTTTAATCTGTAAAGGTTCATTCGTACTACGTGCAATAACGTCCAAGAGAACTGTTGTATTAATCTATGACATTTCTTCGCTTTTTTCTATCTTCAGTTACCTGACAAATATGATGTCGTTGTTAACTGCACAGGGCTAGGCTCTCGGTCACTGGTTAACGACCCCCACATCGTCTCGGCTAGAGGGCAGTCTATAAGGGTATATTCTTAAACCTTAATCTTCTTCTAGATTTATGTGGGTTTTGTTACTTTTCATAACTATTTCGTTTTTATTTATAAAAGAGGGTCATTGCGTGTGAAAAATACTTACTGTACTATTATTTTTTTTTACCACGATGGCACATTTTTTTGGGAGGGGGTCATATCTATTTAGATTGAAATTAAAAATTATTGATAGATTCTAGTATAATCAAGTGATTGTATTATTTTCTTTCTGTCTTTACGTAGGTGGCAGCCCCATGGATTACCCACTTTGTGTATGATCTAGATAAAGAAGCACATATAATTCCTTGGTAAAAACATATTACAACCTTATTGTTTCCTTTTTATCTACGAAAAATATCTTATTTTCCGATCAAAGCAACACAACGCTCGGCTAAGAAGAAATTTGAGTGAAAAAATTAATTAAATATATTTTTACCAGAGGCCTTCAAAATATTTAGTCATTTTAGGATTAGTCTACAGACCACGACTGTGGTCAGTTAAGTTCAAACTGGTTATTTGTTTGTGCATACCGAAAACAATGCATTAACTGTACTCTCCTTTCTTACACGCAAACACGTTCGTGCACGCGCGCGTACACGCACACACAATATGTTGCCGTTGTGATGCATCGATTTACATTTGTAAATTACGCTCTGTTGTATAACGTAAACATTTTACATTTCACATTTTAATGGTGTTTGTATCTTTATTTACCCGAGACAAAGAGATTTTTAAAGCTGTGATACGATAAAAGAAAAGAAAAGAAAACCCAATAATCTGTTTGAAAAGACATGTTATACTCTTATACTTATATACGTATGTTACACTTTTTTTGTCTTTTTGCAGCCGAGAAAACGTATTCCTAGGGGGAGTGAAACAAGTCGGTAATTATAGCCGTGAGCTTGACGTCAAGGATTCGACCGAAGTGTTTGAGAAATGCTGCAAGTTACAGCCTAGTTTACGGGTAAGGGGTCTTTTTACTAAACGGTGTCTTTGACTGTATCCATTTTTGGGTTTCCCGCACACCTTGTTCATTTCCTGTATACTAAAGTCTTCTGCCAAGGAATTATTTTATTGCCAATATAATACGCTTAACAAAAGATACATGTATTTAAGTACTGCAGGGCTGGGTACCTTGCATATCATGCAAACGTTTTAAATTACTGTACATAAACGATCCCACGGTTAAACACTTCGACATTTATTTTTGACACCCTTAGTCAGCCAAGGTGTTGTGGGAATGGACAGGACTCCGACCTCAAAGAGAACCCCCAAGACTTGAAAAGGAAGAGCTTATTCTGGATGGGCGAACGATAAAGGTTTGTGATTTTCCAAAATGAAAATTTACTCACTTAGTTGAAGTACTTTACAGGCGCCTCTTTCTGCAAAAAAGCTACGATCTGGTCTAAAATTAATGTTCAGTTCAGTGGCTGCAGTCAAACCATACGTATGCTGTCAGAAAGAGACAAAGAGGCCTAAAATTTAACCTAGAAACATTCTAATTTCAGGTAGTTCACAACTACGGACAGGGATCTAGCGGAGTGTCGTTAAGTTGGGGGTGTGCCAAGCATGCCGCAAAACTGGTTGAAGAGTGTCTGAAGTAGAAAGACGGCTTGCTCAACTCACACGACCTACATGGATTGTCGGAGGATGACCGCAAAACTCGTCACAGCCGAGCCTTCGCTCAAGCTGCATGGCCACATAGAGCGGAAGTCACTTCAATTTTTTTAAATGCACTACGGCGTGAAAGCGATAGCACAGGGTACGATTTCCCTTTAATGTGAACTATATGTATGTTAACTGCAATCAAATCGTAAAATATTTTATTGTACTCAACATTCAAATGAAAAAGGATCTGAGAAATAAAATGCTTAGGCCCTATCTACTGGCTGATTAAACGCGTTGACGCTACCTGTACATGGAAAATGTACTTTTGAGGTTGAAATTTGGTCATGAACTGGCAGATCTGAAATCTAGTTGGGCCTGAGATTTATTTATTTATGATATATGGTGATTATGTAGTGAATTTATCGTGAGCTACAGACTCATGTGGACTCCGATTGTTTTCTGCAGTTGCTCCCCTGCCAGAGATTTTTGAAAAACATTTTATTTTTTTTGGATCCTTATAACGTGTTAGCTTTTTTCTGTCTCCCAATCCATTAAAATTGTAGCCATTAGTCTAGAATATACAGACTTGACATTTAATATGGAATATTTCAGTTTCGAAGGTATACCTAGGTAAAAATACGTTCTTTTTTCAAAAAACTCCGATCTCATNTCGAAAAAAATATTCCATATTAAATGTCAAGTCTGTATTTCAATGTCGATATATATTTTACAATGTTGCATGACATGCTTATAGAAGTATACTAATATATCTTTAACCACTAAACTTTATGAATATTTTAATGAAAAGTGAAAACTGATAATTTAGACAAAATAAATGACAAGAAAAAAAAACGAATAAACATAAATTTTGGTATCCTTAATAATTGCTCAGTGTTGGTGTTTTATTACAGAAAATGCCCTCAGAAATCTTTTATTGTTTTTTATCTAAGTCTTTATGGTGGATCCAGGAATGTAAAAGTACAACACGCCTAAGTTGAATCATTTTAAAATACAGTACATATTTAAAAGAAAAAAAGGTTAAAATATCTTAAATGGGCTTTAGAAAAAAATTGTGTCCGTTTGCGCCCGTTTGATTGGTGGTAAAATAAACATATATCAAACACAACCATCGCGCAAAAGGATTTTTCTATTTGTCAATCAGCGCTATCAGATTTGACAGTTTGATTAACCGTCAGGTAATTAGACGTCAATCACAATCGTCTTGCAAAGTAATTTTTACCTTCCATGATTGCGAGGTGCTAATCAAGGCAATTCATCTAATGCTGCATCCCTCCTGTTTTGGATGGGGTCCGCAGACAGCTACTGCCATTGCACCTCCTAGGAACGTTAACTCAAATTAACTTGGAAAAAAATAAAAACATATCAATGACATAGCTCATGGAGGATACTAAGTGCTACCTGAAGTTTCCCACTTAACAATTACTTGCTTTATATGTGTGTAGATAAGCCAACTGTACATAAATCAATTCAAAGCGCAGAAAAATATGTCTCAAACATACAGAATGTGATACAAGATAATGGTATCCACCTCTTCTTCCTTGAAAGTTTTCCATTTTACTCAAACAAGTCGTTTGCTTGAGTATTAATCTTCACCGAGAATCCGGATCCTGGATCGATCCACAGTTAGTACGATATAGGGTCTGTGAATTGTCCCTAAATCACTGAACGTACAAAAGGCCGGATAACCTTCATGACTGAGATATATCACAATAAATTGCCATTCATCAGATTAGACTATTTTTTAAATCACTACGGTTGCGTTCACAATGAATCTATGGGACCATTCCCACAGATATTTGGATCGATCCACGGGGAGTCTCACTAAATTGCTATCAACTTAACCGGCTTTAATTACTGTCACGCCTAGTAAAGCTGTCAGGGGGTAATTATCTTTACCCCCTAGCTGATTCAGACATTTAAACCGGTTAAGGTGAGAGCAATTTAGTGAGACTCCCCAGGGAGTTAGACCGATCCAGATGGATCGATCTAGGCATGGGAACCCAGTCTATCATACTACCTACTCTGCACTCTCTTCACAGGGACTCTCGCTGAATGCATTCTGGTGTTGAACAGAAAACAGAAAAGCTGGTGATTATACACGTGCTTTGCAGACAAGAGAAATTGTAAGTCTGTCAATCTCATCGCAAAATTGTTTTGATATTGCATGTACAGGGTTACCACTTAATATGGAATATTATTTTTTGGCGAGTAAATTATCTACAAAATATTTAATTTCTCTGTAACTACTTTAAATCCAAAGCTGAGGTGTCACTCCATGTGTAGCCAGGTGTGTTACCTAATTACCACACAACTCTCGAAACAATTGATGCATGCAGTTGCATGTTCTGTGGTCAGAAATGTGAGGGGTGGTCTTTTCGGTAATTTCTGTCCTTGTATAAAAACGCATGGGTTTGGTCAATCTTTGGAGTGTGTTTAGAGAAGCAACAAAGGGATCGCTCTGAAACTTGACAGGTACATTAGTGAAGATATGGTTCGACAGCTAAGCAACGCAGCTTACTATGGGATTCTTGCTCTCAGAGAAAATGGCCAGAAACGGACAACCATTGCCAGGTAATTCAACATTTATCAGGAACCGTTTGTGAAGTCCTCCAAAGAATTGCTACAACAGGGGCACCTACTCCAATACCTCGACCAGGGTGTCCGCATATCACACCAAGAAGACAGGATCGCCTTCTCCTTAGAGGACGCCGTGCTGGTCGTACAAAGACAACCAGTGTCCTCAGAAAAGAGAGGCAGAATGTCATTCAAACGCCCGTTTCAAGGTCCCTCGTGAACAAGAGATTATTGCAAGCCGGTTATTTTGCACAAAGGCCAGTAGGGAAACCACTGTTAACAGCAGGTCATAAACAGCGACGACTGCAATGGACTGGGGACCACGTGCGTTTGCAGCCAAAACACTGGAATCACGTCGTTTTCAGTGATGAGGCCAGATATGGATTTTTTAGGGTTGATCGTTGACGTGTACGAGGGGCATAAAACGATGATTGTGTACTGCCTAGGGTGCAAGCAGGGTATGGTAAGGTCTCTGTTTGGGGAGCATTTCATGTCGGTGCCCAGAACCAGTTGGTTCTAGGAGGCAACCTCAGCCAGGATTCCTACAGAAACATTCTACAGCAAACAATGCTTCGATTGGTAAGAGTCGTCTTCAGGAACAACTTCAGGAACAACCAAGACGACTGCGCAACCCCACATCGAGGCCGCAGAATCACTGTTTTTCTTCAAAACCAATGGGTTCGGCAACTGCCCTGGCCTGCAAACTCTCCAGATATTAACCCAATTGAAAATTTGTGGGCGGAAGTAACTCACAGAATTAATAGCTATGGTCCTCGGCCGGTAAATAGTGATGAACTGCGACAGGGAAAATATCACTGCGTGGAATGATATCCCCATCCAAACTCTAAAAAACGTGTCACAGGGTATGCCATGTAGGATGAGGGCGCTGCAAGCGGCTGCTGGAGGTCATACCCGCAATTACTGACTTTTCATGATTTACTGTAGTGAGTTCTTTGACTGTGTAACATATCACTGTCCGGAGGCTATC
>NW_019775442.1:178280-271821 GCF_001039355.2 Lingula anatina
CCTGGGATTTTGCTCAGGCTACGGCCCTGGTGTGTACAACAGAATTTTTTAAAAACCCTAGCGATTTTTGGTCAGGAGTTGCTTGAAGCATAGCACAGCGTTTCTGTCTATCGGCATCAGGCCGTTAGTTTGTCAATTCTCACGAATTATCCACGAACCGCGAACCCATTCATTTTCCTATGGAAATCTAGCAACTCATTAAAAATGCACGCATGCGCAGTGGGCTAGGCGTGTCGTCATGCAGTGCATTTCTGGGGATGTCAATTCGATTTCTATTGTGTATTTCAAGAGCATGTGAGCTACAGTGTATGATTAAAAATGATAATTCGCATTGTCAAGACCATATAGGCACTTGATAAGAAAGTGACATACAGGATAAAAATAACAGGTGAATTATGCTAAAGAAAAACACGGAAAGGTGTTTTGCAAAGGGAATATAGTGATTGTTCAATCAATACCTGTAGTATTTATAGCGATGACGTAAATATATTAGGTATCACATTATATACGTGAAGTGACAGCCAGACAGCAAAGCGGAGAGCTGATGTACTGGTAGGCTATCGTTGACTTAAAAATACACAAAAATATAATAAGAGAGTTTAAAGGGTTAAAAAATGTCACAAAAGAGCTGATTGAATGTCAAGAAAAAGATGCGCAAAAGAATATTGCGCAACTGGGGATTTCCACTGTTCATTCATAGCGACGATTTAAAGGGGGATATTTTATTGCGCAGTTTGTCTGAGATGACAACCAGACAGACATGAAAAGATCTCTTGCAAATGTCAGCGACATTTTAGAAATACCACCGTGAACAGTTCTGGTGAGTTCCTGAAAAAAAAGCGGGTCATCATATAGCTAAGTAATTGTAAACAGTTACTACATATGAAAACAGGGGCGGATCCAGGATTATTTGAAGGGGGTGGTCCAGTTTTTTTGGAATAACAGGCCTCAGAGACGAAGTCGACCCTCGGTCCCCTTGGAGTGTTGGGGGGGGGGGGGGCAAACGGTGCCATTTGGTACGGTTTAGAACTATGAATCAGTTAGTCTAAATTCCAACTTCAAGAGAAGAAAATTAGTGTGATCTTCTTTTCAGAATCACCCAAATCCGCCACTGTATGACGTGGTGTTTTGCTGGGAAAGCTACTGAATCAGTTCAAGTTTGGTCGCTTTTACTGATAAACCTGCCCGGAACGTTTTAGTTAGATGACTTCAGCTGCTTTTACTTTCATTTGTTTTACACTGAGGTTACTAGGATTACACTGATTTTGACTTCACCTGTGACGTTATAGAGCATGATGAGAGCCAAAGCGGTTCACACCTTGGCGGTTTGAGCTTTGAGTTGTCTTTGCCATTTGAAATGTCGACTTTAGTATCCCCCCCCCCCCATGCATGAAAAAACAAGGGGCGACGTGACTTTTTGTTGTAAAGTGATTTGTTGACTTACGCTTACACTAATTACAATTAGTAATAAAAGGGAAATCAAATAGATGAAAAGTTGAATGATATTGAGAGTAAATTAAGTTTCATCAAGAGTCAACAAGTGTAGAACATGTTTTTAGTGTCAAAAAAAGATGGAAAAGGTTGAAGTCAGTAACAGTTTATGTGATTGGTTAGTTTCATAATAGATTTTAATTTCGATCAACTGTTTATCACATGCTAACTGAGTTTTGGATATGACTCAAGTATGAGTAATGCGCGGTAAACTCCATTGTTTTTACACCTAGAGAGATACTAGAGTGGGACGCATTTCCTACTAGCAATGCTGTTGTCTAACACAGAGAAATCCATCGGTCGTTTTCGGCAAAGCTCGACTGTGATGGAATATTCAAAGCCTCAATTTCGGCACAATGAGCTGATAGTCGATTTGGACGACAGCATCACACCGTCTGTGTTAGGAAAGTTGAAACAACTGTCAAAAGGTGTTTATTTAAAGCCGAAAGAACTCGAGTTTTGCGACACCCGTGGCTTCCTTAATGCTCTAGAAGATAAATGTTATATAGGCGTTGGGCGCTATGATAATCTTAAGGAACTGTTGAAAAAAGCTGGGGTTGCAAGACTTGTCCAAGATGTTGAAAAAGCTGAGGATGACATAAAGGAAATGGAGAGGACAGGTAAGTGTAATGATATTGTCACTGCGTGCCTGTTCAGCGGCAGTTTCAGTTTTAATACACGAGTTCGATTTTTGTTACTATTTTATTTTTTGTTTCTTTGACAGTTTTATTTTTTTTTTTTTTCATTTCTGAATATCGAATAAATTCCAACTGACTATAGGCACAGTCACATTTTATTCTTCCCCATGATCCTGTTCTATATCTCTTATCCCATGCTTTGATTAACCAATATTGTCCTCTGAATGAAGTGTAACCTTGGATGGTTACTAATTTTTAAGAGAACGGCGGCTTGAAAACGCAGAACAACTTCAGTTGTAGTTCATGTAGATTTTTATTCTTCACACACGGGCTACAGGCTGGCACGCAGGCAGGGACAGTCGTGTCGATCTCCTGGGGACTCTCTCTTTCTACTTTAGAGGCCCAGTTTTTATAGGAAATCGTACTGATTCCTGCGTGCCGTAAACTATTAGTAACCGTAAATAACTGTATCCGATATAAACAGTCGATCAGTAACACTAGATACAGGGACTCCAATATTTGGGACCGTTCAAATGAAAAATCTATCAGTGGTATCTTGTGATCACGGTCTGTGCCTTAAATACCCAGCGGCGTAATTACTGGCAGCGCGAGCGAGTTACTTCCAAAGCTGTAATTAATTCTCGGCTGCGACTCAATCATACAGGCATACAGGTAGGAAGTTATAAAGTAAATGGCTGTCGCAGTTGCTTTGAAAAATATTTTTGTCGATTTTGTGCAACAACAAGCACTACCAATAGCCATATTACGCGCCTGTATGCTTGAGTCGTCACAACTAAACTGATGAACTCCACAGCTTAGAGATACTAATGCGCATGCGTCAAGGTGTCAGAATCTCCTCCGAGCGCAGCCGTGAATTAAATACAGCTTTGGAAGTAACTGGCTCGCGCTGCCAGTAATTACGCCTTGGGGTATTCAGGGCACAGACCGTGATCACAAGATACCGGAAATAGATTTTTAGATTTTTAGAAAATAGATTTTTCGTGTGAACGGTCCCATTGTTATCGTTGCCCTGAATCTGGATATATTCTCCGGGTTGGAAGGTTACATAACGCTCAGACCTGGGACTGGCTTTAACGAAATTATCTCAGGTGTGGCGACTGTTTTTGGTGGAAGAGATCAAAAGAGCCAAATGGAAATGATGAGGTATCTGGTGCAAGGGCACGCTATAAATGCATAAACAATGAATAAGGCTCATACAGAGTAACGCTTGATTTAGGATACGCTAATGGCTTTACAAATATACTTAAATTATTTATTTTGTTTCCATGGATAAGCTAAACGAATATTTCTCACGGCGTCTCAAAATGAAAAATGAATTCTCGAGTGTGAAAAAAGTGATCTGATGTGTGTTGTGTTTTGGTTTTTGCCTTAGAAATAGATGAGCTGTGTCTCCTTAGGGTTAGAGCAGTCAGGGGAAGGTCGGCAGCAAGTCTTTGAATGAATAATAACATTATATGTTCACACCAATAAATGGCAGAATATACGCTTTTTCATTTCAACGAGTAAAAGGTTACATTATTTTTGTTAGGGGGCTAATGTGTTCAGGCTTGAAAAGTGTTTGACTCACAGTAAAAGGGGTGAACATCTTAACGGGAAAAGATTTGTGGCAACTTATAAGCTCTTTTTATTATTTTTCTCAACTTTCCTATACTCACAACCTCTGTTACATGAATTTTCTTAACATATCCCACGTTCTACACGCTGCAGATATGCAATATTGATCTTCTTTTGTTACAAGTAGTTGCCAGGGCTGCAAAACGTATGAGAAACATAATCAACGCACAATTCATTTTTACCATTATAAGCATCATTATTTTCGTAATTTTTCTTTTTTTTTCCCCATGAAGTCTTTCACGATGATCCTGCCCATGTGAAAGCCTTCAAAGTGCATTACGATGATATCTGCGCAACACTCCGGAAAGGTTCAACATTTGCTGATGTTACAGAAATTCTTAAACGTCAAAAAATCCTAGGCAGACAGCATCAAATAGTGGGTCCTACTCCTCTGGCAGCGCGGGAACTGTTGAATATTGTCATGGATAAAAGAAACAAGGGTTTAAGAGCAATGAGAGTCTTGGCTTGTGCACTATGGGATGCAGGTCACCTGAAGTTGGCATGTGATATACTGACTACACAGTACTCATGGGAAAGAGGAGCAGGCCGTGATGTTCGGATCCCTAGCAGTAAGAGGCAAATACTAAGTGGATACTTACAGATAACCGAAAACCTCTCAGAACCAGACCTTGATCGTGTGCTTGACCATCTCGTCAGTCAAGGCAAGGTCAGTGAGGATGAAAGAGCCACCATACTTCAGCAGCCATCGAGAATGGAGAAAGTACAGGAGATGCTGGACACTGTACTCTCAGTGGACAGGGAGGGAGCTGGGTGGGCTCTTATGGATGGCTTGGCACATGCAGGGCAGCATGGCCTGGCAAGTGTGATGATGTGTAAGTTAACTAGGGTACTTCATTTTATTCAGTTGTATTTATAAGTTTATTGTACATGTATTACATGTGTGGGAGGGGGGTCTTTTCGAATTATTTTACTATAAAACTTCGGAAAACAGGATTTTGTACATAACATATTGTTACGTATTTAACTTATGACAAATTGTTTTAGATAATGGTTTATACAGCATAACCACCATAAGAGCTTAATCAGCTTCTAAATGTTATTACAGCTATTATTTAAGTTTCAAGTTAGGCATTTCATTCGACATTTATTTCCTAAGTGCATGGGCTTTTAAAAAGCATATTGACTGTATTAATTTTATTGAATAAAAGGTGACCAAGTAGTGACGCTAAATAACTTTTATGAAGACACACATTGAATGTTGGATGCATTTAAGATTTTTTCCAAAAATAACACATTCCTTTATTTCTAAAAAAATATGTTAAATGTTTTCATATTTTAGCTTGGACAATTAGTTGGATGGAACTGGAATTGCTTCTTGTTGGAAAGTACAAGACCAAAATATTGAGTAGCAGCTCCCTGAATAGAGACAATGACCTGGATGTGAGGAGAGGACAGCAACTGCCACGTATGGCAGCTGGTGAGCGTGTAACATCCTGGAATGTGAGTGACTCCGGACATGGTGAACTTACAAAGACGGCAATCTGTGGCCAGTGGGCTTTCTCCAGTGATGAACCTGGACAGAGGGAATGGAGAGGCCACAAGGCAGTCATAGACGTGGAAACAGTGGAAGAGGTTTTAGGGTATAAGTGCATATATTTTGACTTTTTATGATGGGGCTTTAGATTGCCGAGTCAATGTGGCAGTAATATATAAATTATATACTTATATTTGTGTATTTTTTATAAAGGGCACAAAACACAATAAACAAAATTAAATCGGTTGAAGGTGTTAGTACCTAATGTTAGAATTGTAAGGTTTGAAAGGATTTGACTCTTCGAAAAAAAGTTGAAGTTTTTTTTGTTTGCAGATGGTGAACTAGATATCTGTAATAGACTTTCTTTCTTCAATTAGAGACCATGCTAGGAAGGGAAAGCAAACAGCACAGGAGACTTTGGCCAGCATACCAGATCTTCCAGAGAGCAGCTTATTCATACTCAATGCCATGAAACGTCCTGATCTGAAAAAAAAGTGGAAGTGCTTGCTGTCTGGCGAATGTTTTCCAGGCGCTAAGGTTCTCCTTTTTGAGGGCAGTGATGGTAGGTTGACACACGTCCCCTTATACAGGCATACAGTTGTGTTCTCTCATGCTCTCTCTCTCTCTCTCTCTCTCTCTCTCTCTCTGTGTCTTAAGAGTTTTAATAATTTAATGATGTCTGAAGTGATATATGATATTTCAATGTTTAATTTCATTGAGGCAATGTTGAATATACTTGCAGTATTTTCGGAGCCTAAGAGTTGTCTCCTTTTCTGTGTGAACATGAACTGTAACTTTAATTTTGTTTTAAAAAATGGGAGAGGTATGTCTTGTATCCAACTGTGTGACCCATTATTTTCAAACGTACCACATCTCCCTCTCTGCAAAATATTGAGGGGTATTTTACTTTCAGGGAAGGCTGTACCACTGGGTGCAGTAAAAAGAAATGTTAAACAAGGTTGTAATTTAGGCAAGTGTGCGGAAAATTATTGCATTGAAACATGATATCCCAGTACTTAAACACACATCAATGTTGCTTTTACAACATATTTTATAAGGTTTTTTATTCGTGAAAGCTGAGAATGAAAATTAAAATGAGAATTGTGAAGTAAATAGACATGCATTTTGTGTATTTGACCAGAATATAAGGCTTTTTAATATGAATGCCTAGTCTAGTTGTTACTGAATTACTTTAGAAATTATAATAAATAAGATTTTTTTATTTTCTGACAGCGGAATTGCAGTGGTCTCATCTGGGAAAGATTCTGAGTGACTGTTACAGAGACAAACTGCGCAATATCAGCATCAGCGATGGACTCACAGATTTGGTGTCAAGAAAACGACGTATGTCTACCAGATCACAGGCAACAACTCTGCCACGCATGCGCCTTGACGAACGTGTGTTCTCCTGGGAGGCAATGGATTCCGAACATGGTGAACTGTTGAAGACCGTGATCTGTTGGCAGTGGGCTAACTCCAGCAATGAACCTGGACAGAGGGAATGGGGAGGACACAAGGCAGTCATCGACTTGGAAATATTGGATGATATTTCAGGGTAAAGGTTCAAACGTTTTATATAGGTAACTTAAATATAATGGGCTTTGTTAATATTTCCTTATTTATTAGGTGTCAATGCGGTAAAAATGTGTATTATTATTTGCAACTCAAGTAATTGGATTTTGCAGTAAGTTAACCCAATAACACAACACTTTATTGCATTGAATAAAAGTAAATGAAATTAAATAGCGATTACTTCAAGTGCAAATATGAATAAAACATTTTTAGCATATTGAATTTTGAAATATCTTTTCTTTTTACCTATCTAGCTGTATGGATATGTGCAATGAAAATCAATAAACATATGGAATTTAGTCAACAAAACTTGTCTTACCTGTACATTATTTTGATATTCGTATGTAATTCAATATGTTATCATGTGAGTGCATAATATCGGATTGATTCATAAAGATAATGAGTAACAAGAAATGAAGATTTGATATAAAGCTTATTTTCCCTTTCCAGGGAGTCAAAGGAGACGGTACTTAAAGTCTTGGATGTCATACCAGATGAAACGTTATTCATCCTCAACACGATGACACACCAGGATCTGAAAACCAAATGGAGTCTACTGCTGTCAGGCAAACTTCTTCCTGACGCTAAGGTTCTACTTATTGAGGAACGTGATGGTAGGTGGACACATATGCTTTTATTAAAGGCGTGCAGTAGACTGACTCCCTCTCTCTCTCCCTCCCTCTCTCTCTCTCTCTCTCTCTCTCTCTCTCTCTCTCTCTCTCAGGATTCATGATTAATTTAATAAATATTGCCTTCATAATTCGACTTAGACATATTTTGGTGAGGCATTCAAAATGTAGTGTTTGGAATATTTTTAAATATGTTAAAACAATATTTTTGAACTTTGTTTTTTCTTTTGGTTTTATGTCTTCTTCGTTTATTTCATTTTTGTAAAGGAGAACGGGTGTATCCACCTATTTTCTATATCAATTACACCAAAATAATTTAGCATCGAAAATGAAATATATGGTACGGTGCATTTTACTTCCAGGCGAAGGAATGTCGCGTGATAGAGTGAAGAGAAAACAGGATTCCACAGAAACTAGTGGGGGTAAGTGTGCAAAACCATCGACTTGGGGGAATATTGAGTATATTCAAGTGACAAAAGTAGATTGATTAATATAGCTCAGTGCAGCAAACTGCATTAAAAAAAGATTCTGAATGAAGATAAAGTATTGAATTTTATTCCATTTATCCATAATGAAACAAAAAATTTGTCAGATCTGATTCTTTCAACAAAAGGAGTCTAACATGCTTTCTTTATCTAATCCAGTTTTACAGATATATTTCAATGTCAAACGACGTTACATTACTTCTTCTAAGTGCTTTTATTGAAAGTGAGTTTCTAGAGAAAACGTCTGTTTTTCATGCATGGGACAAGATTAAATAAGAATACATTTCTCTTTGTAACTTTCAGAACCAACAGGAGACCGCAGTGCAAAGAAGCAACGGAGCACCATTTTATAGACGAAGACACAGGTATTTGAGCACGCTTGTTAAAAAAGAACTAACAAGATTTGCTCGAGAGTAAAAGAATAAACAATATCGCTATCTAGAACATTCATGCAATTTTTATTAGGGAAATTAGCAGAGGTTGTGTCAGTTACATACGCGTATAAATTTTTTAGTTTTTTGTTCTTGTGATTTTTCAGAGGGTCGGCATTTCAAAGTGGAAGTGATGCACCATTTTATAGAGAATTAAAAGTATTTTACCATCTTGGGTCAAGAAAAGGAATATGAGGAAAAAAGATATGGTCATATATATATATATATATATATATATATATATATTAGTTAAGATCTCGAATAAGAACTACCAGCAATGTCCCATCGAGGCCAAAAATCGGTCGCGTGCGGACGGCACGTACATGTACAATAATTGGCTGCGTGATTGTAAAAAGTCTGTAACGTTTTTTTTTTTTTTACAGCAAGACCAGGCGCAGCTTATTTTGATTAATTTTCTGGTGCAGTTCATAAGCATGCTTTTGCTTTTTTTCGGTAGTTTATTCAACCTAATCATACCGGCATGTTTTGCATCAGATTCCTAACAAACGTTATATTAATCTCGTTTAGACGTTAGAAAGTGCCAAGTGGGTGTTTTCCGTATGACTTGTTGTCGATACAACATATATGCACGTGTACCATATATATGAACGTGTACCACTAAATAGATTTTCAAATATTATTATCGTCAAAACATACTATGTCACTTTTTTCTGAAAAAAAGAAAAGAAACAGCGATAAATATTTTAACCCCTTTCCGGCATGTACATGTACCTCAATATGCACAAGCACGGAAAAAGAACATGTTTAGAGCGACCCTTACCAAACTTCACTTTTTCTTAACTGCAGCATGAGGAGTATAGAGCACATTATTCATCATCAGATTTTATGGAGAAAAGGTGTAATTCCCACTTACTGGTAAGTCTAGATAAGATTTACCCGTGTGCTATTGCTAGGATTCAACCGGTGTATTGACACATGTATATCAGAATATTTCCGTTTTCAGTTCCCCCCCCCCCTTTTTTTTTTTTTTTTTTTTTTTTTTTGTATAATGAGGTATCCAAATAAATTTATCAATTATTCTTAACATGTGTGATAATGAAAATGCTAGGCCGTTATATCTTAATTAATAGGAAAGGCGAAGGATACTGAATATTTGACATTTCCTTACTTGAGGGAAATCTGTTACAAACGTTTTTTGACAAATGTTTATGTTGACTATACATGTATATTTAAACTTAGTAAGATTATTAAATTGCAGTTTCATGAAGGTTGCTTGTGACGTCATGAGCATCCTGTTCAATCGACAAAAAGACCCCAGTTGTCATAAAGGAACACAATCCCACGGGAAATATTGGGTTTGAATTATTGAAACTTTTTATAGCTCAGACATCGACAACTCATTTGTCTATCATGGAACATGTATTTTATGTATATATATTCTAACATCAGCTCAAATGAAATACATCTAATACATTTAAAAAGGGTGAAATAACTAGCTTAAGAACAGTATTTCCTCCACTGTCCCGCTATATAGTGACGCATGCGCAACCTTATTATACAGCTTTATTAGTTACATGTACGATTGTATGTGTCCTTCATAGCGGGATTTAAGATGAAATGACATGTATATCTATATATATAAAGTAGATTTCTGTAAAAAGAAAAAGAAAAAAGAATGCGTTTGACTGTTGGCATTTATACCTGTGCATGAGTAGCTGTTTCTAATGAATGGAGCTTTGAAAAATAGAAAAAAACTTCGTTCATTCTTTTGGCAGGAAGTTTGAAGACAATAAAATCTGCTAAAAATGCAGATAAATTTGCATTTGAACCTGCTTTGATTGCGCTTAGGGGGCTTTTGGCTTTGTTCGAAATCCATCTCAAGTTTTTCCATTCATTTTGAGAACTGTATCAAAATGAATTTGCAATGTGATTGTAAAATTCTTTCGACAAAATTCATCACATTCTCTTGGCATTGTTCGTACAATGACAATATCAATGAGAGCAAAAACTTCAACTTAAAGGGAAACAATGAGCGTTAGACCTTAATATAGAAAAATGCGAAGTTCATTCGTGCATTTTCTCCTTAATCATCATTAAGGTACATCCTATTCAAAACAAGGACACTGGAACCCAGAAACCTTTTGTTTTAAGTATTTAAAGAAAAGGTTTTGTTTAAAAATTAAACTCCTTTTTTCAATATTTTTTGGATGAGGCATTAAGGAGAAATTGTTTGTAGTAACATAAAAAATAGCTTGCTGGCACGGGCTATCCCGTAGACTTTTATTTCTATAGAATACGATCAATGACCTTAAAAAGTTGTGATAGGACTAATATTGAACACACGTCTTTATTTTCTATTTATTTTATTTATTTATTTGTATTTTTAGCAAAATTGCTGTGGTCTCTCCTGAAAAAGATTCTAAGTGAGTGTTACAGAGCCAAACTGCTCAATATCAGCATCAACGATGTACTCGCTGATCTGGTGTCGAGAAAACGACGTACATGTATGTCAACCAGGGTCCCGCAACTCGAAAGCATCGCGTATTGCGAATAGCGATATCACACAGAGGCTGCAATGTATTATATGGGGAGAGTATGGGTGAGTTATGGAATCGAGACGCTTGCGCTCGGTCGCAATGCGCGATGCTTTCGAGTTACGGGGCCCAGATCCCAGGCAACAACTCTACCACGCATGCGCCTTGACGAACGTGTGTTCTCCTGGGAGGCAATGGATTCCGAACATGGTGAACTGATGAAGACCGTGATCTGTTGGCAGTGGGCTAACTCCAGCAATGAACCTGGACAGAAGGAATGGGAAGGCACAAGGCAGTCATCGACTTGGAAATATTGGATGATATTTCAGGGTAAAGGTTCTAACTTTTTATAAATGTAACTTTAGAATACTGAGTTTTTGTTAATATTTTATTTACCAGGTGCAGGTGAGGTTTAATATGTATGTGTATATTTGCAAGTAATTGTATTTTACAATAAGTTATATAAATAATACAACATTTTATTGCATTGAGTGAAAGTAACTGAAAGTAACTTCAAGTGTTAATATCAATAAATATTTTAGCATATTAATTTTTTTGATATATTTTTTTCTATCTTGCTCAGTATATATATATATATATATATATATAGAGAGAGAGAGAGAGAGAGAGAGAGAGAGAGAGAGAGAGAATTTGTAAATATCACAACACTAGGAACTTTATGCAGAACTTACATGGTTATTACATTCAATAGCCTTATTTTCGATTTCATATTTTTACTTTTCTTTCAGTTTAGACCGAAAGCATAGGTGTCACATGTTAGTTGTCAAACTTAAGGTATGTTGTTTCTCTTAGTCCTATAACTGATTTTCGTTTTAGGGTCACTAGCGTCATTTCCACTGGTACTTGGACATTCATCTAGATGACATAAATGAAAGAAGACACATTGACTTCGTAATCCAGAGAGCAAAACTGCACTAAAATACCGAGAAACAATCTGAACTATAAGATATCACGAATGAAGCAAGGCGGGATTTCTGGTCGGTCAGTATAAATTCGGGGGATACAGTTTGTAATCTTAGGCCTAGAAAACGAAGACAACAAAGAATTTTAATAAGAGAGCTCTTCTTTATTTTTGACTGTGACGCAGACGTAGGTTGGACAACCAAGAACTGGTGCGTTTCTTTGGAGTTTTCCAAGTCCTGGCAGCTGAACTTGTTCTGTGCTTTGACCAAATTGTCACAAACCAAAACGGCGGCATTGACAAGAGCGGGTTTAGACTCTTGAATTGGCGGATTATGCAAGTTTTCTGGGGTGCAGAAAGCGTGGCGCCCTTTAAGTATCGTTTACAATTACCAGAGGTACCTACTATAGGTTTTGTCAATTTGCCGACTTATCTTAACTTGTAGGCCTACAGAAATCACAATAAATAAATCAAGATAAAGTCTATTGGTAAAAAAAATGCAATTCATTATCTTCGTTTTTTTTCCTTTGTTTTGTTGGTCTATTGGGTTTTTATCAAAAGATTTGAATTTCAGATTTTTACCGCCCTCGTTTTTAATTAATGCTTTAATTAATGCTTTGCTGAGGAAGGGTGGCTTTGAATCAATGGAGTACGATTGTTTATATTGTTATTGTTATTATGTGTTTGAAAGCGAAAAGGGTCTTATGATTTTATGAGAAGAGCGCGTTCGTCAAGGGGCACAATTGTACATTGTCTGACTAAGACTGGGTCCCCACACCTAGATCGATCTAACAGGATCGATCCATATCCGAGGGGTTTCTCTCTAAATTGCTTTCAGCTTAAGCGGCTTAGATGTCTGGCACTCCTACTGAAGCTGCTAAACGATAATCAATTACCCTCTAGCAGCTTCAGTGGGTGTGACAGACATCTAAGCCACTTAAATTGATTACAATTTAGCGAGGATCCCCTCGGAGATAGATCGATCCACAGTTAGTACGATATGGGGTCTGGGAATGGTCCCATAGCTGGCTGGGGTCTTGGCCAGTGCAAACACATGTATGTTTCACTGGATTTCATTCATTTGTGAATGTATACGTAAGTATAAAAAAATCAGACAATTCTTTGGTTCACTTAGCATTTTGTTCAAAAGTGCAAATTCAAATTATTTTCAGCTTTGTACTTTTACAGACTAAATCTTAATTAAAAATCTTTATTTAAAACATTTGAATCCACTTTTGATTACTTTCTCAAATTTCCGATGATTCTGATTTTTTTGTATCTCTTTAAAATCTCCCCTCCCCCATCCAAAAATGAATAAATAAATAACTAATAAGGTCTGATTGCCTTCTCGCTGACAACTTCGTTTGCAGCGGCATTAACATTGTGCTTGCACCTGTTTCGTTACAGAGATGAACATCACTTCTGGCCAGTTTATAACTCAAGGCAAGCTAATTTGCATATAAGAAAAAATGCAGTATTTTTCTTGATTTTGAGTTGTTTACACATTTCCCATTATCCTTAAAAGCGTTGTCCTTTATGTTAAAAAAACTTTGAAAGATTTGATCGACACGCTCTGTTTATTAATCAAACCAATGTGAAAAAAGCTTTCATATCACAGGCGTGAATCAGGTTTCTACGTCCAAGTCATATAATTAATTTTTGTTAAAAGGCGCCAATAACTGCACTTGCCCAAAGTAGGTCAATTGCCTGTATAAAAATCCTATACGATTATTGATTTTGTGTTTGGACGTTTTTTGGGGGAAACACAAAAAAGAAAATTATCAAGATGCCAGAAAAATATATGGGACTCTTGGAATCACTGAAAAGCATAGCATATTGAAAACTTTTTAAAGGACGAAAAACTGGTCAAGTTCTCTAGTTTTGCGCCGTAAAATTTTACAGGCATCTTGGCAGAATCTATAATTATTATTTCACCTGTCTCTCCCCGAAATGTTGCAGACCGCGTTAATTGTTTCGCTGTACGTGGGATATATATATATAGGAACCAGCAAACGATACTGTGAAAGGAACAAGGGGCAGGGTTGGGTGGATGAAGGGAGGGGGGCTTACTCCCGTCACTCTTTCCAGTCACATCAGTCTTTAGAGCTGGACGCGTTGGGAGGGGGGGGGGATTTTTATGTCGCGTGAATATATTCATGTCATTCAAATGAAAGAGATGGTGTCTATTTCTTTGTTAAAAAAGACCGCGTCACAGTGTCATACAGTGAAAACGAACCCATGCCCGGTTTGTACATTGTGGGTGTACCAGCAAAGAAGGCAGGTGTTCAGGGGCGGATCCAGGATTTTTTGAAGGGGGGTCCGCGGATGCAAAGCCGACCCTTCCCCCCCCTCTCCCCCCCCCTTTCCCACTGGGCGGGGGGGGGGGGGGGGGGGGGGGTGGGGGCCCCCCCAAAATTTTTTTTCGGTTTGGGGTATTTTTCATTTATCAAAAATTTTAAGAAAAAGGGGGGACCGAAAATGGAGGGGGGGGGGGGACCCCCCCCCNGGTTTCAATGTCCCATTGGCATGTGAAATGTGATATCCACCGGTAGATAACGTTCGTGTTGCATTCGGTTAGGAGTAACCGCCCTCCCCCCCCCCCCCCCCCCCCCCCCCCCTTTCCCCCGGGGGGGGGGGGGGGGGGGGGGGGGGGGTTGGGGCCCCACTGAAATATTTTTTACGGTTTGGGACTATGATTCAGTTAGTCAAAATTCTAAGTACAAGAGGGGACCAGAAATCGAAGGGCGGGTCGTGACCCCCCTGACCCCTCCCTCTAAATCCGCCACTGGATGTTGTTGTAAATTACTGGCCGGTCAATTAGAACAAAATTATGAAATCGAAGTTTGGATAAAATATACACACACTGGACAATAGAAGTGTCACCCCCTAAATCAGAGTAATCAAAGTAGGCAGATCTTGGGTAGTTATAATGCCTGGTCTACTTATAATGTGACTAATGAGTAAAAAATCGCTGTACCATGGAATTGTATTGTTGGTCTTGCACATGTACAGCAAATGTTATTCCTGTCTTCATCCAATGTGGCAAGATACAGGCAATTATCTAACGATTATAGACATCAAGTTATTAACCTGAAGAGGCGGAATATAAGCAATGTCAGAATATCGATACAGTTGAATTGTTCAGTCAGAACCATGCAAAGGGTCTGGTCTCGGTATAGAAACACTGGATCAAGAGACAAATTGCCTCTGATGGGTCGTCCAAGAAAAACTACTGGCCGTGAAGTCCGACGGCTGATTTTAATGTCCAGGTTGTCAAGGCTCGACACTGCTTGTCAGTTGACAACACAGTGGAACAAATTCACACATAAGAATCTGTCTGTGAAAACATGCTCAGAGTGTACAGCAGGGTAGCAAGACTGAAACCTCTTATATCGTTACAAAACAGGCAACGTAGAGTGAACAAGGGCCAACAGGATCTGGAACTGGACAGTGCATGGCAATTGGTCCTATATAATGTTTTCTGATGAGTGTCACTTTGATCTGATCTCTGATGACAGACGGGTCCGTTGCTGGCGAACTGCTGGTAAAGCATTTGAACAACATGCACTGAATTTTCGAACCCGGAGCAGCATATCCATCATGGTGTGGTGCTGCATCAGCATCAATGGCGTGTGTGATGGAAACATGAATCACCAGAAATACACACAATCGATGTTTTGGAGTCAGGCTTGCTACCATCTATTACTAACATGTTTGGTGACAGGAATTATCCATTTGTTCACCAGGATGACAATGCTCCTTGTCACAGACCCAGAGCAGTTGATGATTGGTTTGACCAACAGGACATTCGCAGGGTGATGAGGCCTGCCTAGAGTCCGGATGCAAACATAATAGAAAATGTGTGGAATGATATCTCAAAACTTAACAAATGCCCGTCCAACCAGCAGACAAATAAAACTCTGTTAGATTCAATGTTTCATGCTTGGGCCAGCATAAGCCCTGAACGCATCAGACAACAGGCCCGTAGCCAGCAATTTCAAATGGGGGGTTCGTTTTCTGAAAATGTGGACCTTTTACCACAAAAACCTTCATGTACCTAGATCAAATTTTATCCAAAGTGGACCTTTTCCCAGCAAAAAGGGCAGTTCTTTTGAACCCCCCGAACCCCCCTGGCTACGGGCCTGGACAATTATATGAATCCTTGCCTCGCAGACTGGCAGTTATTATTTGGTTACGTGGCTATGTTATTAAGTACTAATTTTGGACTTGAAACTGCATATCTTGGTAGAATGTATATTCTGTTCTCATTTTGTGTTTTTTTGTGAAATTTGATGTTAATAAAATGATACCAGGAGCATATCATTCCACAGTCATTTATCTCCCCCAAAGTATTGGTTCAGTAGGGGTGACACTTCTATTGTCCAGTGTGTGTAGAATCCTAATACAGTATTGGGTCTAGCAATGATACGTATAGATTACCTTTGAAAAACACAAATTTAAAGATTAGCTATTATTTAATACCTCTTGGCTTTTTAAAAGGATAACAACTCTTCGTATGCGATTCATATTTCACAATAAACAACTTATAGAAATATAATAATTTTTTAACCACCAAACGGCTGTTATCGCAATTATTCTGGAATCTTTGCTTGCTGTCGGACAACGTTATCTCCATAGATGACTATCCTCTGTAAAAATCTCTTAAGAGATTAGGCCTATAACAAATAACCAAACTTTTTTATTAAAAAAAACAGGGACTAAGTGTGGATGTCGGAACAGATTCATTAACCACTGGTTTTGAATTGTCATTTACCCCAGGAAAATCTATTTTTATTGGTATTTGATGGAAGTGTCAATTCAAGTTTTTCTTTCCTATTACCTATATCTATTTTCTTCCAGTTCCAGTAACTAAACATTGTATATTCAGGGTCTTTGAATTGACCGCAATACGAGTCGCTAACAAAAACATGTAGCCCGAAGGACATTTTCACCAGGGGCGCCCTTGTGCGTCTCTGCGGCCGTACCTGAACAGTCTATGCATCCCGGTGGATATTCCCTTACAGTCGGCTGATTATCCATAAAACAACCCCTAATCCTAGGATATACCATTCCAGCAATTACAAGACACGGGCATTTTTCTTTAATAAGAAATACATGTACCATACAGTAGGTGTATGTAGAACTGCTCTCGTCCGCTGTTAAGGCGGGGATCCACACCGTCTTCGACCGTGTTATTTACTGAGTGTTCAGTGAAATCGTATATTTATCATGATGTCCAAATGTTTTAACGTTTACCTTTAAAAAGTTAAATACAGACTGTGGGTCCGCTATCACTCCTTACGACAGCGGTGATATCAGCGTATATTATTCAAATTTAGTTGTTGTTGTTGTTGTTGTTGTTGTTGTTTTGTTTTTTTTTTTTTGGGGGGGGAGTACCCTGTAACAGGGCTGCAGATTAATTATGTGTACTTTATGTGTACTTTTCTCTAATGGAGAAATTTGCCATGTATTACCCCGAAACATATCTGTTTTAACATATAAATATATGAAAATATATTTATCTGAAAAAAATCAATATGTGGCCCTGGTAGAAGGTCAGAGATTTTAGGTACATTTGTGTGTTCAGAAAAAAACATTTTTTTCTGTTATGGTGTGTGTGTGTGTGTGTGTGTGTATGTGTGCGCGTGCGTGTGCGTGCATAGGGGGTGGGGTGTGTGTGTGTGTGTGTGTGTGTGTGTGCATAGGGGGTGGGAGGTGTGTGTGTGTGTGTGTGTGTGTGTGTGTGTGCGTGCATAGGGGGTGGGGAGTCTGGTGCACAATAATAAAAGAGTTCTGATGATAGACCATATATCGATCTTCACAAATACATTTTGAGCCTTACTTAATGAACACATGACAAAGTTTTTTCATCATATAATGTTCGTTTTCATTTCTTACACTGCTATTTTACTTCCTTACACTGAAAAAACTTTACCTAGACCCTGTCAAACAATAAATATTTCCGACTGAATCCTTTTCAATTTAGAAACAGAAATAGGCCTATAAATGACATAGTCCTATTATTAGATATACATGTAGATCCAGTCCTACAGCACACTGTATAGCGGGAATAGCGCAAATTTGGTGAAGATTAAAAGTCACCGTTGGTTGGAAACGCTTTAATACAACTTTACAGATTCGTGGTCAAAATATTTACGTGTAAATTGCTATAAGAAATTCCAACGCTGACAATAATAACCATTCAATATCATTTAATGTTCACTCGTTGTTTGCTCAGGTTTATTCTGACGATCTGTGGGGAATCCCACTCTTTGATCTCAAACCAAAACAAAGCGTTCTTGAACATAGCTTCTTTTAAAATCAGATTAACAAACAAGACGACTTAACTTCTTTAGACTTTACACAACGTAATAACAAGAACACAAACTATAAACAAATACAATATGTGAAATTACCTAAAATGTTTGTGAATTTTTTAGTGTCAACGATATGCAGCAAGTCGCAACCACCACAAAACGCAGTCCGTCAAGAGAGCGCCTGTTAAGCCCCATTTACACTGTGCGGCGACCTGCGCCACGTTTGGGAAAAAAATACTTTACGTGCCCACAACTGGCCGATCATTGAGGATTCATTCTGCAACTAAAGCGATGTTTGTGCCTCCTTTCTACGACCACGGTGATGCCAGTTTTATGGTGACACAAAGGACGCATTTATTGGTCGCCGTACAGTGCAAAGGGGGGGTTAGCGATGCGCTGCAAACGGCATATTACATTTACAGAATGGAAGTAAAGGCTTTTTTTATAAAAAAAGTTCAATTTACTTACATCTAAAGAAAGGTGGTTGTGCAGGGGAGTGGATAGAAAAATTTGAGTTTTTTTTTTCAGTATATGCGATGAAATATACTTATATATCTACTCAAAATTCAAGTGAAATAAATGAATGCTTTCAATAGCTGGAGATATGTTGCCAAATCCAACTTGAGCTTATTCACAACCTTACTACAGACTTGTTCTCCGCATTTAAACGGTAATAGTAGATGAAACGCATTTTGATTCAATCCAAATAATTAATTGTTTCCTGAAAAATTCAATATCCGCACAAGTCTGTGAAAAATTTAATTCTAAACCAAGGACATTGGTGAGAAGTGCGTGATTGGATTATTATCAGTTTGTATAATCAAAAACTGTCTTTAAAATTTCCTTTTGAACCACTACGATAAAGAACTGTAGTGTCCGACAAGCTTTTAAACTCTGAAATCTTTTTACTTCTGAATATTTTGACTGTATCTTTTTTTTTTCTTTTTTGTCTTAATTTTTTTCGAAATATCCCAATAAAAGTCAAATCTTTTCGATCACAAATAAAGAGAAATGCAGTCCAGGGCCGTAGCCTCCGGGGGGGCAGGGGGGGCAGCTGCCCCCCCTGGAATTAGGAATTTTACACACCACACCCACCCCCCTCGGTAGCTTCGCCCCAAGTTGTGTCCGCTTACTGCCCCCCCTGGCATTTTGCTCAGGCTACGGCCCTGCAGTCAAAATAGTTTTCCACTTTCACTCCCTTGGAAACCTTAGACACGCGGTTTATTACTGAAGTATCATAATGAATTTATACTGTCCTTAGGCATCGTTATGGGTCTAATTTTACTCAAAAAACCGTGCCGTCTGCGACGCAACTCCTATGCGCGTATATTATCTATTCTTGGCGCGTGGAACGATTGTGTTAGTGCAGTAATTATCTTTCTCAACAGGTGGCATGGGCAGTTGTGAATTTTTTTTCAATCACCAAGATCGTCAAGGCCATTATCTGAAATAAAACAAGTCTCTGATATGAACGTCACTTCCGGCAAGCCATATATTACTTCAGGGGACCTAATTTGCATATAAGATAAAAAATGCATTTTTTTTTTCTTGTATTTGGGTTTGTCTGCAATTTTTTTCATTATTTTGAGTAATGCCACCTTTTGCTCACAAACTGGGACACATTTGGTCCAATACGCTGTTTGTTAATTATGTAATTAGAAATAACTTTCATAACACAGACGTATATCACGTTTTCACTCTAAAGACATAAAACTCGATGTTAGCTGCATGGGTATAAAAGTAGGTCAATTGCCTGTATAAAATTGCCATACGATTATTGATTTTTCAGTGTGGACCGTTTTAGGGGGAGAAGAAGTGGGAGAGGTATCAAGATGTCAGAAAAAATATTTTGGTTGCATGGAGTACCTGAAAGCAGAGTATATTGCAAATTTATGACGAAAAGAACAAAACTAGCCCAATCTCTAGTTTTACCATGCAGAACTTTATAAAACGTCAATCCCTTCTGTATTTCATCTGACTCTCCCTAAAATATTTCAGACCGCGTTAACTGTTCAGCTCCCGGGAAGCGCGGAGCATCCAGCGTGGTGGCAGGCGCAGGTGCTCTGCAGACGACACATTGCATTCACAAGAAGGGGTAAAGGTATTTTAGGGAAATGTTGTATTTAATTACATGTGGCGAATAACGTGATAAAGGAAAGAAAATGGACTTATTTGAATTTATATGGACTAATTTCAATAAAAGATACTGATATTTCTTCTCAAAATTGGTAGAATGAAAAAACGCAAAAGGATATAACCTATCTCCCCTAAGAACCCTTCCATGGCACATCCTATCCTTGAGCTTTTGAACCTTTCACACTCCTACACACGTCGAGTTGTGTGGTATCAGTAGACAGGGGGCGTATTCGGGGTGGGGTGGGGGGGGGAGAGAGAATTCTAATGTGACCGTTCTTGTTCAACAAGTCTTGATATTTCTGTTTTGATTATACTATAGCATAATTTTGGGGTTCTTGCACAGTATTACATACAGTTTTATACATGGTTTTATACATGTTATATTTTATACAATAAACCATTTTATTTTAAATGATACACCTGAGTTAAGAGCGTTGGCAGTTTTGTATCCAAACCCACAGCTGTTGATTTTGCTGGTCTGCACAATCCGTGCTTCACTATAATTTAGATCTGATTCGTTTTCTTTTATTATGGGTTAGCTGGGACAAACATAGACGTACAACTTCAAGCATTGGGTTTAGCTTCCCCCCCCCCCTTCTCGCCAGTGTGTGTGTGTGTGTGTGTGTGTGTGTGTGTGTGTGTAGGGAGGTTGTATGTCGTTTTCACGAACTCCTGCCATGTCTTGACACGGTATTGATATCATTAAAAATTAATTGTAACGCTTTTTAAGTCGTTTTGCTTCAAAATCATGAGTGTGTATGTGTTAATTTAATTCCATTTGCTTGAAGCTGTATTTGTCGTTCAGATTTCATTTTAAATGATTCTGCCTTCGTTTTTATCATTATTTTTTTACTTGTATTAATTCTGAAAAGTAAAATTTGTGACTTCCAGGAAACAATAGCTTCGTTATAGATAGACTCATCTAGATTTGTTCATGATTTTTTAAATCAGTGGCAATACCGCTAACAAGAATGCCTTTAACCCGTTCTCTAGTGCGATATTTCCTACGTTAGCGCTTTTATTTGCGGTTTTGATGTGCACTGTTTGAACTTCGCGCTTCGGACTTCGACTGAAGTACAGGGTGACAAAATAATAATAAAAATAAAATGATTTAAATAAAATAAAATAAAATAAAATAAAATAAGCAGAAACTATATTTTTTATGAAATCCTAGAGAGGTCCATCAAATTTTAGGAAATTTGCTGGACTTTCAATATGTGTATGATCATTCCCAAAAAAAAATTCCGTTATCTTGGTCACTTTTGCATGAAAGTCATATTTAAAAAAACAGTTCTCGCTCAGAGAACGATTTATTCGAACAAGCTAGAATAGTTTCAGGGTTGCCTAGCCCGCATCTGTTAGCGTTTAACTAATTAGGCCACGTCTTTAACCCAGGGCTGCTTAATCAACTAATAGACAAAGGGCGCCAGTCTAATTAAAGCTCCATCAAAGCGTAAATATTTTATTGCCCCATAGCTGTTGCTTATCTTCTCGCGCTCACTATGTTGATCAGTAGATGCGCCTTGGTCAGAGAAAAACGACGTCCGGAATCAGCAGATACAGTAAAGCGGTGAAACACTGGTTACAGCGTACACGGACTTAACCTGGTTAAACCGAAAAATTCACAGGTACTGTTAAAGATTTATATCCTCCTTTTATATATCGTTATCCCCGCAGAAGAATTTTCTCTACGGATTCTCCACGTTGGCCCACCCACCACAGACAACAAAAGCTCGGTAGTAATAATGGGCGACTCTTTTATACGTAGGTTGAAAAGTCTCATAACTACAAGTAGTAGTAGGTCTTTGAGTANGATTCTAACGGGTTTGTTGGGAACTTATTAAACCTCATGTGTCGATCTCGCTTAGGCCCTACTGGTTATTGTAGCAGCGGGACAAAAAGCACGTAAACCCAGCCATGGTTTCGACATGGCAGGACTCCTCTACCTACAATGCAATTTCCATTTCCGGAAAAGATGAAAAAGGTCTACACGTCATTACCGAATTCCTCAACATCAACCAATCACGGTTATTACTTATGAAAGTAAAACGAGGTTAGCAGTTAGGGGAATTCCCTGAACTTCCCCATAAGTGGGACTTTTATTGAGTCTAAATTATACCGTAACACTTAATATACTCGCCAAAATGGCGACTTGCATCATAAATTTCACACGCCAGATTTAATTTGCTGGCGAGTGCGAGTGTCAAACGCTGCTACAACGGTAAAATTAGCGGTCCACCTAAAATACAGTACGAAAACCGCTGTAGTAATCGGAGTTTTTTCCTTCCTCCACCTGGTCTGCTCTTCATGTGCCAAGATAGGCCACCACAGGTGAGTCAGTCAGGCCATAGTCAGGCCAGGTACTGTAGAGACAGCACGCCCCCTGCAGGAGATCGTCTACATTGTGACATCATAACTGCCACGCATCCGTTGTCTCAGATCTCCCGAATCGGACGTGCTACGATCGACGATCTCTACAATTCTCAAGGAGCCTAACAATAGCAACAGTGATCACTCGCCAAATTCAGTAAGTAGACAAAGTGAACCCTTTAACACGACACAGTGAATACTTTACCACAAAAACCGCGAAAACCAGAAGTTGCTCGGCGAACCTCACTATAAGCTACTAATAATCGATGTTTTCGACAAATTACCGTAATATTTTGGTAACTTGGACCACATTACATACACCAGGACCTTTGATAGCGATGTTTCAGTGAATTGAGTAAGTAACAGCTGAGTTTTCTTGATCGGCAATCTAGCGTGGGAGCCATTGTTTGGTTAACAATTGGCATGTGTAAACAGCAGTGTCCCCTCAGGCCCACTAGATGCCATCTCAGGCCAGTATTGCCCTCTCAGGCCAGTAATGCTCTCTCAGGCATATGAATGTGGATAACAGCACAATATTTTCTGCGTACTTAATACATACATATAAGAATCTAACAAACATTCATCAAGTAACATTTACAACATTGTACCAACTTGAAGTCAATTAATGCTTTATTTGTAAATGTGTTCTTTGTGCATGTGAAGAATTCCTTCTAACTGTACATGAAGTTGTAAGAACTTTTTGTTTGCATAAAACTTTATAAAGAAAATATATAATCATTAAATGTTTTTCATTATAAAAAGTTGTTTTTGTTTGTTCAAATCATGTTAAAATATAGGCTCTCTACATACCAAATTCCATTTTACCAAAACAGTTATCAATACATATATAGTAAATGTATGCACTGGCAAATTATTTTTTAAGAAAAGGGACTTCTCATTCTGAGACAACTACAGTATATAGTTAATACCACTAACCCAGTGGACTTGCATGCTTTTTATCATTAATGCATGGACTGTATTATATTTTATATTAATAACAGTTTTATCAAAGAACTTGTAGGTTCATTTGACATTACACTCATTAGGATCTGCTTGTCATTAATGGTATGCTTCAGTGGCTCTGTGCCCTCAGCTGGTAAGTGCTAAATCAGTAATGATCAAGAAATGATCAAGACTTAACTAGTTAAAGCTGCAGTCTTAGCTGTCACTAATTAAGTCCATCTAGCTGTCAGTGTCAACAAATTTAAGTTCACTGCTACTAGTACTTCTTTTCCATGAATTTATGCAATTTTTTGGTGAATTTTTTAAACATTTTGTCATTTTTCAAACTGAGCTGAGAATTTGAATTAATGGGCCTGAAGCCATGTGATATTTGTTGCTGACTCTGCTGTTAGGCAAAATGTGATATTGCATCAGCATTGATATTTTTCTATCTTGTACCTCATTATTTTCTGTTTTTTTTTGTTTTTTACTGAAAGTTATGCAGTTTTGGGTGGAATTGCATTCACTTTTTTTTTTTTGCATTTTCAATATGGGCATGAAACCCATTTATTAGTTATCCATGTTACGCAAGGTAGATAATGCAGGCCCGTAGGCAGCAATTTCACAAGGGGGGTTCTATTTTTGAAAAAGTGGACCTTTTCCCATAATAACTTCATGTACCTAGATCAAAATTTACCCAGAGTGGACCTTTTCCCAGCAAAACGTACATAAAGTAGATAAGAAAAAAATTGTAGGTGGTAATGCTGTGAAGGATTATGTATTATTGCATCAAAATGCATGAAACCCGCCTATTTTGGGCATTACTGTCATATTGACCATTATAGGAAAATTATCTTATGACTGAATTGAATATACAGGAGGAAAATCCAGCTTCAGTTGGAGAAAAAGCCTGTTTGTGTTTTCTAGAAATATTGCATTTTGCAGTAAAAAAACTTTGCAACTACAAATTTTGGCATTTCCAGTGTGAGCTTAAAGCCCTTAGGAAATTTGTAGATACTTATTACTTAAAGTAGATAAATAAAAATTGATGGGGATTATGTTGTATATCACTTCATATTTTTGATTTTCTGTTTCTTTCAAATGGATGTATATATAATAGGTGTTAATTCATTAAAAAAAAAGGGTCAGAGAGCAGTTACAATTATTAGAATCTAATTAATTGATTTTAATCAGAATCCAACAGTGCATTTGTTTGTGAAAAGTATGCAATCATAACAACCATCAGTTAATCAAAGATTCCATAGGTGTTGAATATCCAGAATACACAGACGGTATGTTTTTTTTTTTTTCCCCCTTTAAGAGTTCTATCCATATACCCTAGGTTCTAGATTCCGGTATTGCCAGCTCGATCTTGATTTCATATATAACCCATATCAACAATACCGGTAAAGCGACTCCATCACAAGGTATATTTAAGCTAGTTAGCTTTTACATTGCTCTGACACTCAGGGTATATCCATATAGAACTGTGTGCTTGGCCTTCTGGCTGTTTTATGGTATTAGAATATATGATGAATATGCATTTTTAGATGCATCTTTAACTCTATGGAATAAATGTTTATTATGTGTGTCTCAAATACTTTTCTGTTTGTTAGCTTGTTAACTTGTTTGTGAGAAAGAAATCCCAGGTCTTAACAATATTTTAACCATTTTACCACACCAAATTTTATACATGCAATTCATTGATTTCGTTTACACCTGCGGATAACAGTTAGCCATTGTCAGTTTAACCATCCTATAACCACAATACTTTTTGGACTGATCCAATCATAACATATAAACAATGACATGAATTAAGTAGGTAGTAAATTCCAATGGTAGTCAGAAAGATACAAAAATTCTTTTAAGAAAACGCGATTTGTGCTGTGTATGCTGTCTGCATTTTGGACTGAAATTTTATTGGCCTTAGAACATGTTACATATGAATATGTGTGGGTGCTCTGTAAAGCGCAACCCAATCTATGACCTTAAATATGTAGATTCATAATAATTTGTCTAGGTATTGATTATAGTTTTATCAGGGTTTAAACCCACTTAATTATGATGGCTAAAGCATTTTGAACTAAAGCAACATTTGTTTTTGACCTAGAATGATGTCCCCTTGCTATTGCCAAAGCATAATTCTTATTTGGCCAGATATTTAAAGGAATAACGTTTTAAAGGAGAATTAATACGAGAGAGAGCTGACAATTTTACAAATATAGGCCACATTCAGAATAGTGGACTAATGATCTGTTTCAAAAATGTTACCTTCCTTTCCCAATATATTATACACCATCGAGAAATGCACCGGGTTTAGAACTTTCAATACTTTAAATAAAGTACAAAGCGTACACAACTGTTTAATAATAATGGCAACTAGAAAAGCACTAAGAGACCTCAGACCTCCACTAATTCAGCAGAGTGTCCATCCTGTGCCGTTTCACCCCTAAATTTTCATTCTATAATGATTAAGTTTTTTCTTATTGATTGATTATTGATCCAGATCACCACCAAAAACTAACCATCTGTTCCTTGGACCACTTCTGACAGTTCCTGAAAATTTCATCAAAATCGGCCCTTAACTTTAGTTTTTTGATTACTGATTTGACACTAAATTAGACACTAAAAAAAATAAACATACATACATACATATATTAATAAGTTAATTAACATAAATAAAGTAGTAATGATAAAAAAGCAGATAATAATAGCAAAAGTACTAAAGGTAACTTAATAGAGTTATGTTAGTGTAATTTGTGTTTTAACACTGCCTCTATTTTCCTGCGTAGGATTGAGGCTAGAAGGCTAGTGCCTTCGTGTGATAGATGGTAGCCATCTGGAGCTAAAAGGTGTTCTTGTATCATGCCTCTTCTTAAAAAGTTACCATTGTCACAATAGTGCAGGTTGGCAATGCCTGAGGCTAAGATATCCTGTCTGATTATATGGATATGTTTTGTATGAGAGTTACCAGTCACATTTACATTAACTTTGGTTGATTGTTGCAGAATGGGTTGGTCTTTTGGTTTCTGTGAATAAGTTTTTTCCGAATTTTTCTAGAGTTCCTTTTTGGTGAATTTTGCTGTTATATATATATATATATATATATATATATATATATATATGCCAATTGTAAACCAAACATGGCTCCCACGCTAGGTTGCCGATCTAGAAAACTCAGCTTTTACTTACTCAATTCATTGAAACATCACTATCAAAGGTCCTGGTGTATGTAATGTGGTCCAATTAAGTTATCTAAATATAATGGTAATTTGTCGAAAACATCGAGTATTAGTAGTTTTAAGTGAGGTTTTCGCCGAGCAACTTCTGGTTTTCGCGGTTTTCGTATTTTAGGTGGACCCTAAAATTAGGCATCATATATATGCGTCCATTAACGGCTTGCCAGAGGGTAACAAAGCATAATACTCCAATTACAAAAGCCTATTAACATAAAAAAATCGGCTCTCACCATGCAGTCATATAATAGCTTAACATATGCCGTTACAGTTTTTTAAAACAATGATTTATTAATACATAAGTTTCAAATCCCCCCCCCCCCCAACCCCAGCTGATCAAGGGATCAGAAACCATTTAACTGACAAAGCTTGGTCCTTTGGACACAGGCCGTTAACCAGCAGTGAATATTTAAGCACAGCGTTATTAAACAATGCCTTCACCAAAAGTAACGATATCATTTTGGAACGGTAAATCAGCAAACTAACCCCAATCCAATTTGATGTCCAAATAGCAAGCCACCGACTTCATCTAGAATGGCGGCATATTATACGCCCCACCTTTTATAATTATGTGTTACGTCATTGTAACTTTATTTATCGTCATCTATCAGTTTCCAACCTAGGGCCTACCCTCTACCAGGGTGGCAGATGATATAGGGAAAAATGGGAAAATCCAGAGATAGTTAAATGACCGTCTATTTATCTAAAGACATATCTGTGAATATCCTGTGAAAAGTCAATCTGTGGCCCTGTGGCAGTGGGGATAGATCGATCTAAAATCTATGGGAATAGAGCCTTGGTTATAAACCCTCCTTGTCACACTTTGACCCCTGTATGATAGGGGCCTACCAATTAAAAACTGATGCCCTAACATCTTAAACCTACTGCCAAACCAAACAAATAATTAATGATTATTCAAGGCATAACGTCCTCGGTAACTGCCATCTACTTAACCCCACATACTTTCTCTAAAGCCGAACTCACTCCTTTGATCATCGTCTTTCAAAGAAATTCTGGATGAATCAAACATCAGGAGTCTTATCATATTCGCGAGCTACATGGTATTTCAATCAAATTAAACTCATCATTCGTTCAACCTGTCTACCATACACCCATAGGTTCTCAATATTACTAATTTAAAGTCCATCTGGCGGTTAACATTTCCTGATCTTTCCTTGCCTTTGTGGGCCCGGGGGCNAATAACTTCATGTACCTAGATCAAAATTTACCCAGAGTGGACCTTTTCCCAGCAAAACGTACATAAAGTAGATAAGAAAAAAATTGTAGGTGGTAATGCTGTGAAGGATTATGTATTATTGCATCAAAATGCATGAAACCCGCCTATTTTGGGCATTACTGTCATATTGACCATTATAGGAAAATTATCTTATGACTGAATTGAATATACAGGAGGAAAATCCAGCTTCAATTGGAGAAAAAGCCTGTTTGTGTTTTCTAGAAATATTGCATTTTGCAGTAAAAAAACTTTGCAACTACAAATTTTGGCATTTCCAGTGTGAGCTTAAAGCCCTTAGGAAATTTGTAGATACTTATTACTTAAAGTAGATAAATAAAAATTGATGGGGATTATGTTGTATATCACTTCATATTTTTGATTTTCTGTTTCTTTCAAATGGATGTATATATAATAGGTGTTAATTCATTTAAAAAAAAAGGGTCAGAGAGCAGTTACAATTAACAGAATCTAATTAATTGATTTTAATCAGAATCCAACAGTGCATTTGTTTGTGAAAAGTATGCAATCATAACAACCATCAGTTAATCAAAGATCCCATAGGTGTTGAATATCCAGAAGACACAGACGGTATGTTTTTTTTCCCTTTTAGAGTTCTATCCATATACCCTAGGTTCTAGATTCCGGTATTGCCAGCTCGATCTTGATTTCATATATAACCCATATCAACAATACCGGTAAAGCGACTCCATCACAAGGTATATTTAAGCTAGTTAGCTTTTACGTTGCTCTGACACTCAGGGTATATCCATATAGAACTGTGTGCTTGGCCTTCTGGCTGTTTTATGGTATTAGAATATATGATGAATATGCATTTTTAGATGCATCTTTAACTCTATGGAATAAACGTTTATAATGTGTGTCTCAAATACTTTTCTGTTTGTTAGCTTGTTAACTTGTTTGTGAGAAAGAAATCCCAGGTCTTCACAAAATTTGAACCATTTTACCACACCAAATTTTATACATGCAATTCATTGATTTCGTGTACACCTGCGGATAACAGTTAGCCATTGTCAGTTTAACCGTCCTATAACCACAATACTTATTGGACTGATCCAGTCATAACATATAAACAATGACATGAATTCAGTAGGTAGTAAATTCCAATGGTAGTCAGAAAGATACAAAAATTCTTTTAAGAAAACGCGATTTGTGCTGTGTATGCTGTCTGCATTTTGGACTGAAATTTTATTGGCCTTAGAACATGTTACATATGAATATGTGTGGGTGCTCTTTAAAGCGCAACACAATCTATGACCTTAAATATGTAGATTCATAATAATTTGTCTAGGTATTGATTATAGTTTTATCAGGGTTTAAACCCACTTATGATGGCTAAAGCATTTAGAACTAAAGCAACATTTGTTTTTGACCTAGAATGATGTCCCCTTGCTATTGCCAAAGCATAATTCTTATTTGGCCAGATATTTAAAGGAATAAAGTTTTAGAGGAGAATTAATACAGGAGAGAGCTGACAATTTTACAAATATAGGCCACATTCAGAATAGTGGACTAATGATGTTTCAAAAATGTTACCTTCCTTTCCCAATATATTATACACCATCGAGAGATGCACTGGTTTAGAACTTTCAATACTTTAAAAGTACAATGCATACACAACTGTTCAATAATAATGGCAACTAGAAGAGCACTAAGAGACCGCAGACCTCCACTACGGCAGCAGTGTCCATCCTGTGCCGTTTCACCCCTAAATTTTCATTTTATAATGATTTAGTTTTTTATAATTGATTGATTATTGATCCAGACCACCACCAAAAACTAACCATCTGTTCCTTGGCCCACTTCTGACAGTTCCAGAAAATTTCATCAAAATCGGTCTATAACTAAGTTTTTTGATTACTGATTTGACACTAAATTAGACAAAAAAAAAGAAAAAAAACATACATACATATATTAATAAGTTAATTAACATAAATAAAATAGTAATGATAAATAAGCAGATAATAATAGCAAAAGTACTAAAGGTAACTTTATAGAGTTATGTTAGTGTAATTTGTGTTTTAACACTGCCTCTATTTTCCTGCGTAGGTTTGAGGCTAGAAGGCTAGTGCCTTCATGTGATAGATGGTAGCCATCTGGAGCTAAAAGGTGTTCTAGCTTGTATCATGCCTCTTCTTAAAAAGTTACCATTGTCACAATAGTGTAGGTTGGCAATGCCTGAGGCTAAGATATCGTGTCTGATTATATGGATATGTTTTGTATGAGAGTTACCAATCACATAAACATTAACTTTGGTTGATTGTTGCAGAATGGGCTGGTCTTTTGGTTTCTGTGAATAAGATCTTTACTAGTTTCTAGAGTTCCTTTTTGGTGAATTTTGCTGTTATGCATATATATATATATATATATATATATATATATATGCCAATTGTAAACCAAACATGGCTCCCACGCTAGGTTGCCGATCTAGAAAACTCAGCTTTTACTTACTCAATTCATTGAAACATCGCTATCAAAGGTCCTAATGTATGTAATGTGGTCCAAGATATCCAATTATTATGGTAATTTGTCGAAAACATCGAGTATTTGTAGTTTAGAGTGAGGTTTTCGCCGAGCAAATTCTGGTTTTCGCGGTTTTCGTATTTTAGGTGGACCCTAAAATTAGGCATCCTATATATGCGTCCATTAAATGCTTGCCAGAGGGTAACAAAGCATAATACTCCAATTACAAAAGCCTATTAACATAAAAAAAATCGGCTCTCACCATGCAGTCATATAATAGCTTAACATATGCTGTTACAGTTTTTTAAAACAAAATGATTTATTAATACATAAGTTTCAAATCCCCCCCCCCCCACCCCAGCTGATCAAGGGATCAGAAACCATTTAACTGACAAAGCTTGGTCCTTTGGACACAGGCCGTTAACCAGCAGTGAATATTTAAGCACAGCGCTATTAAACAATGCCTACACCAAAAGTAACGATATCATTTTGGAACGGTAAATCAGCAAACTAACCCCAATCCAATTTGATGTCCAAATAGCAAGCCACCGACTTCATCTAGAATGGCGGCATATTATACGCCCCACCTTTTATAATTATGTGTTACGTCATTGTAACTTTATTTATCGTCATCTATCAGTTTCCAACCTAGGGCCTACCCTCTACCAGGGTGGCAGATGATATAGGGAAAAATGGGAAAATCCAGAGATAGTTAAATGACCTTCTATTTATCTAAAGACATATCTGTGAATATCCTGTGAAAAGTCAATCTGTGGCCCTGTGGCCGCGGGGATAGATCGATCTAAAATCTATGGGAATAGAGCCTTGGTTATAAACCCTCCTTGTCACACTTTGACCCCTGTATGATAGGGGCCTACCAATTAAAAACTGATGCCCTAACATCTTAAACCTACCGCCAAACCAAACAAATAATTAATGATTATTCAACACATAACGTCCTCGGTAACTGCCATCTACTTAACCCCACATACTTTCTCTAAAGCCGAACTCACTCCTTTGATCATCGTCTTTCAAAGAAATTCTGGATGAATCAAACATCAGGAGTCTTATCATATTCGCGAGCTACATGGTATTTCAATCAAATTAAACTCATCATTCGTTCAACCTGTCTACCATACACCCATAGGTTCTCAATATTACTAATTTAAAGTCCATCTGGCAGTTTACATTTCCTGATCTTTCCTTGCCTTTGTGGGCCCATAGCCACATCTCAGTGGCAGGTGGGCTGCGTATAGGGGTCCACACATTCTACAATTCTTTGTTTTTGTATTATATGTATAATTAGTGCAGGTCGCTCGTTTAGATAGAAGACTTTTGCTTGCCTAGCTTGTATCTGTAATAAAAAGTACAAGTGTTGATAATTGATAGCCAGTATTGAGTAATAGAAATAACAGTAGGGATAAAAAATGAACACGATAGAAAGCAGTACAGTCACCATTGTAAAAGAACAAATAAGCGCATGTCTATGGGCATAAGACAAAAACAGTTCATAAAAATACTAGACACTTAAAAAAAGGACTTTATAGAAACAATGGATATTTCAACAAATATAATTCTGGTTTTATTTTTACGTAATCTTCAAAACCTAGCACGCTCTTTTAACGTCCCTTTTTACATCTAGCACATGGTACAATGTACGCATCCTAGTAGTTTTCTCATTCATTCTTATTTTGGTATACTTGGAACTGACAAAATGTACGTAGGCCTTTGAAAACGTAACGCGCACCTCATATTAGCCTGCTAGCGCAGTCTGTAGCGCAGTCTATAAAAAAAGTAAATTACATGCACTAGTAGCTTTACTTTATGCAAAAATGACTTAAGGATATTTTCAAGAACGTTTAGTATACGTTAAAAGACAATTACACTAAATGTGAAGGTACTTAATTAAATGTTCCATTGAAACAGCGTTGTGTTAGCAGTGCTGAGTTCCAGCAAAAGTTAATCAAAAAGAAAAATATATATATATAACAATAAAAAAGAAAGAATATAAAATTGTCTTTAATGTAACAATTATATTCTCAATTAATGTCAAAACGAAAAATCTAATGATATAAAAACTTTGACGCAGGTAAGACTGCGGCGCGCTTCACATGACCGGATGTAGCAGTTATGTATGCACTGCGGACCTTCCTTGACCTACATACATTGTTCATCGTAGCAGCGGGAACACATTACGCGTTATGAAATAACGTTATTCCAAGGACAGGATATATATATACGAGTTTCCGTATAAAGCAATAGGACATTATACGATTCCTGCATACTTTTTGTGCGTGCAAAGACATTGATGACAGAAAGGTGAGTACTTTGTTGGAATGATCTGGTACCGGAAGTCAGGAGTGATGAAAGCGAGAGTTGGGCGGGGTTGTGAAGAGAAAGAACGAGAGAGAGAAAAGAAGAAGGAGCTGCAGAGACGAGAGCTAGATGATAGACCAAGGGATCCGGTGTCACGTGTACGGTTTATTCTGCGTGAACCATCCGTCCTGACAGATTGGACACGTAGCAAACACGTGTATGAATAATGAACCTTTCCGTGTTGTTATTCACCTGTGCATTGACGTGGCTTGTTCGTTTCCCACCTCATTATATATTTACTATAGTGGGGATATTTCTAGCTAAAATTCATCTGTTAATACAGAATTTTTAATTGATAATTTTGATACAGAATCAGTGTCAAATTACAGTTCAATGATGTACAATTGGTTTCCTGGAAACATATGCACAGTAAAACACAAAAAGGACTAGCAGAGTCAAGTAGCATATAAGGTGTCTGTGACCCCATTCACATAGATTTTAGATCGACCTATTCCTGTGGGGAATCTCACTAGATTACTGTCAGCTTAGCCGGCTTAAGCGTCTATCCTGCCTACAACAAGCTGTAAGTGGGCAATTAACTATGGTGCACGCTAGGCTGACTGCAATTTAGCGTGAACCCACAAGGACTTAGGTCGATCTGAATCTCTGGGAATGCACCCTATGTTGTCCTTGGCCTACGATAAATGTTATTTGTGGGGATTATTTGCACTGTTCACCTTAGCACGAAAATTTATGCATTAGCACTCCTATTGACGATTCTGATATGTACTGGCTGTGCAATACATATTGCTGTGCAGTACATATCAGATTCATCAGTAGGAGTGCTAATGCATAAATTTTTGTGCTATGTTCACCTCACCTATCTTGTGCATTTATCTCTGTCTATTAGTCATAGCCCTCCAACTGGAGTGTAGTAATGGCTTTGCATGTGAGGAATTCATAAGTATGTAGCCAAGTAAAACAACACATTACTATGTACCATTCTTTGCATTGAATATAGAGTTCTGCCTCATTTTGAGGCATGCCAGATCACTAACATTCACAATTACAACAAATGTCTCTCAAAATTTAGTTTACAGCGCCACTCTAAAATGAATAGAATGCAAAGTATGTTTGTTTTTCATTCATCGATTACGCAACATTCATCCCAAATGAACCTATATAGCTTTCTGCACATGTAGTTTGGTGACCTTAGACATCTGTAGGTGTACATTCAGACAGTTGTCACCAGTTTTGAGGTGCAGTTTTGTGCAGTACATATTTTCAGTGACTATCACTGCATTTATTCAATGAAACTGATATCATTGGTTATTCAAAGTCTGTTTTTTTCATCAAGTCATGGCAAAATATCAGATGCATGTTAGTAATTTCTTGAAAGTACTAATAACTGTGAATACATGGAAGCTGCCAAGTTTGACTTTGTCCTGGATCACAGCCAGTTTAGACACAATATATTTACTTGTACTAGTAACACACTAGTTGTGATATTTGCTGCCTTTAAAGCAGTTATTTTCCAAAAATTTTGTTTAAAGAAATAACTTTCTAAATTTGCTGGGTGGTCCACAGACTGTAAGAGATTATTAATAAAAAACAAACTTTTTAGAAAAAAAAGGGACTGACTTTGAATGTAGGAATTGATTCATTAACCATTGGTAAGTATGGGAAAATTGTTGTTTACTCCAAGAAAATTCATTTTTTGGCCAAAATGAACAGTTATTATCCCTTAAATCAGCAGTGGTCAAGCTCACACATATGGTTCGTTATATATAGTGCAGGCCTTGCGTCTCTGTAGTGGCCTGCTTGATGTGGTCAGTTTGGGATGATATGTATTTGACCCAAGCAGTGGTCATTACCCACCGTCACCCATCACCATGCCAAAAACACCTTGCAGGTAAAACACAAAATACACCCTTAGTTTTGTTTTAGAAGTCATGTAACATCAGATTATCGTCTTCTACCCTTCCCCTGTAAGATCAACGAACCAGATATCGTATTTTGTTTTTCCTTAAAATTCTAAATATTTTTTTCAATTTTCCCATGTTACTCCTCATAAAATGTACTTCAACAAGGAAACATAGGCAAATTTAACTTTGATCAGTCTGAGATTGTGACAGTTTTAGCAGTCACAATTGTGTCCAGTAGCCTCCAAAAGACATTTTAAACTAGTCTCAGTTCCTTCACCCAGACGAGTCATGATTGCCTGAAGAGCTTGAGGACAGGCAAGGTTATGTGAGAATACAATAAATAGAAATAAATCGCATGTAAATTTGTGGAAATAAAATATTTAGTTCGGACCAGCACAGAATTAGGAGGACCTGCAGATTTCTTGTAAATGTACCATGAAAATCTGACTCCCCTAAAAGGTGACTTTCCAGTAATATTTTCATCATTTCATATTATGCATACTGCAAAATAAAAGTCATATACTCAAATCAAATAAGTTTTATGAAGTTTTGTGGGGGGGGGGAGTCAAATTTTCATGGGAGAGTCAAATTTTCATGGGAGTCGGATTATCATGTTACACAGTTCCTCTAGACCTTCAGTACCTCAAAGTTTTCTCCTTGTCTGGTCACCAGAAGTCTGATGACTGCAATATTAGGTTGGCATTTGGCAGTGAAAATTGCAGTACACCGCAGTTTTAATATGTTGCTGGCTCCTGTCAAAGTTCTATCTTTTTAATAAAATAATTGGTGTCACTTCATTAATATAATCTTTTGTCTCTTTTTCCAGCTCCAGTCTCCATACAGCATGGTGTCTTCTAGGTGAACAGACTTTACCCGACTGAACAAGGGGAGCATGTATTTTTAATATGAATGAGACAGGAAATAGCAGCTGCAGGAATATCCCTTCATCTTACACAGTTGTGGAAGCCAGCAAGTTTCAGGATGAATGGGTTGTGAAGATAATCAGGTAACTGGACATCTTGTTGGTAGTACACAAAATCAGCTCTTAGCTTTGTGTTACAGGTAACAGTGGGCTGATTGGTTTTCTCTCTTTCCTCTGTGGAGACACAATACCAATTTTCACAATTTTTGGATTTGTCTTATTTTAATGTAACTTGAAAAGCATTGGTTTTTATAATAATCCACACTTTTTTTATTAAAAAAAACTTCATATCATAATGAGCATTGTAGCTTTATAGTCATTTTTGCCATTTTTTATTCACATCTTTCATTTGTTAACAGTGCATTTATTTAATTTAGACCATTAATCTTATATGCACAAAACATGTACAATATGAATACTTCTATTAAAATATTGTCCATGTGCATTTTACTCTTCATATATAATGGCTGGAGGACATGTTCCTTTGTTGGCTGAAGTACTGGATAATTATATTACTTATAAACTTCTGAGCATCAGTGGGCAAGTGGTTGAATGTCTTGTTTAATGAATGATTATTTTTCTAGTTCCACATACACAGTTTGACAGTTTGTGTACATTGCCTTGGTAGTGGCCTGCTTGATGTGGTCAGTTTGGGATGAAATGGAGCAGTGGTCATTAGTTCCCACGGATGACCGGTTGCCATGACAGTAAATGGACTACTTACAGGTATTACACAAAAAATGGTTGATATTGTTTTACTAGTTATGTGACAATGGATTATATCTTATCTGTAGAGAATGAAACTGATTATCATATTTTTTGTTTTCTTTACATAGAGTAATTTGTCATGATAAGAATTTTTATTAGTAATTTCCTTAGTGACTCCTCTCAAATTGCTCCTCAGAAAATGTCCTCCAATTTATCACAGCCAATTGACATACTTATCCCAGATTTTTACAGTGTGCAAATTTCACAAAAATTTCAACAGATTTGGCAGAGTTCTGCTTATATAATTGTGTTCAATCTGAGTTTGTGCTGGTTTCTGCAGTCACTATTGTGCCCAGCAGCTTTCAAAAGGCAAGGTCATTTTTAACTTATCACAGGTCACTCACCACAACACTGATGTCTACCATATAAGGTGGCCACTTGGCAGTTTACCATAGTTTTAATATTTTCCCAACTGGCTCTGGTGGACTGTCAGGTTTTTGTCTTTTTATGAAAATATTTGCGTTCTTTCACATAAATATTGTCATTTCTCATTTTACAGCCCCAGCATGCATGCAACATTGTGTTTTTGCCTTGTTGAACATGCGTGGAATGTATTTTATATGAAGTAGACAGGAAATGGCAGTTGCAAGAAAAGCTCTTCATCTCACCCAGATATGCAACACAGCAAGTTTCAGGATGAATGATTTGTGAAGAGCCATAGTAAACAGGTAACTGGACTTGTTGCAGGTAGCTCACAAAATGAACCTCTGGTTTATGTTTAGAAGTAAGAATAGGTTATTGGTTTTCTGTCTTTCCTCTGTAGAGAAACAAACATCAATAGTCAGGTGAATCATTAATAAAATAAATGATTCACTGCTTTAATTGTAATGTGAATTTAAGTTTTATAGTCATTAAGTACTTAAGTATTTGGTCCACACCCCTCATTTGTTAATAATTCATTTGAACCAATTCATCTGTACGCACAAAACATATAAAATGAATACTTGTAATATATATTTAATATATTTACCTATATTGTTCATGTGTAAGTAACTTTTTATACGTAGTGGCTAAAGGAACTCCATGTTTTATTATTTGGGTAAACAGGAATGTTAACAGATCTGTAAAGGCGCATTCAGAACAGTGGACTAAAAGATCCGCGTATCAAATATGGACGACCCACTAGAATGCCTGTTGTGTAACACCCGCAGGGAATCTATTCAGTGTCTAATCGGGAATTAAGTGGCAAGCTTTTTAGTGGGTCGCCATATTTAATCCTAGGATCTGTTAGTCCTATGTTCTGAATGCGCTCTAACACTAACACCTAACACTTAACATACCTGGAATTCTGACCTCACCCTGCGTACCGTAGCCTATGAACAGGGATTACCATAGTGATCTTCAACTGTTGCTTACATGTTCAATTTATTTATGCTTTTCCAAATAAATAAAAAAACGTTTTTGTTCTAACAATCACATGTAAATTGATATTGCTTTATGAGCAGTATCAAGATATATCAAGTATGGTGAAATAAAATAAAAAGCATCCTATATTTGAATAAGGTATCATTAAAGGGTTCCTAGTAATAATTTGCACTATGATGTACGAAGGATACTTAAGGAAATTACAGATATTATCCAGTAACATTACAAACAGTAACACTCATTTCATTTATATTTTTAGCAAATTCACTTCTGAAATTGTGTAAAGAGCAGCATGCAGACCAAGAGGTCTGTTTTACACTGAGTGAGAGTGCTACCAAAACCACCCAGAACAAGACTTCCAAACACAGCAGATCCTGTGGAGCCAGTTATATGGAACAGTACAGTTGCACAACAAATGTGGGTTCCAGGTAACACAGAATCAAATTCCCCCATATACATGGAAACTATTCTAGTAGAGGCAGCATATACAGCTAGGAGATTGTGTTGGACAATACTCCATCACTGAAGGCAAATACACACAATGAACATGTTAAAATGTGAATTGATATTTAAGTTCAGTTATAATTTGTTATAATAACTTTCCCCGCATGTATGGAAACTGGTATATTACAAGTAGAGGCAGCATATACAGCTAGATTGTGGTAGACTATTAGCCATCTCTGAAGGGAAAAAGACATCATTTAGGTGTGAATATATATTTCAGCTCAAATATGATATGTTATAGATGATCTCTGTTAGTGTTTGGTCATGATTTGCAATTGCAAATTTAATCGCATTTATTATATACAGACACTTTTGGTCTGTCTATATTTTGATCATGGTATCTGTCCAGTGTCATCACCATATAGCACTTTGTGACTCATCTGTTGTTTACCCTATAACTGATAAACTGTATTTTTGTTGGAATTTTAATTTCTCTAGAAAATCAACATCATTGGATTATTTTATGATATCGTTTTGGTATCTTTAGCAGTTTGGACATGCTGCTACAGTATGTCCAGAGCATAACAAATTGAAGTAGCAATGTGGATATGTTTGTATTTTCGTCTGACGTTTTGTTTATGATTCTGATATTTTATCCAGTTACTAAATATCACCATTTTGTGAATTAATGAAATTATCAAAAGTTCATTGTCAAGTGATTTGTCTGGTGCATGGCAGGTTACTTCATCTGATAGTCTAATGATGCCAGGGTCCAGTGGTTCAAAATGTTGTATAGTCTGAGGCTCAGTGCTTGTAAAATCTGAAAGTACAATAGTGAATGGTGTAATATAGCGATTATAGGATCTGTGGAGGGCATTAATGTTTTTAATGACTGGCCTTTACTCCATTATGCCCCAGCATGGGTCAGGTGTTATTTAATGGCTCTAATTTCATTGTTTCTTGAGCTCAAACATTTGGTTTTATGGTCTTGTTGCCTGCTGCTGTAAACATAAATAGTTATGTCATCACACTCAAGGTATATTTAACAAGATAAAAAACAGTAATTCCTTTCAATGAAGTATTTTATTTGTCGGAATTATATGACATACATATTTGCATTCCCCAGTAATGTAGGAGCATCTGTAATTTCTAAGACTGTATTAATGTCTTTAACAGCAACAAATCTGTTTGCGATTTTTGCTATGATGCTTTCAGCTTTAATGATAGATTTTTGCACATTTTACAGCTATGCACGTTCATGTAGTAGTTAAATATATTTATTTCTGTGACAGTACCGATATCATTACAAAGCATACAAAGCCTATCTTCCAACTTCTCATTTGCAAATTGAACATCTCCACCGCTGAATTCACAAAAAAATAATCTTTAGTTTTGGCTAACTATTCAAAAGGCAAGGGATATAAAAATATTATCCATGCCTAATTATTTTTTCAATTAACTTAGAAATCAAGGCAAACACTTTCTCATCCCTTGCTCTTTCTTGTTCAAGGCACTGAGCCTCTTGTCTCAGGCGTAGATTCTCTTGCTGGAACCGCTGATCCTCCTGCTGGAGGCGCTGGGCATCCAGCTCCTGCTGCTTCTTGCCAATGTTGTAATATTCGTCAAAATTTGGCCCTGGAAGTCTTCTTGTCTTTGGGTGGCTGACCACTTGTGGAGGGCTGACTCTCCTCCACATCTGCTGGCTTTGCTGAGGCCCTTCTCCTTTTCTGCCTCCTCTCTTTTTGTTTTGCTTCTGGCTGTCGTCTGCAGCCGCATTCTATTCAAGCACATCAGTGAGTTTTTGTAGCAAGTGGTCTCTTTCACTGACTTTTTCAGCTGTTCTTGATCTATAAAAAACAAGGTGAAATGAATGTACTCCTAAACCCTCAGTCTATTCAACTGATGATTAATAAAGCATTGTACTGGCAAATGAAGTATGTGTGTGTGTGTGTGTGTGTGTGTGTGTGTGTGTGTGTGTGTCCTGGTTAAGAACTTGGATTTCTGTTGTTCTGATGGTCTGAGGGTCAGTAACACCCTGGTCTCGATCTCCAGTAGCTATAGGGTCTTGGTTTGTTGGGTCTGTTGTTTTTGGCCTTGTACAACCGTTTTCCTTGCTCTGTAGGACTGGAAGTTATCTTCCTGGCTGCCAATGTTGGATTGAATTCTAGCACTTGATGCCTAAAATGCCCAACTTCCTTCAGATGAACATGTCCGCCTTCTGGAGTAATGGAGAATCTCCTCAGGAACGTATGTTTTAGCGCATCTGTCCATATCTCCTCAGTGCCTTGTGAGGCGGAGTGCCTGGTCTGGGGTGGTACAAGTGATTCTGACATTCTTTTTTCTTGTTACATACTGCTGTGTCTATTGTCTAATTAATAGAACCATCTTTCCCTCAATAATTGTTAAACTATAATCTAACTGAATAAAACCTACATATTCTAATGTGCCTAGGGTTTGTACAAATAAGGCAGCAAAGCTGTCAAGTGTACACGGACAAAAAGAAAATAATGTCAACTCACTGGTTGTCTGTGTGTTAATTGATTTATAAAACAAATGTATTTCATGAAGATACATTTGATTATCATGTACATGTAATGACTGTGCCATGTTTCCATTACATACATTACCTTCTCACTAGAGCCTGGAGTAGACCGTATTCTGTATACTTAATCCTCAGGTAACCCACATGCTGTGAGATTGGTCTCTTTCAGATCTGTTGCTATCAGCTCCTCTTTTGTCTTTAGATTTCTGTGATACACAATTTTAGCTGTAAATGTGAGCAGATGCATTGCTTATGTTGCTGAATTTGCATGGTTCTTAACATATGCCTTTCCATTCTAAAACATTCTAAAACCTGCTATTTCCTGGGTGTTGGCTATTTAGTCAAGGGTAAACTGCCAGTTAAAGCGAAAGTGAAAGGTGGTATGTTGAGAGACTTTTTTTCTCTAAGCTGGCTGCTAATAGCGAAGCCTTTGTCAGCCTTTACACTGTCTCCTTCTAGAAGGTCTAATATTCCACTTCCTGTGTGTCAGAGGTGCAGTGATCTGTGTCAGAGGTGCAGCTAGTAAACAAAGAAGAAATGAAGTTTGTCGAAAAATTTGGGGCAATACCATTGAGAGCTTTAAATGTATTATGGCTCTTGTAATTTGAGTATGTTTTGCTACTTAAAAACAAGGGATGTGTTGGCCCCCAACACAAAATACAACAAGTTGGCCCAGGTTATAATCTTTCTTCTCACAGTGCTTAAATGGCACTTGAATCAGTTGGCAAAATCTTGTTCATAGAGCCCAGCTTTTAATCTACACAAGAACATGAACAGTTCGTCAATTAGAAGCATATTACGTGGACGGCCCCTCAAACTTGGTCTTTCTGATGCTGCTTAATAAGCACTCTGCATGTTGTCTGCTGCTGGTTTTACAAATTCAAACAATAATCTAAATGTAGAACAAGTAAAACCTGTATAAAATATCATAATGGTATCGTCTGAACCAAATCTTTCAACCCCAAATGTCTCCAAAGATAGCTGCTGTTTCAGATTGGTATTTTCCTCTTGTAAGCTTGTAAGAGGAAATTGAATCAGAAATATAAAGTATATATACATAAGGCAAGAATGACAAATATATATATGGCCAGATCTTAACCATAAGTTTCCTCCCTTTTTCTTTTCATTTTTTTCTTCATAAATACCCCTTTGTCCCTTCCATTTTGACAAAGAAAGGTCTTTGTCTAGGTTGAAAGAGGACAATGTTGCAATTTTATGAAAAAGAAACAAATAATGTGAAATTGATCAATGAATTGATATTCACATTGGAGTAATAAATATTAAATTAAAACATCTATTAATCTAAATTTTCTCTAAATGAAAAGTGATGATATGACTAAAAAGTAATTAAGTACATGTGTATATATATAAGTTCCATAATCACTACACATCCATATTGATTATAGAACAACAAATAACCTAAAAAAATTCTTCCAGTCCTTCATCGCTTTCAACCAATCGTTAGCTCTTTGTAACGGAATATGCTTCTTCCCATCTAAATATTTCAATTTGTCCATTTCTAGACACATTGAATTATTTTCTGTTCTAGCATCCTTTACATCAAACATCTGCTCATCCCTCATTTTTCTTAAAAGCCTCATTTCCTTCTCAAATACCTATAAATTAATAAATATGTACCTCACCAAACTAATTCACACTCAAAAGAAGCCCTTATTTAACCTCTTCAATTTAATCCTATCACCAATTACACACCTGCAATAACAAATCGCAAACATTTTTCTTTCCAGTAATTACTGTTTCTACAAACAAAAATCTCTCTAACCTGATGAATTTCAACATAACTAATATCAACTAATAAAAAACACTCATACTGGCACCAAGAGTACTGGTTGAATCAGTGTGTTGTTAGAGATACTATAAATTTATACAGTCTTCAACAAATTTATATAAACCAAGGTCTTGGGCACTTCCTTTCTGCAGCTTCTGTCTGTATGAGCAGGTTTTCTTTGAGGACAGGTTCCTCCATGATCTACTGCATGAAAAACATCGCAATTACAAATGCTTGTGCATAGGGGACATCGTAAATTATATTTTCCCGTCGTCGACATTGGGCTGCGGAACAAGTTGGTGGTATGTCGAGATTTCCGTCGAAGTAAGCGTGTTCGAAGAGGGAGGGAGAAGCGACTTCATATCTACAGGCTCTTTAGCCCAGATTTTTTCCCTGAGGGTCTTGGGGACATGTTGGTCTAATAATGAATAGTAGCCCTTACCTTGAGAGCCCTGATCTTGAACCGAGCCGAGGAGGTGAGTGGTTAGCTGAAGCTGTGTTTGGTTAGAGGCAAGGTTACCCATGTAATCCTGAGAGGACGTAAGACCGGGATTAGAGAAGGAGTAACCCGTGTTACCCTGTGACGACGAGGTAGGCTGACAAACTTGTGGTTGGACTGAATTACCCATGTAACCCGAGTTACCCATGTAACCCTGTGGGAATGGAGGGTGGGTTGGAGCAGAGAAACCCATGTTACCCTGTCACAACGTGGAAGGCTGGTCGTGAGATTGCAGATGCACGGAGTTACCCATGCAACCCTGCACGGGAGGTAGCTAAGTCGGGGCAGAGTAACCCATGTTACTCGGCATTGACCTTACTGCTTCTAGATTCACGGTGTGCGAGGACGCTCGGCCGTGTAGGGAAACCTGGCTCTGGATAGGGTTACCCATGTAACCCTGTGAGGTTAGTTGATTGCTAGATGGTGGGCTGTTTATGACACCATGAGGAGCTTGACGCGAAGAAGTCGGGTTGCTATTGATTGTGCGTACATCAGAGGTCAGTGGTCCGCTACTAGGAATCGAGTTAAGGGCGTCGGCTCCCATCTTCTTCCTTCATAAGCCTGTTCTTTGTTTCTGTTACCATAATTTGCAAGAATTCTCTTCTTGGGACGCCATAATCAATGGCCTCCTCACCATGAAAAGCCACGTATAGGGGATAGCGTAGATTTTCTACTGTCAGCAATTGTTCAAGGCCATCCTCCCACACAGAATATCTGCTAACAAATATTTCTGTGTGGTCATAACTTGGGGTTTCCTCTGTATCTATTTTTTTTTTATGCCTGGGATGTGAACAGCTCGGAAGTTAATATTCTCCGTAAGGCAATGTAAAAAGTTTTCTAAGTAAGATCGTGATAGTATGGTCCTTGGATGTACATTTGTTCAATATAAAGGTCAGGGCCTCATTGTCGGCATAGAACTTCTTTCTTCTGCTTAATACAAATGAAACATATCCCATAACAAAAGACAGACAACACCAAGTAAACATTTTATAAATCGACTTCTTTTTAATATAATCATAATATAAACTTGTTATCTTGCAGTTCAAAATTTTTTAACATCAATTTTCTTTGTAAAAAAACCTTCATTAAAATACCTTATATGTATTATTTCTGTTATGTTAAAGGGATTCCCTTACCATAGTATGAAACATTTTCTTTTTAACACTGCCTTAAAAATTCGTTAAATTAATTTTAATTCAACTTTCCATGAATTAAGTTTCTGATTACAAATTTCCTACATATACATTTAAGTACAAAACTAAACTACATGCATCCAATATACCAGCCTATAAAGCAAATTTTTATGAGAACAAAATCCAATACATTTCATACTTAAGAACATAATATTCAAATTGACAACATGAAAACAATATTGAATCCATCTTAACATAGAAAACATTTTTATATATCCATTCTTCCACATTTCTTTTGTCACAATTGCCTCACAAAAAACCTTTTTGTTATAATACAAAAAGTCCATATCTTCTCCCATTTTCTTGAAACTTATTACCTTTTTAATTTCCAAAGGTGCCAAATAATTAAACAAACTTGTAATTTAACCACTCCTTTTTCCTCTACATGCCATAAATAATCATTCCTAAGAAACTCTGCTCCCATTACTAATGTCGTTGTCAACTTGAAGTAATTCCTACGTCACATACCTCTACCTGCAATCACTTTCAAATATAACTTCCTCTCCTTTGTCTTTTCCACCTCAAATCATGGGTTTTAACCACCACATATTACTAAGAAGAGACTTAACTCACTTACATACAAAAACTATTATTTGAACTAGTCCAACTCCTACCCTTTCAACTAAAATGAACATTTAACAAAAAATTACACCAAAAATTTACCATTAAAAAGATATACCATTAATGAATACTACCCCTCTTCCCTAAATAATACAAGAAATTTAATTAAATAAATAGAATAAGAAAAAAAACTTTCTAAGATAAAAAAATTCACCGTAAATAGTACCTGTCCCTCATATAATATAGTAAATTTAAACATTGTTTCCTGCTTATGGAATTTTGTATTTTATCTAAGCTTTCAATTAACATTTCTCAGGATTTTGAATACAAGGCTTCACATCCCCAAATATTAAAAAAAATGCACCCAAACAGGTACATCTTCTGTGCGGTAACAACCAAACACCTTTTCTCCAAGCTGCATCTTTACACATTATTTTGCTATACTTACTTCTGCTTCATTTTCTTCTAGCATTCCAAGGTAGTCTAAACAATATTTTTTTTTAAAAAAGAATAACAGATCTAAACATTTTTTTTTTCATTGCCCCTAAATTTCTAATTGCAATCTCTGCAGCACATTCTGAGTCTCTCATCTTTCCATATCTTAGACAAATGTTCTAAAACAAATGAGTCAACAGGTTTAGAACCTTCAAACTCTAACATTTTAACAGACTCTTCATAAGAATCATGTGGGGTCTCAACCCAATCATTTTCCTCCTCCATCAAGATGGCATACATATTTTGGCTTTCCATACCTGAACTTCTTTCGCCTGTGAAACTTAACTGAAATCTTCTGTCTCTACACAGCTTTTCAACTGCACACTCAAGAGCAACAAGAGATCTCCTTGGTCATGACCCTTTTATTAGTTCCGTTTCATCTACTGGTACATACCTATCATAAAATGGAAAAACTGTGTAGAGAGCAAATGTTATGTGTCCGCCTAGAAGTCCAGCTGATTGCACACTGAAGTCCGATAAGCCTGTGCTATCTCATGTGCTTTCGTAATGAACTTGATCGTGATGAAGTAGAATACTGCTGAGAAGCACATAAAAAGTCATCCTCAAGAAGGCTGACATCCCCATCTGTCCCCATCTGTCGTAGACCTGCCTACAAAGAAAATGCATTGGAAATTTAGACAAATTTGGTCTTGTATGGTGGCGGATCTCTGATCAATATATGAACATTTTCAGCCTACCCCTTTCAAAACACTTGCTGAGATTTTCCCTCATAGCCCTATGCTCCCAAATGAAGTCCCCAGGTCTTGTTCCAAAGCATAGAGCCGATGCATTAGCAGCTTCAAAAATACCACAGTCATTTCCGCCAGTTTGCTCCTGAACGTCTATATGCTCCATAATAATTTCCTTGGATGGAGCAAAAAGCAATAAGGCAACGATCTCGGCAATCTTTATACTAAGTCTAGGACTATGTCTGGAATCATAAACTTGAACACAATTGCTAATATTTATGTTATTTATGTTGGAAAGAGTAAGCCAAAGGAAGTTAAGATTAACTATCTGCACAAATGATGAAGTGGGGGATAGAAAAGAAATTACCACTTATAACAAACTCTTTGTCATCGTGCCTTGATTTGAAGAAAGCTCTGTTCTTAGTCTACTCAAATCATTTTTTGGAACCCATGTAAGACAGTGACAAGCTAACAAGGACAATGTCCTTGCATAATGCATCTGTATGCATACTAATTACCTTGCTGGCACCCGAGTCTCCCTGTTGAACGTCGGGGGGAAAAAAAAAGAAGAGGAACCAGTGGCTCAATGTGGTGCTGTACGATATGCAAAGGTCACTAGCTCTAGATATCTTTCCCAGTCATTCTGCCTCTCATTTGTGACTTTTGACAGTGATGCCTTGAGTGTTTGGTTAAACCGCTCATCTAAGCCATTTGTATGTGGGTGGTATGCAGCTGTGATCTTATGCTTGATACCCCACTCTTTCAGAAGGTAATCTATCAGCAACAGAAAAATATTGGATGTAAAAATGGGTAAATAAGTATTTGGACAATTAAATTTTTACATTGGGAGATGTTAAGCTTATCTTTCCAAATATCTGCCTCTATTGATTCAAAGAGCAAGGCTGCGTTCACATGAAAAATCTATTATCTAAAAATCTATTTGTGTTATCTTGTGATCACGGTTTGTGCCCTGAATACCCCGCAGCGTAATTACTGGCAGTGCCAAGAATTAATTATAGCTTCAGAAGTAACTGGCTCACACTGCCCATAATTACGCCGTGGGGTATTCAGGGCTCAGATCGTGAGTTTTTTGTTTTGCTTTCCATATTTTCTCACAATGTCATCAATGGGGCCATGTGCTCCTTGCAGATCTGCTTGCTCTGCCTTTGCTGCTAGTACATGCCCTGCCGTTTCCCAGTGGTATTTTATACTCATTTTTATGTACAGACACAGATGTATCTGTACATTTTGCCATCACCTGCGTCTGTCGTCGCCGGTCGCCGTCGCCATCGCCGTGCACTTTCATCGTTAACACGATAAGTGGAAGACAGTTTTACTTTTTGGCTGTATATTTACAGAGCTGTTGAATATTCATAAAACGCAGGTCAATTTCGAAAATCAGCATGTTTAGGCCATTATTGTAGAAGTTATGCTGTTTTTTTCACTTTTCAGCATATATGCAACACTGTAAACACATTTCAAGGAAAACCGATAGGCCTGTTGTCATGAAACTCACAGGAGTAATCGATCTTACTATAACACAGGTCAAGTCGTGTATTGTATAATAAAGTTTCAAAAATGGAAATAAACTCATATCATTGCAGTTTGTCATATTCAATCATTCACTATGTTCAGAATCTCAGAATGGAAGAAATTGGACATTTAATACTGCTCTATTAATATTTTTCCCATCTCATCAATTTCGTAGTTGATCATATAAAAACGGTAGTAAACTGTTAATTTTGTTTTATGTTAGAAATTGTTAAAACTGGGAAAAAAATTTCAGAACATTGCTGTCTTGTTTCCATTTTGGCATTTTCAAGTTGTGACTTTGAAGTTCCATGGGCCTGAAGACCTTTGCTAGTCACATTTTCTGAAAATCCATGATACGTATATTGTATTATTAAAAATTAACGATCATTATGCTGTTAACCATTTGCAATATGGCATCAGAATAGAAGAAAACACAATTTTGGGTGCTGCTGCCATGATGACCATTATGGGAAAACCATGTTACTTATGATTGCCAAACTTTCAAAAAAGAAATACAGGACTAAAATGCAGCCTGAGTTGGAAAAGCAGTCTAATTGGCTTCTTTTTCTGGAAGTTATACATTTTCAAAGTGTGAACTTGTTACACATTTTACTTACATTGGTATTACCTGTTGAGCATAATTAAAATTTGATGTTGAATTTGCAGTTTATCATAATGTACTTTTGCATCAGAATTGACAGTAGCCTATTTTGTGCATAGTTATTTCCTGTTTTTTGTCTGTACATTTGACAGCTTTGCTGCCTTGTTTAAATAATTAATTAACTTGATTTGATATGTTTGCAACAGGAAATGGTTACAATCATAGCAGCAGCTCTATCACTGGCAAAAGTGAAGAGGTTTTTTAGGTTAATGCAGTGTTTCAAGAAAGTGTTCTACACTCACCTTGTTTCAGTTTGATGTACTTGAATGTTTTAACATTGCAACTCTCCCACCACTAGTTGACCAGCAGGGTTGATGACCACTGCACTGGGAGCCCATTTGCAATGGGGACCATATCAAGGAAGTTTGTCTTAACTTTTACTTTACTATCTGTATACCTAAGATGCAAGTGTTATAGTTTTTGATAATCAAGACAATTCTTCATTTGATTTTCATGAAAGGCAGTCAGATTTCATTTTTATAATTAGTTGATAATATTTTGATCACAAGGGCTTATTCAAGTTATTTTAAACAGTTTTATCTTCACGGATTGCATAAACAGCATTATCAAGTCATTTTTCATAATTACATGACACTATGCCCAACTCCTGTGTGATGCTGATGTCTGTGGCCTCATCAACCATCACACTCCATGCTGGTGTGCCCCTTAGCTCTGTTACCAGGGGTTGTAAAAGGGACTTGTCTATCATTAATAATTCATCAATAATTTTGCAGCTGCAGAAATTGGTATTACTACCGACCTTTAAAAAATTGCTGTACTGATAATTAATAAAAATTATGAATTTATGAAATGATTAAATATGTTGAATATACATCTGAAAATGTTTATTTTTTCCCAAAACTTGTTTTGAAATTACCTTGCTTCAAAATAAGCCAGTATTTCTTACCATGTTGATGTATTTCTCTTGTAACTCGGTCATGGCTGCAATAAATCCAGCCTTTTCCATATTGGCTGATTTTCTGTCTGTCATTCTCTTATCAAGTGTATGGACTGTGAGGATCCCTTGGTGTAGTTTTCCATGAGTGTGTATGTGCAATACTGTGCACTATGTCCAGGTGTGTCATTTCTTCTATCACCTATAAAACAAAGATTATTGTTATACCTGAAAGGCTGTAATGGAACCGTCCTGACCTTCTTTTCTGGTAAGTTCCATCTACAGAAGCAGATATTGTGTTAAACTTGACCCCCAACTCTCCCACCACTAGTTGACCAGCAGGGTTGATGACCACTGCACTGGGAGCCCATTTGCAATGGGGACCATATCAAGGTAGTTTGTCTTAACTTTTACTTTACTATCTGTATACCTAAGATGCAAGTGTTATAGTTTTTGATAATCAAGACAATTCTTCATTTGATTTTCATGAAAGGCAGTCAGATTTCATTTTTATAATTAGTTGATAATATTTTGATCACAAGGGCTTATTCAAGTTATTTTAAACAGTTTTATCTTCACGGATTGCATAAACAGCATTATCAAGTCATTTTTCATAATTACATGACACTATGCCCAACTCCTGTGTGATGCTGATGCCTGTGGCCTCATCAACCATCACACTCCATGCTGGTGTGCCCCTTAGCTCTGTTACCAGGGGTTGTAAAAGGGACTTGTCTGTCAACTCAACCATTTCATCAATAATTTTGCAGCTGCAGTAATTGGTATTACTACCGACCTTTAAAAAATTGCTGTACTGATAATTAATAAAAATTATGAATTTATGAAATGATTAAATATGTTGAATATACATCTGAAAATGTTTATTTTTTCCCAAAACTTGTTTTGAAATTACCTTGCTTCAAAATAAGCCAGTATTTCTTACCATGTTGATGTATTTCTCTTGTAATTCGGTCATGGCTGCAATAAATCCAGCCTTTTCCATATTGGCTGATTTTCTGTCTGTCATTCTCTTATCAAGTGTATGGACTGTGAGGATCTTTTTGGTGTAGTTTTCCATGAGTGTGTATGTGCAATACTGTGCACTATGTCCAGGTGTGTCATTTCATCTATCACCTATAAAACAAAGATTATTGTTATACCTGAAAGGCTGTAATGGAACCGTCCTGACCTTCTTTTCTGGTAAGTTCCATCTACAGAAGCAGATATTGTGTTAAACTTGACCCCCAACTCTCCCACCACTAGTTCACCAGCAGGGTTGATGACCACTGCACTGGGAGCCCAATTTAAGATTGTTTAAAAACAATGCATTTATCACTGAATAATTACAGTTTTCTTAATCAACAAATGCTTCATTGCTTGTAGATGGTAGGAATCGGGCATTGCAGCATGGCAGTCACCTGTAATGAAAAGCATTCTGAACTTAATTCTACATATATTGTATGGGGCTTAAATTATTCCATGTTATCAGTTAGTTTATTTATAGGTTATAAATAGTACCCTACTGTAACATATATATATATGTACATGCCTGGTGTAACACACGTAGTGCTAAGAAAGGAATATAGAGTCTTGTTGGGGTGATTTAAGTTGTTATTCTTCTCTTTTGTCTATACCAGTTGTAAAATACTCCTCAACGATGACAGTTTTAACTGAAATAAAAAATTTAATTAATAAATAAATAAAATACTTAACTACTTTAATACAATAATTACAATGGGAATAATCTAGAATGCTGTAATTGAGAAATCTGCAATAGCACAATATGGCACAATTTAGGCACCCAACATCTTTGAGACAACTAGCACAATTTGTGCAACATGAGACAGCAGAGAAAGCATGAGGTGCATTATTCCTTCAGAATATCTAACTGAACATTAAACATGTTTTACTATAAAAATTCTACCACATAAGACAAGGTGTGTCATAAAAACCATTAAATTTCACAGCAAAGAACTAGTACAGTGTAGATAAATCAATCAAAATCATTGTGGGTCAAACTGCTTCTCAGTAAGCATTAAACTCAAAAACAAGCCAAAAACAACAATTCGCTTAACTAAGCGCATCTAAATTTCTCTTTAGTTACAAAAAATGACATTAAAAACAATTTTACTCACATTCCTGGTTGGACAGGGTTCTCAAAGGTTTACACCAGGTTTAAAAACTTCTAGGATTATGAAAACACGTTTTATTCCTCTCAAGAACAGACAAAGGAATGTGTTGTGCTAGGAAATTTAAGCCCCCTCCAGGAATGTCATTAAAAGACAATCAAGGGAAACTATTTGCTAGTTAATTCTTTCTGTCAGCTATAGGGGTCAGCACCTTGCAACCTACTTTGATTCAGCTAGCTAAATTTTGCCAGGTGTTACACCTGGTATTGTAACTTTTTATTCAACATATAAAAATACCTCTTTTTGTAACTTTTTCCTAGAGTGCATGTTCTGTTGACTCTCAGGCAAGCTGTTCTATGGTTGAGCCAACCTCTTCACTTCTGTGTTGAATGAAGTTGTTTAAGATGGTTGGCAAGTTGACTGTTGATACAAAGTTATTAATCTCTGTGCCACCAACCGATACATGTCTAATGTGCCGATGCGCAACTTAACCGCACGATCGGCAGAGGTATGCTTACCTGAAGTTAGGTGATGTGATTCTGTTGCTAGACAGCTAGCGTAGAGAAACAAGCTGGGCATGTGCAGGCGCTGTTTCCTCTTCCATTACTACACCTAGCTATCCCATTATGAGCATCAGTGACAGCCTCTACAATGTTGATGTCTTTATCTTGTAATTCCGTCATGGCAGCAATAAATCCTGCCTTTACCATATTAGCTGATTTTCTGTCTGTCATTCTCTTATCAAGTGTATGGACTGTGAGGATCTTTTAGGAGACATTGTCCATGAGCGTGTGGGTACAGTATTGTGTCATTTCTGCCATCACCTAAAAAACCAAGGATTAAAATTAAGTTAGTACATTAAAAAACTGTTTTAATGTTTATAAAAAACTGAATAACAATTTTTCAGTTGTACAAAAACAATCTTATTATTATAAGTCATAATTATGTAGAAAATGTAAACTAAAATGAACCTCAGTCTTTGCTTATTTATGTTTATACAAGAAATGCATTGCCTGAACTCATTAAAAATGACATACAAATTTGACACAGCCAATGTTAACAGAACATTTGTTTTTGCTACCATGCATATGAAAATCTTCGCCTACCTAAAACAAAATCTTTTTGTCTCATTTCACCCAGCACCTGTCTCTGGTGTTCCTCCCAATACTTGTCAATAGTGGGTATTATGTAAGTCCTACAGATCTCCATGAATTGGTCAGCTGACGGGAATTTTACATTTACCATGTCTGCCCACAAAGACACCTTGTTATAGTTGTTTCTATAGTCAGTATAGCTGCTGACATCAAAAAGTCTCCACTGTGAAGTCTGCAGTGAGATTGTCGTCTTCACTTTGTGTCCTGTCATTGTTTTTGGCTGATTCAGACTCTGCCCTATCAAGGAATGGTTGCACTCAAAGACTCAAAAAACCATACTACAATTTTTTTGCAATTAGTCCCGGGTTAAACCATTTTTTTCTTAGACTAGTACCCTGATGCTAGTTTCAGGTGCTACCCAGCCACGCCCTCAATCTCAGAATCATTACTAACACTATGCCTCAGGTGTTTTGAGGCTTCTGCCCTTTTCCAGATGGTACATACATGTTCTGTTATCTGAGAACCCTTGTATTCCAACTTTATTGGTGACATCTAGCAATGGCTCTCTACGGTTGACCATGTCTTCCAGAACTTGATCATTATTAAATGTGCATCAAAGGGTGTTTGTATAATCTTGTGAAGCTTTATGTACTGCCAGAAAGAGATTTCAATAGTTGTTGGTAGTTGAAGTAACGAATTAGGATTAGCATGATTTTGTGTGACTGCAGTTACATCTCCCCATTCAATGGTAACTTTGGGCCACAATGACTTAATAATGATCAAATTCCGTACTGCAAGTCTACCTCCCATGCTGATTTCTTTTGGACATGATTTTACCTTGGATAGAGGGAGTAGGAGACTTCCCTTGGTACTTGAAATTTCTAGGGCCAAGCAATTTTGCTTGTGATGCCTTTTAAATAGGACAAACATACCCATTATAATAAAGAATAAAAGAATTACTGAAAAGTATACTGTTGGCATCAACTCATGTATTAGTACATTATACACCTCAGTTTCAAGGCTAGTTGGTGAGCTGGTGGTTGTACTACTTTGGTAAATGAAGACTGGAGCTGGGTTAGCTTTAACATGATTGCTGTGCCTAAAATTGTGATTTTATATGCCAAAGTGGCAGAACATAAATTCCCAAACAAGCAAGAGCCAAAGCAATATAACCTATTACATCATCTAAGGATATCCCACCATCCGGAGGGAGTTCTAAGTCAAAGAGTAGTAAAAGTAAAAGAAATTTAATCTTACCCCTAGTCTCCATCCCACCTTCCAGGCCATCGAGGGCTGGAATTCCAACATACATGTTTACGATGCTCTTCTTGGTTGGACTGAGTCCCTGGGGTGGTGGACCACCTCCAGTAAGGTTTCTGAACTTGTAATGTTGTGGTAATAGATACAAGAAAATTAAGTTTTAAGAGAATACTTGAGTGATACAACACTTGGGTTGCTCTATTGTTCTTCGTTGAGAGTGCTCCATGAAGATTTAAGGGAGTATTCCAGGCAGTGATACGTTAATTTTGCGGGTGATTTATAGTCTCTTAAATCCTTGTCCCTTGGGCCATGAACCATACACTTCTCATATTGATTTTTTAAGTAAGGCTTATGTCTCTAGAGTCCAAATGTGTGTGATAGTTTTATCAGCCTGGTAGCTTTTTCTGTGCTATCACACATGTAACAACACCCCTCCAGCAGCAAGTGAACACAAAAGTTTCCAATAAAATTCTGTTGAATCACAAAATTGAATTAGGAGTTATAATTCCTACAAATTAGATAAAAATAAAGCTGTTAGCAAGATTTTAGGGTATTTTTTATCATCATTAGGGAAACTGTGGGCTAGGATGTGCAAGCAGAGTAAAAATAAACATGGGGGTAGGGATAAAAAAAAATGCCCATAAATTTAGTTTAACACACAATATACCCATTTAAATTGAGTAAAAGATGAGTTGGATGTAATAATGTAACTAGACTATGATAAGCATGAAACTATCAATCAAGTCCACTTAACAAAGGTCACAAGGTCAAAATAATGCATTATTTCTACACATGTCGGTGCATCGGAGGTCGTTTGCAATGCACACACATTCAGGAAGAGCACATTCTTTAGAACAAGTACATGCCTGAGGTGCAGTCTGACCATCCATCCGGTCAATAACTAGCTATTTTGCTGGGAATCTTCGTCAGTTAATTTCCATCCTCTGCCAAATGGACTCAGAATCTCTGGGTCATTTTCCAGACATCTCTTCTTTATTGCTGCTTGATAGTTGGCTCGCTGTGCGTGTTTAACCAAGCAGCCTTTGCATGATAGCAGTTGGCTTTCTATCTCACCTTGTTTAGCACAAAATGTCCAAGGATTTGTTTTGTCTCTCTGTTTAAAATCTGAGCGTAGGTTTTTTAATTTAGAGGGCCACAAAAAGAATCTATCTCCTCAGTCTTCCTTGTGACTGGGGATGGTACAGCCTGCTGATAATTTATGATAATGTCTGATATTTAGATTTTCTAGAAGCCATTCCACTTTTCCTTTGAATTCGTGTCCTTGGTAAGACTTGACAATGGCAGGATTACCAAACCCACGGAAGAGTCTTGAGATAATTAGGGAAATAGGCTTACTGTGTTTTGACAAACCTCGATATAGTTTGTTAATATTGTTAATCAGTTTTCTCGCCCCAAGCCTTTCGCAGATTTATAAGATTTCTTAATAATTTGCACCATGTCCTTTGGTCATATCACCTCTTTGTTTTCAAATAATGACCTGGCTTCTTAAATGGTGAACTTCTCTTTGTTCCCCAAAAAATTGGTAGTATACTCTCTTCTCATGAATGTTAGTTTCCCAATTTTTTCTTGTGAAAGTGTCCCTTCCACCACTTGTATGTCTATTCATCTCTATTCATGTTAACTCTTTCGAAGGTGTAGTTGTAGATGAAACAGTGTTAAAATTGCATTCACAGTAAACTAAAGATTCAAGTTTTCAATCGTGTCTACATATTATCAAAAATATCCACTTTCTTCGGGCACTGCGTGAACTGGCCATGTATGTTATGAAGCTCTTACTATGTATGCATGGATGATACTAATAAACCTGTTAAATGTGACACATATACTGTTATTTAAGTCTTTAGAGATTCAGTACATATAAATATGATATAATAATATTTATTTCTTTAAAACCGCACTACACTTCTGTCTCACTGCTGTTTACAAATTAAATTGTTAGAATTACAAGTAATTATATAAATATTAAAAGCTGAGGTGAATAAGACAGTTAAAATTATTAATGCTGTTTATAACTTTTTATGATAAAATGACAAAATATGTAATTTCAAGTATTAAAATTAATTGCAGCTCTGTGCAAATAACAATGTTTACAAGCCTTTTTTAAAAACCTCAACACTATGTATAGTCTGAATGTGTAAGGGTAGTTCATCCTATATAAAGGGTGCTGAGTGCCAGTCCTGAAAATATGCTACAGTTTGCTGCCAGCTTGCTCTTTTGTAACCTGCTCCACAGCACTAACTTCAGCCAGTTATATATGTCTACTGTCTGACATTTGTCCAGCAGCTCTGGAAATGAAACATCACACAGATCCTTGTCATACAGTTCAGTCAGTTGTGCTGAAAACTGGTCCTTCAAAGTTGTTACATGTATAATACTTTCCATGAGACTCTATATGTATGGTGTATGGTGCATTCCTCTGAAAAAGTTTTAATGCAGTAAGTGTGCTCTATATATTAAACACATTTGCAAAAAAACCTGTCCCTAATACGTCACACATAGCAGGAGGGTATAACCCTTCTGTCTCCTGCTGTTAGCTTGTGGTATTGCCAAGTTATAAAACTTCTGTATGCAGCATGGCGCATGGAGGCATTATCTTCTTATCCCTCCTCCCTGTCGTCGTCCCGACCCTCATAATCGCCCCTTATGACCCAATAAATAACCAGGTGAAAAGGATTCAAGATATTGAATTCCATAACCTGAAATAATATTAACAAGACCTCTGACTATTGTACTATACCTCAAGCTTTTTTAAGATATTTGTTATGGCCATATATGAAATCAATTTTGAATATAAAATTTGAGTAAATCACATTTTTAAATAACCATTGTAGTGAAGATGTACCACTGTTTGAAGACAATGACTGTTAACTTGTTCCAACACATAGTAACTATGAATAGTTGTTTATTTCAATTATTATTTCAATGGTATATAAGAGCAAAGGCTTCTTTGCGGCACAGTAACAATTTGTAATCAGAAGTACATACAGGGTCCAGGCTTTTGCAGCTCCCAGGGTGCTGGCAGCATTTCTTTTCTGGAGCAGTGGGCATTTGTCTGCATTTCTCACAGACAGTCCAGTCCGCCTGGTCAGAACAATCAACTTACCTCAAAAAACTTTTATCTAATCCCTCACCAAGGGCCTTCAACCTATCATTGGCAGTTTGCAGCAAAATATGTTTCTTTCCCTCCAAATACTTCAGTTTGCCCATTTCCTGGCACATAGAATTCTTCTCTGTCCTTGCATCTTTAATGTCGAATTTCAATTCATCCTGCATTTTTCTAATTAAATCTCATTTCTCTCCAAAGCCTATAAATAACAAATCAGTATATTCTTCACCAAACAAAATTCACTCAAAAACCTTATTAGTCCTCTTCAATTTCATACTATCACAAATTATATACCTCCAATTACAAATCACAAACTTTTTCCTTTCTCCTATTTTTTCTACATAAAAACAAAAAAATAAACATCTATTTTACTAAAATCATACCTACAAATTTACATGATCCAAAAAAAAAAAGCAAAAAAAATTACCGCTTTAGTCAAAACAATTTGTTTCTGCTCCATTTTATAGCAGACGCTGTCCATTCTAGTAATAACCTCATCATATTCACCTAAGCGCGTCTATATTCTTAGCAGAGGGTCTCTTGTGGGTGAATAACCAAACCTCTGTTGTTGAGCCATCTTTAAATAAACATATTGCAGTTCTCGAAAAAATATCAAACTATTATTACAAAAGAAACTTCCCCCAGAACTTGACCTCCTTACACATCATGATCTCAAAAACACACCACAATTACCAACAAAACAAATAACAACAGCCTTGTGAATTGTTTATGTGTCTAAAAGAAAAAATAACTTTGTGAAGTCATCCATTGTTTCCCCTCTTTTTGTGTGAAAACTGTTCCCTTAAATGCAGTCATGTTGCATATATTATATCATCCCCCTATCTTTATTTTGGGGATAATACTTATTCCTGACAAAATGTCCATCTGAAATATTTTGTTGGTGGTGATTTGTCCCAGTGCTGTCAAGGTTTGTGAACCAGACTTAATTTTTTCTTCCTGCATCAGGAGATAGGACCCATTGGCTGCTTAGTTATCAAACACTTACTCTGATTCTGATCTTGACTCTATGTCACTCAGCTCAATTGGAGGCAGTGGCTTTGAACTTGCTGTAGGAGTACTGGTACTGGTAGATGTCTGGTAGTAGGGGGCCATGTTCATATCGAGCCTATCTGTACCCATCCCTGGACATCCACTGGTGGTCATTCTAAACATTGTGCATCCCCCCCACTTTGTCTGAATAAAAAATCAGAATGTAATTTGCACACCAGAAATGTGAAACATAAAAATGTCATAATGAAAACTTTGTCTCATAATTACCCATTCTATAAATATTGAAAGAAGCTATTATATAAGTAACTTAAATGGTAATGGTGACTTTGTAAACCAAGAAAGCTGGACCCATACTTATATATAGATATTCATATATTATGTATTATATTTGAATATTTTCATTACTGTCACATAAATGAATCTATTCAACTCTATTGTTGCAATATGTTTTGTGTCTGTATATTTTTCCAGCTTTGCTGTCTAGTCTTGTGTTAGAGCTCATCTTATGGTTTGTCGAAAGATAATATAGTATAAAAGATGTCTGCAGGAATTTTGTAAAAGTAATATGCAGAAAATCATTTCATTATAATTTCTTTAGAATAAACATTTTGTCACAAGTGTATTGAAGCTTTATGCTAGTATGTACACTGCTGTAGCAGTTGTAGTCTTTATATTTTAGTCTTTATAAAAGATGAGTATTTATTTCTGTCACTTACTTTGTTATTTTTCTTTTACATTTTTTAAGTGCAATTGAATTAAAAGACAAGGCATTTTCTTATAGTAAATATCCAGACATATTTATTGAGCTTGCCCAAAGTAGTGCTAAACAAATACTAGATAAACAAAGAATGATGACTGTTGTTAATGTCTGTTAGTAGTACCTATTGAATTTCCACCTGGAAATTCTGGAACTGTGTTGAATCAAAGAATGTTTAGTTATTTAACTAAGCTCATTAGTGTAGAATTTTATTTAAGAGAAAGTGAGGCAAAGATTAAGAGAGGATAAAGCGAAATTAAGGACTACGAAAACTTCAGACTCCTATAGCTGTTGTTATATTTTCTCTCTCATGCCTCAGTGACATCATACAGTGCCTGGGTAGGGTGCTACACCTGCATGAAAAAACTGATGAAGGATACTTGATAAGTAAATATATTCTGATTTTTTGCCACTAGAGAGTTATTTTCACGCCAACTGTCATATTTAAGATATTTCATTTACACACATAACCCCATCCAGGTAATATGATGTGACTATGTTATTCATCAGTGCAGTGGGGATCATAGTTGTATGTGTCTGTAGTCTCATATGGAAGTCACTGAACACACAGTGGACATGATATACAGTGATGAGAGAGAGAGAGAGAGGGCATTTAAAAGTGGCTAACTAGACTCTATTTGCAGTGAATTTTAGGCTTTTGTTTCCTTATGAAATATGCACAAAGTTCATATAAATTTACATGGGGAATTTTTAATGCACAAATGTAAATAAAAAGCACTGTGCAAATGTTTATAAATACAGTTTTCAAAATTCTTTGGAAATTAAATTGAAAGTCTTCAATGTAGTTTTGTCATTATTTGTCATATTTGTATTATTTTAGGTAATTTTATGATTTTATCAACTATATTCATAACTTTCAAATTTAATGCATTTCTTGAAAATGTATTTGACCTTTGTTTCTCTTAAGAATTATTTCAACATTATAAATGTATCAACCAACTTTTAGTTATGAATAAATATTATTATTATAATTACTTGTTGTTGTTGTTTTATATGACTGTGGAAGAATATTTAGGTCTAAGAGCTCAATCCCAATGAAACAACTGTCTGGGTAGATCACATTCAGGGTGACTCTTGCTGAATGCAATCAGATAAAGAGATTAACACACCACCCCCTAGCTTTGAGTAGAAATTGGAAAATGTGGTCATTACACAATTGTGTTACAAGAGGATTGCATTTGTTGAGTCACTGTGGAGTTAAATCGGTTTACATAGACCAATAGTTCCATTGGGAATGAGCCCTTAATTGAAGTACTCGTAGACGTCAATGACAAAACTGAGATGATTAAAAACTGAATGCTTTTTGTGCCACAACATTTGGAGTAAAATATATTCTAACCATCTTGTATCTCTCAGCAGTGATTTAAAAAAGTAAAGGGAAAGGACAGTAATAGTTCCCAAGTCTAGATCATTCTTTTCTACCAAAAGGGTTTTATGCGGTTTATCGAACTGGTTTTGAAAATTATAATGTCGGAAATATTAAAAGATAATAAGTGAGGCCAATTGAGAGAAGTACGCCATCCCGTATACGGCATAGCAGGCTATGCTAAAAGCCAAAACACGGCTAACAGGGTGCAGCTAATACTGTTGTTCTTATATCCGGACCATAGGCAACCATACCTACTGTACCTACAACTTGACCACCAATTTCGGAAAAAAAATCACACCAATGGTCCCCTGTTGAAATTAGAATTTTGACTATCTGAATCATATTTCTAAACCATACCAAATGGCCCTCTAAAATACCAAAATTTTCGGGGCCCTTCGCGGGGGGGGGGGGGCGGCTTCACATTTGCATTAATTGGCTAAATAAACTCTTACCTTAACTTATCTTGGGTTGAACATTTTGATCCCTTTTTGAATCTGGAAGTCGTTATTGATGAAAATCAAATTAACAGAGGCTGATCTTAATAGACATGAACAAAGCTGTCAACTATTGATAATTCAATATTGATAATTCAAAGAATCTTAATGCCCTATTAACATGTGATGAAATAGGCAGCGCTCTGAAAATTAGAGGAAAGTGCCGGTGTGACAAAACTGAAGGCCCGTGTAATACAGAATCCACCCGCCCTTTAATCACACAGATTTTACTCTCTACACAGATTAATCTTACTCTCTTCCAGGGCCACATATTGATTTTCACTAGATATTAACAGATATGTCTCTCGTTAAATAGATGGCTAATCTCTGTACTCAGCAAAAATGTCAACCAAGTTAAAGTGGAGGGTAGGGTTTCAGAACTGGAGAAACGGATAATTATATCTGGTTTGCGTCCAGAAATATTTAAAAAAAGTCTAGTTTTAAAGCATCTTTCAGGTGTTCGAGTGATAAATTTCACTTTGAGTTCTTTTGTGTCAGTTGTAAGAAGCTGGTAGTAGTAATTTGAATGCGTGACAGGGAATATACAAAGCGGTTCTCTCGCTTGTTACGTATCTTCAAAAGAAAAAAACGAAACGCTATTTTTCGACAAGTCTCTATTGGGAAGCTTTTGTAAACAAATCACGAAGTTAGAGGAGAAACTGGAAGAACTCCTTACTTAGAAGAGTACAAATGCGATTTAAGTAATTTTTTTGTAAAATATTGAAAGACAGCCATTTTCTTAAATGTGTATATTTCGATTTAGCTTTAAACTCCAAACCTACATAACCTGAAATCATGAAGCTCTAATTTAAAAAATGAATTTGGAGATATATGGTTAAAACAGAAATCGTATAAAAGTTAGTACTTTCCAGGAGCGCATTAGCAGCGGCTTCAAACAAAACTGACATAGAGAGGTTGAGGAGACGTTTGAGCTAAGAACCTTTAATTAATTAAAATGTATTCAAAAGGGAAAAAAAATCCGGGTGATGAAAAAATAATAGGTGATGAAAAAATTTAGTAGTTTTTGCTTTCGCGCGTATAACCTTCACCTTGATACAAGTTGATACACAAACGTGTTTTCACTGGTGTCACAATGAAATCCAGTCAAACAAGCTCCTCTTTGCCACGCTGCTTATATCCTAGGATCGAGACACCTTACATGTATGTACTGCTGCATAAAAATTAAAATGTTAGATATATATGTACATACCTTAGTCGCCACAACTCTAGTGTTAAATATTCACAGTGTTAGAGCAATAGACGAAAGCATGTTTTAATTGGGATGCGTTAATAATAATAACCTCATTCATTTGGGATGAAGGTCTGTAGACAAAACAAAATGTCTTGTTTGTACACGTACAATAAGCTGATGGTAACGTTTTAGATTGCGTTAAGCCGCATCGTGTCTTCTCTAACACAATCCCACGATAGTGATATTATTATGTAAATCAGGTGAGCATTTTGGTGAGAGGTATTCAGATAGAACCAAGGTCAAGAGGAGGAGGAAGAAGCCTTATATGCCACATCGCCATAATATCCACACGTAGACTGGAATTTTGGCACTGAGAACTTATGAAGTTTGTTGTAAGTACTGAATAGATGGTATAAGGCAACATGAACGTTTTATGTTGACAATATTTTATGAAAAACATTTCCCACTTGAGGTGTAATGGCTCTTGTGCATATTTAATTGACATGAATGCCGAAATGAGCTTGAAATTTTAAATAACGTTTTATGCTACTTTTTCCAGGAGGAAACATTTGCTCATAAAAAGGAAGTGAGAAGATTATTAGAGCCGTCCAAAGGGGTTGGCGCGTTACTCCGTCTTAAACGAAGCAAGAGGACGTAACAGGTAACTATCGGTACATTGGCAGCTCCCAGTTGGAGCCTTTTTCATCTTACGACAGCTGCTTGTACAAATATATCCTGTTTATTAAAGTCAACTGACAATAAACGAATGGTTTTTAGAGACCTAGCCGCGATCAGGAAAGAAAACGTGTTTGCTCGGCACTGTCTACCTCCCGTCACTTTAATTTTATGATTTCATTGATTTACATTCAGTCCTTAATATTATCTGAAAAATAAATATATTGGGTTTAAAACAAAAAGTTGGGCTAAACATGCCATCGATCGAATTGCTAATTTATTCAAGATGCTGAATTGGAATAAAGCTAGCGCTATATATAAGTATAATCATTCATTTTCCGTAAATAAAAGCCAAGTGGTAGGCCTAATAATAATAACAGTAAAATTCTAATCTTCTATCACACTACCAAAATGCCAAAAATTGTGTAATGACGTTAACAAGACAAAACCAAACAATTTTTTCTTCCTGGTGCTCTATGAACCACATGTTAATTGTTCTTGACTAAAGTTTATATCATTCTACACAACCGAGACAATTTTAATATTTCTTATCCCGGTCTCCGCATTTACAAATGGAAGAGTGTCATTTCGTTCACTTTTAAGTGATTTAAATTTATCAAAACTAGGCTTGTCAAACGTTTACATTTATCGACTTTTAATGCCGCAAATATATAGAAGTCCAAACACTGTTACCTTTGGTAAGAGTTCGTATACAAAGCGGCGTGATTGTACGGCCTGTTTTCTGTTTTTATGGTAAAATTATCTATGTGGGCAAATATGCAATCTCCATCAAAATACTTCTCGTGGAGGGATATGGCTTAGCAAAGACAGATGAATTTAAAGATCAGTATGTTGACGTGTAACAGTGTGTACAGGGTATGCAATTGTAGAGATGTTGTTGTAAAGTGTGTCATTGTATAGAACGTGTAGGTTCAATATACCGAGTATATATCTATTGTTATAACATGGTCTCTTAATGCATACCCAGATGGATCGTTGTACAGATTATATGTCACTCTATTAAATCCTTAGATATTGCTTCCTACGTGTGAACCTTGTTTAATTTATTTCATTTTTCATTTAATTTCAGTAACTCGTGACAACCGTCTACGATGAAATTGGACGCACTCCCAGCAAAAGCATCAGATTCGTGTTCGCGAGCACCCCACCCATGTCAACGTTGTCTTGCGTATAGTCAACTTGCAGGGTTGACGTTTGATAAGCCTGAAAATGTAAAGTTTGTTTTGGTTTGTAATATTCTGCATCAAAACATTTATCAAATGAAGTGCAGTTTGTAACCAGTGCTTTATTCATGAAACTTCATAAAACGGGCTAAATCTAAGCGTCAGTTGTAGTACAGTACTCTATCCGCACGTTTTTATTGTAATTTATATATTTTTGTTCAAACCCACCAGTACTCGAACCCGAAACGACACTTTAGAAGTTATCCAAAAACAAAAAGTGCCTGCTATGAAGATAAAAGTAATTGTTGTAGAATTATCACTAAGAGATGTCCAGGTAGAACACTGTGCTAGTACGACCGGTGTCACGAAACTGGGGGTCCGTGTGACAGAAAGGCCGCCCTCCACATAGTTATAATGGTTAGGGTTAGTTAAACCTATGTGGGTCAAAATTTAGGGCGACGCTCACCTGTACAAAGTAATGGGAAGCGGACTCTCTGTTATGGGGGACTTTCTGGTATATGACACCGGTTTTCTGTTTGATTGTAAAATATGTATGGGCAAATATGTAATAAGACGCTTTGTTATGCACTTGAAAATGCATGTTTATTCATATTTTAAAATTGGATACAAATGTTGATTTTAATGAAGTTAACTTTAGAAAAGAAAAATACGTTGCGACTCCATTACGTAAAATGCTTACAGGAATCTTTTATTGTGGGTTCATTGGAAGAAATGAACGAGATGTAAATCTACAATAAACTGTAACGCTATGATCCAAATTATGACACTAAAGAATTAATGGAAGTATGAAATTGTAAAATGTGCTCAAGTTATTGCAGAATTGCCCACACGTATTGAAACGGGTCTTTCCAAAACTGAATATTCGGTTATGACGCATGGTAAGAATAAACTTCCTTTGGTTTCCGGTGTTTTGCTATACTAGTAGTATGTCTGATCAGTGATAGACCCATAGTTTTATTGCTGGGAGGGGGTAGAAATGTTTGTGTTTTCAGAATATCAAACCAAGGGTTGCAGATTTTTTTTTTCGAAATCAGTATGTTTTTGTTATACACTGTAAAAGAAGGAAAATTGACTCTTTGCCTTCATTAAAAAGCGGAAATGTAAATATTCACAAATAGAAACAGTTTATTGTAGATAATGTTTCCTTTTGACATATTTTGTCAATTAAAATGTACATGTAGGACTGGCATTTATTACATCCTTTTACAACTTGAAATTTTGAAAAAATCCTTATCAAATTTGTATCGATAACTACAGTTGTCGCAAAGCTCCATTTTGGGGGGTAACGGGTATTCCCTAGTAAGTGAACGGACTTTTGTAGACCGTCAACTTTTGTCAATCCTCTAAAAAACACGAAATTAGATATTTATTGAAATAAAACGAAAAGGATTTTTTTCTAAAATCTACATAAATACCTATTCTTATATTTGGCACACTGTTAAGTGTATGGTTTGGTTAGTTAATTGCCAATTTACTAACTTCTCGTCTAAAAATCCTTTTTTGTTTTGAGATATTTCGTCTATTAAATCAAATATGGAAAATCAAAATTCAATCAGAAAGATGACACTTTGATTGGCTAGACAAAGCGTTTTACAAAAACATTGGAAGGTCAGTGCTTTATTTAATGTTGTTCTTGAACTAAATTCTATTTTTCGGTCGTGATTGATAACACAAGGCCAATAAGATGCCAGTCCTGCACGTGCTGTTAGGTTAATTTGCGGAGTGTTTCTTGATCAATGAACACCGGAGACCATTGAGTTTATTAACATTTTCTGAGTAAATGGGCTCAGTTATTTTAGGTAAAATGTTTTCTTGCATAACGTTTTCAATTTTGTTTACATATTATTCTTAAAATGGCTGTGACTGATAAGGTTGTTGTAAACTGACCATGTCTTCATGCTGTTCTTGATTCACACGACGAGTAAATTTAAGTGTTCACTCAAAATTTTGCCACCAAGATTTAAAGAGAAGAAAAAATGACGCAAAATATAAGGTACATATTCATTTATCTATGAGAAAAAACACTCATCAAATTTACAGAATTGAATGTTTGACTGGTGTTTAGTGTTGTGTGCGATCATCAACATGGCGACATAGAGTAAGTTGTGGTGTCATGAGTGTGTACCCGCGTGTGGGGGTAACGCTGAGATCATATGCGATTTGAATTTTCGAAATCGTTACCACCTTTGAGTTTTTATAAAAATGTCCCTCGGTGAAATTTTGGATCAGTCAAAAGACAAATACACCAATATCAACTTGGAACGATAGTTGTAAAATATATCACGTCAAATCTGGGCAAAATCCTGAGAATTCCATGTTCTGGTTAGTATTATGTCGTCTGCAGTGTTCTTGAACACTTTTTTAAAACAAAAATGATTGCTCTTGAGGGACAATTTTCAAAATGCATAGAACTTCTGCTCATTTAGTTGTAAATGGCTGTATTTAAGCTTGATTTTTGTCTCGAAAATTGCTTTTTATGTAGAGCCAAAACGTAATGTTCGGTTTTCGCATACATCTCTTAGGTGCAATTGCTGATATTTGTTATAATAAACGTTCTTGTAAGTTGTAATAGATGTAGTTTCAAAATGTGCAAAATATAACCCACTCATTACCAACTTTCTTTTCTTCTTCAGCTAGACTCGAACCTTTGCTTATCAGTTCCTTAGTCTATCTTTTTCTGCTTCTTGGACTGTCGTCTTACCTGTTGAGCCATTGACTCAGCTTGCCTTTATCTGCTTTCGCGTGATCCTCTTCTAGTAGTTTAAATTGTTTATTTGGAATTATTTTTGCAAAAGGTAATTTGCTGGGACCTAGAAGCGCCAGGAATCGAACTGGCGACCTTCCGTCTCAGAAGCAAGCGCGTTACTTACTTCTCTAACTGTTCCCACCCACCCTCCCCGGGTAGACTTTCTTCTTATAGTAACCAAAGGAAATTTTTAATTGCACCCATTTGTAATTCCAAAGTACCCGAGCCAGGAATCGAACCCCAACCCCAGGCTACCACTGAGCCATGTAGCCGTCAGTAAAAACACTAAGACATTTTGTATATTCAATAAGTTTTTTTATTAAGAACAAAACAAATTGTTAATATGTATCTATATATTCATTAAACATATACTTAAAAAACTTTGTCTTCTTATTATCATAAAACTGAAAAGGTTCAAGGGTGTAAAAGAAAATTATTGATCTCCACATTAAGACTCATTCGAAGGTGTAACAAACGTAATATTCTTGTCTATTCGACTTTACAAAGAAACTATCTACTACTCTACTGGTCTAATGTTTGGTCTAAATAATCAAAACATTATTTTCAACTTCTTCACAAAAAAAAAATGGTGGATCTTACCTTCACCCCTTCCCTTCCCCGAGGAGAGTGAGCTATTTTGGACTCACATGATCAAATCCCCAAATACACCAGTTTCCCCTAAATTTCAGCATTTGACCGCTTTAAAATTCTGGATCCACCAGTGTTTTTCTCTATACAGCAATAAAAAATTATGCAATTTTTATTAATTGCTCTTATGAAAATTGAACGTTTTTGAAAGTCCGATATGTACAGCAGGTTGTAAAAACGTACATACTTCTGTTGTTTGACAAAAACGTGAAAATTCTCCTACGTACAACACCCAAACCCAACATAGAGGTGCATTTCAGATGTCAAAAAATAAAATTGAATGAATTCAAAGTTGTATTTTTAAATTAAAAATTTTAAAACATATTTGTGTATAGAACAAAAATCCACAACTGTCTCAATTTTAATTTAATTTTTAATTTTTACCATGTCTTCACATTGGGTATCGAGCCGAAATTGTAACGTATGTTCCGGTTAACATATGTTCTGGGTCATTTAATTTTATTTGTTATATCGCGTTCTGATATATTTTGTAGTGATTCAGTCATGGTAAATTATGTATATGGCGTAAGGATGTTTTCATAAATATTTAAACTGTAGCTCAAGGGTCTTTGCGTTATGGCTAATATTATGTAACGTATGTTCCCCCAGAAAAATGTTTTAGAAATACTTGGTGCAATAGATGCAATAAGTACTTGGTGCATTTGTAACAGTGTTCCTTTTTGAGGATAAGACGATGGATTTTTTATATTATTCGTGGTTCCAGGAGAGAAACACTTCGATACAAACCACTTCATGTGGGGCCCTAAAATAATCAAACATAGTTTGCAATCTATGCACCAAATATTTTAAGAGCATGTCTGTGACTTTATTTGCACCTTGTATTGGGTTTGGGTGCCAAACGTTTACAGCGTTTAGCCCGCTACTGACAAAACCGAATTAATACTAAACATTGCACTGGATAATGAAATAGAAGAAATTCCATTACAAAATTTATTAAAAATATAGACAACATGTAAACTTATGAAATCTTGGTTAAAGCCCAGGGACACATCACGATATTTTTAATATTTCCTGTAGCCGCTTTCAATTGGAAAATTTTTGTAACAAATGTTTTGCAACCTTCTGAACATAAATTGTTCCAAATACTAGAAAATATCCATTATTTCTCCATCATCTGGTAGATAGAATGAAAGATGCTGGTAAGAGAGAATTGCCGAATGCAGTCATATTTGGAAAATAAAAACAACTTAATCACAAGAATTTGTAAATTCTTCACACTTTACTAGTAAAACAAATAACTGATCATGCTACGCAATTACTGAACAAGACAACAAAATGTTCAAATTTTAAGAGACGATATGTCTTTTTTCTTATCTGAGCATTAAAAGAAAAACACACAATGAACGTCAGTTTTTATACAGCAGCAAAATTAATATTTGTTTTTGGATAATGTGTCCCTTGGTGATCAAGGTGAACATGCTTAAAATTATGCATAATTTGCTAAACACTTGCTGTCTTGTTGAAGAATACCGTAAACAGTACTTATTCACTGTTGTCGCGGCGACAAACATGAAACTACAATAGTACAGAACATATTTAAATGCATAGAAAAGGATTATCAAAATAAACCATTTTGGTAACTGATGGCCCTGCATTCTTAAACAGAATTACGTTTCAAATATACCACATTTTATTTGCAAAAAAAATCAAATTCGTGACGTCATATTGAATAATAAAAAAACTCGTTTGGTGAAAAACACGTTTGGACAGAGCCTTTTCAAATCCGTTCCAAACAGCAATTCGCGCTTTCAGCTCACCCCCTATGTCTTGAAAAGTTGATATTATAATATGCCAAGCAAGAAATCAATACCACTTCTCTTTAGCACACACATTTAATTAATTGAACTTTTAAAATTAAAATTTGTGTGATATTACCATTCGAAATGGAAATATATTACTACACACCCTTAATACTTGAATTATGTTCTTTACTTAGGTAATGGACGTTTAGACCTATTACTCTACCTTTATCATATTCTTTAATTCCACTACCAACTGCTCACTAAATATCAACATGTCAATAGCCAGACTCTCACAAATCATTTCACAGCATTTTCCCCTCCTTGGCCATTTCTCGCGGTAAACTTCCATTGCCACTATTATCTCTACCGATGAAGTTCAAAATGTTGAACTTGAAGTGCAACTACATGGTTATGTACATTTTCAATCTTTCTGAGACGATGTAATGAACTGAAGGAAGAAACGAAATGGTACTTGGGGAAAATGTTGAGGAATGACTAACAGGCTTCAAAATAATTTTTTCAAAAACAAATCACAATAAACTCATCACTAAATGCCTAATACTGATATATTGAAACGTTATACTGATTCGGTCGAAATTACGATATTTACGATATTCGTATACTTAATATCTAGGCCGCCTTCGCTCCACTTCCTGATCACTCAGCACTGAGGCAGTGACGTCTCCTTCCAGGCTGTCCATCCCATTACATTCATGGTAGGGGGAGGTGGCAGGCTGAAGTGACCGCCTTTCCTTTTCAACTCTCACCAATATTTTACGGATGGAACTTCATTTGTAATATACAACATTAAAAATACATAGAACGAATTTTTGTTCAGCATATTTCAAAGTTAGCCAGAAAAAATTAACCTCAGATCCAAATCAACCCCAAATTCAAAAGACATTATGTAGGTCACTGGCTATCTTGATATGACGTAATATGGACCTTTGATTTTAATATTTGAGCAGTTTTTGTTATGTTTGACCAACTGGACCGTGCGATAGCGCCATCTGGAGGAAAATGCAAAAATAATGCAAACGAAAACTCGGCAGCTGGTTTTTGATTTATAATTTTAGGGACATGGGATGTACAGCGGATTACAATGATTTAATATTTTAATTGCACAATAAAATAAAATTTGATGATTGCAATTCTCTCATACAATGTTTATCTTCATATTCTGTAATGAATACATGCGTGTGTGCGTGCTTGCATGCGTGAGTGCGTTCTCTGTTGTAAGCAAATGCTCCATGATTTACACCATACGGTGGGGGATTTCTCATTAATAAAGTAGTAGACAGATAAGGGATTAAAATGATGTTCACGATCAGCCACCGATCAGCTATGATCAATTATTGAAGCAAAAAAAAAACCGATGGGGGTTTCGAAACATTATAAAGGCCTACATTTGGCAAAACAGAATTTTTCCAATAACTCTTATGTTAATGCTTATCTAGATATAGTGTTTATTTCAGAAGTACAGTGTACGTGCAATGAAGCGTCATGCATGCATTTTGACGGTAATCACCTTGTATTTGGTAGATGCACAGTGCGATGTGCTGCCGAGTCCTATGGACCCTGTGGTGTGGGACAACTTGAAGCCAGAATCCATGAACACGAACCCAGAGCTGCGGTTGTCTGTTGCTGGAATTGTGAGCAAACATTATCTGAAACAGATATGGAAACAAAGCGCTGATAAAAATAAAAAAATCACCAACCAGTGTGTGTGTGTGTGTGTGTGTGTGTATCTGTGTGTGTGTGTGCCATCCCTCGTGCACCATGTGTGTACAGACACAAAAGTCATCTATAGCCCAGTCATCCAGAACTTACTGTAATGAAGTGCAAGACAACTGGCCGCTTATTTTACCCGCGTTTTAAATGTTTACTTCACTAGCCACACCTGCCACTTAGTACGCCGGGATTTTATCCATTTTACTAGATATTTGGAAAAAGATTTAATTTCTCAGCTAAACCTGTTTTATTTATTTATTTATTTATTTATTTATTTATTTATTTATTTCATTTTATTTTAACTTCTCAATCTTTCCGTTAATCCACCGTGAAGACATTTTGATTGAATAAACTGTTTTAATAAGAGCAATATGCAATAGGCTGCGGTGTTTTGATTTTGCTGCTGTCTCAACCATGATTGTGACGGACTCCACAAATATCACCCCATTGCGTTAGTGAAGACAGAGCGTGAGACAGGGAGGGGGGACCTCCAGCTTGTGATGTACGGCAGATGGCATGAACGTGCCTCTCAGTGATTGAAGTGTCTGACGGGGAATGTGGTGGGGTGGGAGGGGCATAACGGGGATGGATGTAGGAGAGAGGAATGGAGACATACAAAAATATCAGTTTGTTTCAACAGTCGACCTTACTCACGGCGAACAGATATTCTCAGGTTGTCGATATAGACACTTACGGTACAAAAATAGCCCATAGACACGGTACAAAAATACCGGAAATTGATTTCGATTTCATCGTACGGCGTCTGTGAAAAAAGTAGCCTAGGCTTTAGCAGAACCCTGATAATAATAATAATCCCCCTAGTAGCGATCTCCGACATTGTTCTAGATACTTGTGTGTAATTTAATCGCCCCTTAAGAAGTACCTGTTTATAATTGAATTAATTTGGTTTTCGGTTTTATTTTTATTAAATTACATTATTTAAAATGTCTGGACTAAACCTATTTTTCATTTTTTTCTCCCCCCTCTCTCTCGCCCCCGTTTTTAACCTCTTAATCTTTTAGCTAACCCAGAATATGGTCTCTGCCGCTGTGAAGACATTTCAAATAAACAATCTCTTTTAATTAGGGTAATGTGACATAGGCTGCGGTGCTTTGACTCTGATGCTGTCTCAACTATGATTGTGACGGACTCCACAAATATCTCCCAATTGTGTTAGTGAAGACAGAACGTGAGACGCGGGTGGAAGATAAAATGCTCATAAAGAAACGGCCTACTGAGTCGTTGAAAATGACAACATGCTATCGTAGTTAAAACAATTCAGTAGAGAATTTGAATTAAAGGAAATATGTTGATATCACGGCTAAAATATATATTATTTAAAACACGATTTTTATTAAGAATTTTTTTAATTTCATTTATATGAAAAAATATTACAGTGTTGCTTCCCCGCATTGTTATCATTTGACAGTAATTACTGTACTTAAGAGTGATTTTCTCATTCTAAATCTACTACCTGAGAAGTGTGATAATAAGCTGTCTTAAAAAGAACGTGAAACTGTTTGTACCAAATGCACTTATTTCCAAAGAGTCTGAATTTCATTTATAATTTGAAAAAATAACCTCGTAAGTAGTAACTGTGCTTGAAGCCCCTACATGTGATTGATTTTTTTCTCTTTTTTCTTCTTCTGCTTCTTTTTGAGGCTAAGGGAGAACCACGTCGAGAAGTTGTTTGGGAAACAACTGAAGCTAGTCAATTTTCTTTATTTAACTATACTTTAATAACACGTATTATATTAATACATTTTTGCTCAATACATTATTGGGCAGAGGAGTATTAAAAATTAAAAGAATTTAAAAAGCTTTTCTAAAAGTTGTACCATGTTGTATTCGCATTCTATCCTGGACGGTTTATTAAAAATCTAATACGGTCTGTTAGGCCCGAGGACGGAGTGTAACTGGTAGGAGTAGAGTATAATGAGTTAACAGAGCTTACACAAAATGTAGAAAGCCGATCAAGTTAAGAACCATGATGGATTTGACCTGTAGGAAGTAACCTTGCCAGTTGATAACGTACACAATTGTGATAGGGAGTGTCAGTGACCAAAACTGTGAACTCTGAACAACGATACTGTTGATGTAGTGACACAATGACTTCATCTATGAATGGCCGAAGCTTGTAAAAGGTGAGTGGTACGAGATCTAAGGCAAAGGCCCATAAAATGTATGATTGCTTGTTTTGTAGTTTATCGATTGTCTTCAGATGATTGAATGTAGTGCGTAAGGCATGAAGACCATAAGACATCACTGGTGCTGCAACAGATTGACACAAGTTGGCCTTGGGGTTTTGTATCTAAACCTGGAAAACTGACCCCGTGGCATTATGTTATGAAATGCCTTATTGGCAGAATTCACTCTATTTACAATCTGATCATCATCGATACACACAAAATTCAATGTCACGCGTAATATATCTATAATTGCATCTGGATTTTCCATGAGATTCTGACCCAAAAACCAGGTAGAGTGATTTCTCCAATTGTCATATATTTAAATTTTTGGGGCTGAATTTCGTTCAGGGAGAAGTCATAACAAGCATTAATTCAGAGTTGGAGTCCAGACACAGTAGTAGAAAAAGTTGTAATGTCATCTGCATAAGTCATATAACTATACGTATTCTTTCCTAATGAAATTCCAGCATTGATAGCGGGCAATTCCTTTAGCAGGTCGTCAATAATATGTCAAAAAAAGAATCGGGGATTAAATACTACCCTGTCTTGTCCCACGAGGGATTTTAGAACTCATACTATGTGAACCACTCCACACACCTAAATGATGCACTTAAACATTTATACAGTTTAAATAGGTATCACCAATGTGAGTCAGGGAGAACGTTAATCTGTTTATAAATTTTAATTCAAAATTCTCTACTGAATGGTTTTAACTAAATCAGTGGCAGATTTAGGGTATTCAGGGGGTGTCTGATCCCCCCCCTTTGGTTTCTGTAAAAAAATCACATCAAAAAGCGTCTTTCCAGTGACCTCTCGACTCTGCTGCTCTCATCAATTAACAAATGCTGATGTTGTCAGTCTGTTTGTTGTGTTTAATTTTTGTCATGTTAGGCATATTTTACCAATGTATTCTCAATGAGCCGTCCGCAACAACTCTAAGTCCATGGTGCGGTTCCTATGCCTCGCAGCGCGTCGCTATGAAGCCGGTGTCATTTGCAATTCAGGATCCTCCCCCTTCTCCTTGACCCCGTCCTTCCTTAATCCACCACTGGACCCCCCCCCCCCCCCTTCAAATAAGGATCCGCCCATGTAGTCTTCCTAGTCCATAAGAGTAAAAAAAACTGAAACTTCTGCGGTTGACAGAGTTATTATCGGGGATGTGCATGGCTTCTTCAAAATTTTAATGGGTGGTTGATTCTATTTTTCCTCACATTGTATTATCTGCTACATGTTTCTCCTCCTAGACCATTAGAATTGGGAACTTGGGAAGGGTTGTGCATGGGAACTTAGGATTTTCAGTGCTCTTTGAGCTGTCCCTGGCAGGGGGATGATTATAATTTTTTCCCCATAGTAATTTCCACTATCTTCTCCTAGACCATTACAGTTAGGAAGTTTAACCTGGGGGGGGGGGAGGATAGGTTCTTCTGAAGCTAAGGAAGAAGCACGTAGTTCGTAGATATCTCCTTCACTAATTCTGTGCACATTTCTGTAGAAACCAGCGTCTAATTTTGTACAGAATCGATGTCACCACTCGACTGCTCTCCGGTGGGAATATTCCTTCCCTCTGCCAAAGTTTTTCTCTCGCCAGTCTTTTTTTTTTTTTTTTTTTTTTTTTTTTCCATCTTTTACTCTAATTAATATATAAAACTTCTCCTATCATTTAATTACTAAGTGGAATATCCTAGACCAACATTAGGCACAATAAGGGCCTTCACTCTTTGCCTTATTTTAGGCATTTGCCCTCATAAAAAGTAGAATTTCCACCAATTTCAACTAAATGGGCCGTAATTAAATAGAAGTTTTTTTAATTAAAGCTATAAGCATGCAATGACCTCGTTCCATCCGCCATTAGATCTCGCCGTAAACTGTGGTTCTATCAAAGTCCTTTAACGCTCTGCTTCAGATTAAATCGAAAAGTTCAATTCAGTTCAGTTCAGTTCATTTATTCCTTAGCACATCAGATACAATACAATACAAAACAATGCAATACAATACAATACAATACAATACTGAAAAAAAAGATGGTAACAAGTTAAACTTAGGATATAAAACAATACAGTAATAAGTGATCATAAGCGTTTGCTATAGAAAGTACGTACATGCATATATATATATGCATTTAATTTGTCAAAAAAAAAAAAAAAACACGGACATGGTAGTAATTGATCATGAACAAATAAACGTTAACACCCTTAAATATCCAAATCTCATAATTTTCTCATTCCATCGTAATCTAGAGCCCACCAAAGAACCGGAATGTATTTTTTATCATACCACAACTTCGAACGATAGGATGATTGCAGTAACATTTGGGAGAGAAAATACAAGATACCCCTAGATTTGCCTAACTTACTACCAGAGCCGTCAGCTGAGTTGTATTATAATATGCTTCAAAGTGAAATACACCCGTACAATTATCCTATTGTACGAAACGCCGGTAGTCAGATAAGGCAATTACAATTGACCCTTTTCAAGAGACACAGATCGATTTTTCGCTAGATATCAACAGGTATTTTTTGTTTACTCCTTATTTTTGAACGTAATTGACGCCATCACTGAGATGACCTTTGTTTGAGAACACCGATACTTATGTACAAGTAAATTGATCCCCACTGTATTCTACAACCAAGAATGTAATTATGTCGACTACGCCTTAATTAATGGCTCTCATGTTGCATGCAGAGGACGATTTGTGCTATTATCTATACTCTCTTTCAGAGGTGCTCTGAAGATTGCTGTACAAATACGATAAAGTGTCAACTGGCGTATATTCAGTTTGACATTACAAGTTACATGTACATGTATGACAGAAATAAATGATGTCTCCAAATAAATATACATATACATCTTTTCCAATTAAATAGTTGTGCAAATAAAATGTTGTAGTATATTTTGATTTTTAAAAACGATTTCAAACCATATTAAAAAGGAAAAATAGTTTGATAAATTAAATTAATAAAATCTGGGATAAAGGCATATTAATTAAATATACAACAAATTTCTATAATGATCGGAGATGGATCTGGCTGAAAAGATCTCGAAGCTTTACATTCAGACGGCGTAGCTGTGTTTTCTCAGAGACGTAAATGTCGCACCCTCTAGTCACTGGAGTGGCATACATAGTGCCTGAAGTGGTTGAAGCTTATCCAAAGTTGAGTCATTTCCAGTATTCTCTCTTCTGTGGTTATTGAATGGGGCACTGGGAAACATAGTAAGAGGTCGCTCCTCATTACAGTGAGTTTTTTTTTTAATTCAGTCACTGTTGAAATAAGAGAAGCGGAGTAACAGGAATGTAATATACGACATTTTGTCCATCTATTTATGGTGAAACAACGCCACGAAATTGTTTCAGATCTGGCAGTCTTCCATTACTATAAGTTCAGCGTGTGATATCGCCTTGTTTCTTATCAAACGTAGGTGATTCTTCTTTTTATGGCTGAACCATTGATGTTCCAAGATAATTTCAGGTTGTTGAGTTTCTTTTTTTTTTTAAATATTTAATAAATAGTATATATGTGTTTTGTCAGTTATGCATTAGTCATCCACCAGTGTCAGTAAATGTTCATCTCTACCAATGGTTTTTGTATGTTTGTGAACATTTCAACAGTTTTTTCCATAATTACGGAACAATTTCCAGGATATACAGTTATTCACGGGGAAAATAAGTGAATGCAAGTTCAAGTGGATCCGTGCCGCCTGATATTAATATGTACATAGATATTTTGTCTTGGCGGATCGGAGGTCTGCCTTCTAGCAGTGCTCTCTAAGTATTCAGTGCAGAAAAAAACTGAATCAACAATGTCAAAGTCCTCCACATCGCGAACGTTCTTGACTTACTGCACTCAACGTCAATTACATGACGTTTTACTACTTCAACATTCGTGTAGTAAACCGCAATCTGAAAAGAAAAACAGACAACGCTGCACCTTTCAAAGGTACACAATAGGCTACGCTCTATGTAGCTTTTCTATTCTACTTTTCTATTTGATTATTTAAATTCTAACGCTCCTCCCGTAATCGCAAAAATACAACATATCAAAGACAGCTGAGACCTAAGCAACGAAGCTGGCACAAATACCGATATTAAACAAAGACATTTAATGAAACAACACTTATTGCTAGACGGTGAAAGTTTAAATTTTTCCGAGTTTTCACCAATTTTCACTTCAAAATAGGAAAACTGCAGCTAATGTCTCAAGGTACGACAGCTTTATAGAAACTTTGGAGAAATAAATGTATAACAGTGAATCTCCTGATAGCTTTCAACCAAAATCCAATATATGATTTTTCTTTATTTTGATGCTACTTATCTGCACTTACGATGTCCCATCTTATGGATTGAAAATTCCTGGTTTTTAAGGATATCTCAGAAACATTTAGCTTAGTTTTGTCACTTGTACACTTCACAATCTCTTGTGCATACCTGACTAATAATTCACGATTGTGTCTACTCGCCTTCAATATTGCACCGTCGTTATTTATGGGATATGATAATTAATCAAACACGTACATGAACTGTTATGAAATGTGTGTGTGTATAATAATAAATAACAAGAGCCACCACTTATAATAAAACATGGCATGACAAATGGGCCTGGTAATTGAGATGCGCATTGCTAATTAGAGACAACAACATAGCAACACGTCACATTATTGCAAGAAATAACTTCCAATTACCTAAGAGGAGATCAAATATTATTTTGGTATGATTTTGAGACTTAACAACCCCAAACTTGACATAAAATAAAAACACGGATTGGTGATTTGCACATGTGAGTCGAACGTCGCCAAAATTCGGGCAAAAAACCTAACATTAAAAAAACAAAAAATAGCCCAATCATGCTGAAATTTAAAAGGGAACCTGACTAAATAAGAAAGGTACTCCGCCAATTAGGAGTAATGTGAAATAACTATTTCGCAGTTAAGAGGTGAATGTTGCCAAAATACACGAAAAACATTTTGTAAAAAAAATTCGATCATGCTTACTTTTGGATAAAAACCCAGAATATTGAAACTTTTTGTAAATAACAAATACGTGTAGGAATATACTCTAAATCTTTAAAACAAAGGTTAATGAAAGAGCATATACATTTAGTGACGCCAACAATATAAATAAATAAAGTCCTACCTGTGGTGCTTACATTTTGTGCCTAAATAGACCTGTATGCTAACGACATAAATTAAATGGTAACTTGTTTCCCCCAAAAAAAATGTTTAATTGGTCAACGCTGTTACAATTTTACTGTTTGCAACGCTGGGTCTGCGCCTGTGGCCTGTTCTGTATTACTACTACAATAAAAATAATTATATTAATAATATCAAAGGCAAACAAACGCATTATATTGATCATTTACCTGGTAATCGAGGGCTTGTCACTCCGGCTTAAGCAGATGGTGGTTTGCTGTCCCGGCTTTGGCCCCTTTTTCTCTCTGCATTTCTTTTGCATTCCGCCATATTGCGAGCAGCTGGCCCACTCTTGTTTGGCTTTTGGTGGCAACACAACGACTTTAAAGTGCTTCTGAATTTTTCCCCGAAAAGGCCGTAAATGAAGAAATTTACACAGGAGCTAAGTGTACAGAACAAAACCATAACTGGGTATACATACACCATGCCTCGCATTTCGCCAATGCGCTGGTTCCCAAAGAGTCCAAAGAGACAAGACAGAGAGACTGTTAAGGAGGCAGACAATGTAGTTAGGGCGATCACCAAAGTCATTTTGATCAAAGTGCGATGAACACCCAACTTGTGCATGGCAATCATGGTTGGATTCTTGGCAAGACCCCTCATGTAGTGAGTCATCTTGGCATTCAGAACCAAGATGATAATGAAAGGAGCCAAAAAGTGCACGAAAACGTAAGAAAAAACAGTATACGCTTTGTGGTATTCTGAAACCGGTAATGGGGCGCCTAGACAAAAAACGGGGGACGTTGTGTTCAGGGGGCAAGGACGCTCAGGCAGGGATCCAAAGAAATATCGCGGGACATTGTTGAGAAAAGCAAAAATCACGATGCAGCCAACCCTAAACGCCCAAACCTTGATGGGTGCGGTTGGTCCACTCCTAAGGGCGTTGTCTGAACAAAGGTGCATATAGCGATCGAACGTTACGAGCACTACTAGCCAGGGTGGGATCAAGAAGATGGAATATTTCAACCCCCACAGAAGCCGGGAGTGCTTCATCAGGATAAAGAAGTAGTTTTTGAACCACCCAGTATAAGGGTACATGGCTTGGATGCTGAAGTTTAAGAGTGTCGACAAAAGATGGATGTTATCGGCCACTGCTAAGCATATCAAAAGGAACGAAGTCGAGTTCCGTTTTTCGAAACGTGAAAATACAGCCATAGAGAGAAAATTCAGAATAAGGCCAACCACAACAACGAGAGAAATCCCAACGCCACCAACAGCGAAATACAACAGATTGATGAAGGCCAAGTCGGGAACATCCTCTTCATTTTCATCTCCTTCAAAAAATGAGCTACCATTGACAGACATCTCAGTCGTATTCATGGCTTTTACAAGTTGAACAGGATTGAAGAGCTGAGGAAGGCGTCGCAAATTAAAGTCGTTCGCAAGCTGGAGAGGTCTGAATACTTGTCTTGCCGGAGAATGCATTTATACAGGGTGTTTAGGTAATTGGCAAATAACGTCGCACACTTCAACTTGACTAATTGGGTTGGTGCGAAGTTAATCCGTAACTTCAGTGACAACTGAATATCATTAAGACGACACTCAAGTGTTGCACGTGTAAACCATACAAGCATACGCCTACTGATACGGTGATACCCCTACATAATTTCCCCACATCTTTCGATGTTTGTCTTGTAAATGGAACCTTGCAACAATTTTCTACCTTTATAGAATTATCATTATAACTTAACAACATATGGTTCAAATAATGTCAAGAATTAATCTTATGATTCTCCGAAAGCCGTCTTATTTTCGCATTGAACTTTTAACCCTGAAAATTACACTAACTGGAAGAAAACTTTACTCTCTCAGCTCGTGGCTGCTGCTCTTTATAGTGACAGTCATTCATGGATAAGTCAGCATGGCGTTTTTGGATTTGGAAAAGCGACTTCAGTAAAGTTCTTTCAGTAAAGTTGAAGGTAGCGGGTTGGGGCATGATGCCGTTTTCAGTGTCAGCTATAAGAATGTTATTCAGCATATTTTCTCTACAGGATTTTTCAAAATAAAAAATTAAACTCCTCAAGCATACAAAATGACCAGTATTGCACTGCAGTTTCTGCTATCGATATAATTACTGAATATGTATGCATTACAACCCGTCGACCCAATTTTGCCACTTCTCGCGTTTTAGTCTTCTATCATTATCCTTTGTGAACGGTTAGTTAGAAACAACTCGCTCCAGCATTTTACCATTGTTTTTGATTTTAGCCTAGTGGTAAAGACTCGATCAAGGTGCTCAACCAGTTTCCTTGTAGAGGATTTATGGATTTTCTTTGTCATATTCTCCAACTCTTATGATACTCTTATGATTCCGTTTGTATTTTAATGCATATTACAATCGCATGCATAATTATAAAATTACCTCTTACTTAGTACAGGGAGCATCTGGGGACAATTGCACAACAGAAATAATGGCTTAAGAATAATTTGACATAATGTTGACTAAATACACGTAAAAAGATAACATTTTCCGGGAGGTAAAACACTTAGTAATCCACCCAAATTGGGAAATGGACCTATTTTGACAAAAAGAAATGAATTCCGTCTGAGTAAGGTTAATTGTTTTTTAAATTAATTTATTTTTTAGTAAATTTACAGCCGATTTATCCTTGATTGAAGTAAACCAATAAGAAAAATGATCTCATAATATTTGTGATACGTGAAATGTGACCCGGTGTCTCCTGAATGTTCTTGTTCTATGTTCGAAACGAAAAGATCAAGCAAGAGTAATCAAAACAGGGCAGGCAGAGTGCAAGATACTGCCATATATTAACGCCAAACAGTTTAAAACAATCGTTGTGATTATTGTTATCTATACTTTATCAGTGGTTCAGTTTCAAACTCTCTGGCTCGAGGATCACTACAGATCGAAATATTTGTGGCTGAGTCGGAAAAAAGGTGTCACATATATCCGCCACTGTTAACACTCTTTGTCAGTTAAGACATTACATGTAGTCCAGGCAATCTATGGTTTGAGGTCAAAGTAATTGCAACAGTTTTTACTTTACCGCAGTGCTTTTGTTTGATGTCCCCAAAATGACATACTAAAAGTCTTAAGGAATCCTAGCATGGGAAATATGAAAAAATCCACGATGGCCGCCAATGCCATTGTTATATATGGGTATCAACTTCAACTAGGGAGAAAAAGTGGCCATTTTCAAATTTAAATTGCTTCTCAGCGTTTTCCATATCTTCGATACCCTTTAAATATGTGTATGTTCGCAAATAATGTGTATCCTCAGGCAATCTGAGTAAATCCAAGATGGCTACCTTTTCCTTTAGAAATTTATGGGCTTCAACTACATAAATATATGCTTGGGGGAAATTGTGTTCATCATGAAATAAAGTTTGGTTCACATTGTTTTCCACATGTTGTTATACCTTTAATATGAATCTAGTTGATATCAAGCGCGTTTCTTTGGATTATTTGGAAAATTTCAACATGGCCGCCATTTACCATATGATTACATTGGAATTAACTACTGCCAGGAAATTACTGTCCGATCATCAAGAACGGTTGAGTCAGTGGCCGTGGCCCCCTCGCAAACTCAGGTAGGAGTTGCCTTTGATAGCAGACAATAAATATCCTTGGCAGTAGTTAAAATCCATGTAATCTAATGGTTAATGACGGCCATTTTGGATTTTTTCAAAAATCCTCGTGAAACATGCTTATTACCCGACAGATACATATTAAAAGAGTAATAAAGGAGAGGAAATCACTGAGAAACAAACTTAATTTGACAATGGACACTGTGTTTACTTGACAGTAGTAAGCACCTATGTCTAATGGCAAATTGCGGCCATCTTGGATTTTCTCAAAATACCCAAGGTTACACACTGTAATTCACTTGTTACCCACCAGTTATATATCAAAATGGTAATAAGAGTTTGGAAAACACTTTGAAACCAACTTTATTTGATAATGAACATTATCCCTCAGGTTTTTTTTTTTTAGTTTAAATCCATAAATTTCTATAGAAATCGGCAGCCATCTTGGATTTTCTCAAAGTGCTGAAGGAAACACAACTGTAAGCTTTCATAGATATATTATAGGGGTATTGAAGATATAGAAAACACTGATTAACAATCTTAATTTGATTATGGGCACTTCATCTCCCTGCTTGTAGTTGATACCCATGCTGTCCATACACCCTATGGCATTGGCGCCCAACTTGTTTTTTTTTTTTTTCATATATCCCATACTAGGATTCCTTAGAACTTTTAGTATGTCATTTTGGGGACTTCAAAGGAAAGCATTGTGGTAAAATAAAAACTTGCAACTATTTTGAGGTTTGACCCTAAAATGTCTTAGATTGCCTGGACTAATGTAACTTTAGTTCTTGAAATAGGTTCTTTGGTAAAGATGCCAGATAATTGGTTCGTGACAAAAGAATATTTGCGGTCTTAATACATTTCCAAGAAGAAATGGCATCGAAGGTAAAGGAAATCGACAATGTGCGTAATCCCCCAAACTTCATGATTACGCATGTCTGGAATGGAAAACAAATGGAAAAAAGATTAAGAGAAATGCTGGTGGTGCATTATTATACATAATAATAATAATAATAATAATAATAACTAGAAGAAGATTATGATAAAAAACAAACAAATAAATAAATAGATAAATATCACGGAATTACGATCGAAGGATGCGTCCCTTAATATACTGTATTTCCGTTTAATACTTGCCAAACGAAAAGAGTTAAAACTATTGCTTCGGTTAACCTACACTATTTCTCCCAATAATGAATAATTCACATAAGACATGTTTTATTATTGTAAAATTGGACATAATAACGGAGAGGCAAGGGCGGTTCCAGGATTATTTGAAAATGGGGGGGGGGGGGGTGTCCGCGGATGTCTAGCCTACAACTCCCCCCCCCCCACCCCCCCCCCACCCCCCCACCAACCAGCACCACCACTTGGTGTGGGGTACAGGGCCCGCTGAAGGGCTTCGAAAATTTTTGGTGTTTTAGAGACCAAACGGTGCCAGTTAGTACGCGGTTTAGAACTATGATACAGCTAGTGCAGTGACGCATTTTAATTTGATCTCAAAACTAAATTCATAATTTATTTATTTATTGTATTATTTTATTATTTTACTCTGTATACTGCTCCAAAAGGAAAATGATTTCCGATTTTTATAATTGGCTAAATAAACTCTTATCTTATCTTATCCTAGTCAAAAATCTTATTTCAAGACGGGTATATTGGTGTTTTTATTCGGAAATCGAAGGGGATCACGACCCCCCTGACACCCTCCTTCTTTTAGTGGCAGCTATAAGAACGTTATACAGTATATTTTCTCTGCAGGAAATTTTTAATTCTAACATACAGCAGCATACAAAATGGCCAATATTGCACCTTCTGCTATCGATATAATTACTGAATTGTATGCACGCGTCCATAACACCAAGTGCCTTCAACTCCCAAAAATTCGCTTTTAGTTCTCATACATAAGCTGTAGACGATAAAACGTGACTTTCATTTGAAAGTATTGTGGTATACATTCGTAGAGATGTTATTTGACTGTGGCTTAAGAGTCTTAGGGATGATTTTCAATGAAATGCGAGCACTTTCTATCGGTTTGCTAAATAATATACTGCAACCCTATCGCGACAGTTCGGTCATGATGCCAGATAATTAGTTCGTGACAAAAGCATATTTGCGATCTTAATACATTTGGTGTTAATAAAGGAAAAATGGTATCAAATGTTCAGGTAATTGACAGAGTCACTAACCTCCCGAATTACATCATTAGTTATGTCTGGAATGGAAAACAAGATAAGATTGAGAGGAATAATAATAATAATAATAATAATAATAATAATAATAATAATAATAAGATGATGATGATGATGATGATGATGATAATGATGATAAAGAACTAAAAACAAACAAATAAATAAATAAATAATTAAGACGGAGGTTCGAAAGTAACAAACCTATCTGCGTAAAGTCAAGAAAATTGTCTTAGGAATTTTTTTATATTCGGCTCAGCATGAACAACTCTATTTAAGAGCAGTTTATCACACAATTATACGATCCCTTAAACCAATCGAGTTTCTGTTTATTTAGTCTCTGTTGTCATGGAGATGGAGACAGGTGGATGTCACTCGTGATGGTTGAAATTTTAATTTATAACCTACATTTTACAATGAACTACTGTATACGTATATCTTAATTTTCTCAACAGTTTTGGATATGTCTTTGCTTTAAGGAAAAAATTTCATGGACACATTTTTGGAAAGAACGGACGCGCATTACAAACATTACTTAATAATAATCTCACATGTAATATAACATGATGACGTTAAACTGAGAGGAAAGAAGATATTTGTCTATAGAACAAGCATCTTTATGAGGAAACAAAGAGCTTTGTGAGAAAAAATGATACCTTTTCATAAAATAACAATGTCTGATGTAAATGAAAACTCATCTTCTACCTGCGCACGCAAAATGTCATGCCATGTAAGACGACCCATGACTTCAGAAGATTTATATCATTTGTGATAGACCAACATAGTCAGGGTTATTTACAGAGATCAGCACAAATGGTCAAGGACGGTCGAAAGGCAACTGTAGTTCGTTCCTTCTTACTTTGTACAGGTGGCATAAGTCCTATACACTAACCCCAATACTACGTCTAACCCTATACCTGTACTAATCATGTGGACTTTCATTCCTAGGACCACCATTCCTTTCACACCGGCATGTCAACGCTTCTAGCAATATTATTTATTGTTAATATTTCACTAGTTATTATCGGTGTTGTTATTATCAACTCCGCCAAGGAGGCTATGTTTTTGGCTCCATTTGCCTCTCTGTATGTCTGTCTGTCTCTGTCTGTCTGTCTGTCACAACCTTATGTAAAACGTTAGGGAGGGATTTTGGTGAAACTTTCAAGAGAGGTCAGAAACCAATTAGTTAATGGGTAATTAAATAGGCCCTACTTTATAATAAATTTATAATAACATTTGAGCTACCTTTGCAGTGATTTGCGAACATTAAATACTTTTCTTATTTATTATCATTATAAAAAACGGATTTTTTCACATAAATCGCAATTCAAGTCACCCACAGAAACTAACTGGACAGAAAAGTTTCTTCAGCGACATTAGAAATTTCTTGGAGTTAATTTAAAATTCACAGTGCACCTGTGATCTCAGCATGCACTGCCCTTGGCCATATCTAATGCTTCTAGATTATACTATAGCCTACTATAGGCCAACTGAGTGAAAATAATCCAATACAAAATTTCACACTAGACGCAGCAAAGGATGCCATGAATTAGCCAGAGACATATATTTATGAACATCTGGTAAAAATCCTTTTGTGACCCGGGTAGATTGTTTGGATTAACAAGGGTATCACTGTATCTCAAAGCCAACTTAATATTGGACAGCGACTACGTACATTTGTAAGTCGGCTTAACGATAATTATCTGATATCGCTTGACGCGTGATCGATCCGGGATAATTGTAGCTGATGCAAATTATACAGCGTATTGCAATTACGATTTTTGCTAAAGGGAATTCGTTAAAAGACAAGAAAAAACAAAACACTAGCGACAGTTTCTTGTAAAACAAGCAAAATTACCGTCGATTTACAAACATGGAATATACACTACACTTTAAGCAAGCATCTTATTCTTTTCCAAAACCCCATTTTCCATGAAACTTACAGTTATCGAATACTTCCACCATGGCCTCAGGTGATTCACAGCGGTCTATTTACATTTCCACTGAAGTGTTCATAACTATCTTTTAGTTTTAATACTTGAAACTATTTTTGTGTTTAGTCAGATGGATTGATTTTACCCTTGAATTTGAAATAAAGTATACTCAGCTCCAAAACGAGCTATGGTAAAACTCCCCATTTTCGAAACGGACTTCCTTCTTATCCATCGTCCATTGTTTTGCCTAAATCTCAATATCTATGAACTAATGGAAACTTTAACTGTCTCTTGTTGCTCCCTCACATTTATCCTTATTGAGAAATTTGAAATGAAATTTTTGGTTTATTGTTAGGCCCTGTAGAGACATTCAATTCTAATAATTATAAATTATTTCATTTGTAACTAAAATACTTATATAAATAAATGCAATACTTAATGCATAGGAAATCCTAACATCCGTATTTTCAGTAATGCTGTAGGAAAATCTTCGTATACATTTGTAGATCTATAGAATTGGCGCCCATCTTGGTTTTTTTTTTCATATTTCCCATACTAGAATTCCTTAGAACTTTTAGTATGTCATTTTGGGGACTTCAAAGGATTGATTGTTCAGTGTCTCGTGTAGTATCTCTGATCACAGCTCATACTCATTTTTCTTCTTTCAGGTTTAAGCTTCTTAAAGCTCAATTAAGTCATCTAGACCTTTTAGATATTTTCCAGTGCTTTATGCAAGTGCAAATGCAAGAAGCAAACTACAAAATGCATTACAGTAAAAAGTATTAATTATTGGCGTTTTATTTTTTCATTGTTCTGATAGGACATATGTTATTTATTTATATAACTTTTTTGGCATTTGCTGTTCCTTTATAGGTGTTTATTTCTTTTCAAATTTTATTTTGTTTTTCAGATTATATTTAGCTTTAAGTGACTCTATTCATTGGAACTTTGCCATTGTGTTCAGTGTTCAGTCCATGATTTTTAAATCCTTCTATAGATCCAAGATCTACCACATTTCATACTTTTCCATTTTTTCATTGTTGTTTTTGTTAGTGATACGCACGGTCTATATATCCCATTCTTGCGTAATGCCGCCGTACACGCACGATAACGTATCGTCTGTTCTTCTCGGAGAATTGTATCGGCATGGTGCAGGTGGTTCTGTAGGTGATTTTGATATTGTATTGGCAGAGCAGGAAGAGCCAGAGCAGAGGCGTTTTGTAACAGTTGTAATAAGATACATTAACAAACTAATAGAAAACTACATGTAAACATGAAACAGAATACGGAGACGACGCTGCGCATATTTTTAGCATACATCGATGAAAAGGGCGCAGCAATAGATGGAAAAATATTCTTCGCAGTAAACTTGACAGTATACTATCAAAATTAAAATTGCATGTAAAAGCAAGAAACAAAAACGGTGAAATTTACTAAGACAACGTTGGCCTCCATTAAAAAAAACTGAAACGTCTTGGTATAGGGGAGAGTGAGGGGGGTAAATCGTTCAACCGCCGCTCCTGGAGCCCCTTTCACGAAGCTCTTGTTAGTGATTGATCGTTAACCTAACTGTCAGCAGGATGCTGGCCTCCACAAGGCGGTTAGATTGGTAAACTAGAACAATCCCATACTTACACATGCACATTAATTTATCAGGGAAAATGTATCTTGTATTACATAATGAAATTGCAGTTTCTTCGCACAATAAGCACAGGCTAGTCTCTCTGTCTGGGTGAGACGTTTTTTTAGACACTGGAGTATTGAAGAGCAAATAACTGAGTTTTCTTTGTTGTTCAAGGGAAACTATAACTGTAAGTCCAGAGCTCTATTCATAACGTGTCAAGCGTGTGGATTCCAGTTAAACTGAGAGAGAGAGAGAGAGAGATAATACACCACGTATATACTCTTGTAATCACTTTGGGTTTTTATGGGGACAGCAAGTTTTTAGGATAATCATAATCATATTGATGTGGGATGAGCGAGATCCTAATTTTAGTGCCAGTGACAAGAGTAGTCATGCATTTTGGGTGTTGTACAGCTATTTAATCACCCTGAGTTTCAAGACCATAGAAATATGTAATTATCAGAACATAGCTGCTATATCCAGGATATTGGAGGTCAGTTTCAGGTCACTTCTGAAAACCAGGGTGCAATTTAATGGATACATTCCCAATAGAGCAACGTGATTTTGAAAAAGTCTTTTCTGTATCTTCAGAGATGTAAGAGGGCTGGTGATTAGAGATGTAAAAGGGCTGGTGTGGGGGGTGGGGATGGGTTTGGGGTGGGATGCAAGCCTACTATACACGTAAGGTCCTTAGTACCTCATGTGTCATATTTATAGACGTTGGTTGTAGAAAAAGTATACGACTCCTACTAGACCGGGAGAAAAGAAAAGGTTTATTCTTTATTAAGATAACACAGAAAATTTCTTTTTTATATTTACCTCGGGACAACCCCCCCTCCCCATTGCACGCCTACCGCGTGCTCTCGTGCACACACACACACACACACACACACACGTGTTTTACTGGTTAAGCGCACAAAGTGGACGTTCAAAATGAATGGAATCAGATTAACAGACTAATAACACGCCTCCTATTCTCCTCCCGTTGGGAAGCTGGTGTTTAAACAAATCTTATATCTTAGCTTTCTTATAGAAAATATAAGGTCATTAAGACCAAACGAATGACACAAGCTCCGCTTTTCCTGTAATATGCAGCGATGGGATGTGAATTACATGGTGTGGACTTGTTATCCCCACACTTTTGTGACAAACCCCGGAGATCACTCCGTCCTGCACGTCCGTGGGTCCTGCATTAGTAATTTCTGTGGAGTCCAGTCGCGGATTTAGAGGGGGGAGGGGCGGGGGGGGGTCTGAAACAAGTCAAACCAAAATACGTCTTTCCAGTGACCTAATAAAGGAACGCAGGAAGGCATTCGCAGGAAGGAGGACATATAGGATAACATTTGCATAAATGGTCCGATAAAGCTGATATTCGCCCTAGGCTTGTATTTTTTTAAATAATAGTATTAATTTTTTCAAATAGTATTACAATACTAATGCTACAGAATGATTTTGTACATTTCAAGGTGATAAGACAGGGTTTATTCATTCATGGCATTAACAGGTCTCACAGTAAAATGTATAATGAAAAAGTAAAAAAGGGACAATTTGAGGGAAAAAGGTCCAAGAGAACTGCAATTCGAACGTGGACTGTATTTATCATATTATGAATCACTTAAGTAAGTTAGAGAATAACAAAAACTAGAAAAACAAAAAAGTCACACGGTTACGTGTATCAATTCATAGTTCCCTTGTTTTTTCTAAATCATTAACTTTGAAATTTCCCTTGGATGGGAAAGCGTCGGTCTGTAATGTATTGACTTCAATTTAGCTAAGATACGATAACAGAAATCATAATTATATATGCAGATTCACGGTGTATGATTGTTAAGGGTACAACAGGACGCATGGGTTTTTATTGCCTTCTGCTATCAGGAGCTTCTAAAATAGTACACAAATTGAAGTTAATTTATACAATAATTTTGTAACAGACTAATAGCGCACCTTGTGGTCAGAGAGTAGGTTTTTATGTTGATCTGAATACTTTTAAATTAGAAGATCTACAGTGATGATTGGGCATTTAAAGTGCCGCTGGACAGAATCTGACAACATTCGAAAGGGAAACTGATCTGAGAGAATTGTTTTTTTGTGATTATTAATTTGCATTATTCTAATCAAATAAAAAAAATATGGACTAAAAGATAGAGTTTCAGCCTGTTGAATACGTATAATTTATCACGCCATATCGCAAATGACTTCATATAATAGAGCACGAAGTGCTTTATGAAATTTGCCTACTTTTCTTTCTGTTGTATAAACCTTGTTTAAAAACTTCCAGTTCTGGGGGAATCTATCCAGCGCGGACGGCTCCAATTTCTTTGTTGAATATAGGAACTTTTATCTGCGGTGATTAATAGGTGCCAATCAAAGCTGTCAAATTTGACGGTTTAATTGACAGTTATATAAACATACGTCAATCACAATCACACCGCAAGGTAATTTTTACCGCCTGTGATTGATAGGTGCCAATCAAAGCTATTAAAAATGGATGGCTTGATTGGCAGTTATGTAAACAAACGTCAATCATCACAATGCAGATCAAGTATAGCTGTCGAACAGTGAATACGCAGTAGAGAGCTCACTGTCCCAGAAATATTTTAATAAGTGAATCAAAATATGTGAGAGAAGGAAAAAAGAACTAATCCGGCTGACGCTTGTTTAGTGATTAAAGGTATTTAAAGTATGAGAAACTAAAGACGTAATGTTTTCATAATTTCTCGTCACATTCTGTTCATAATGATTGACTTTTGTGAAACTTCAGGTGGGAAATAATTTCCACCCCATTTGCAGCATTTTTCTTTTCATTTTTTCTTTTCTTTTTTCATTCATTCATTCTTTCTTTCTTTCTTTCTTTATTTATTTATTTATATACATACATTATTTATATATTTATTAAGTTAGTTGGTTAGTTAGCTTTTTTTTGTTTATTTATCTTTTATTTGTTTGTTTGCTTGTCTCCAAAATATGTTTTATATTATTGAGTTATACCAGATTTTAAATAACATTGTTTCCCTTCGTTAGTGTGCCATGATGGGTTCCGTACACCGCTGTGGTGAGACTGTGTGGAGTTGGTTGAATTATTGGCGTGCGCGATCACCAACAACCTCGCCCCTGAATGCCAGAGCGGGTCGCTCCACTAAGGAGAATTCGAGTTCAATTTCAGCTTGATGGAATTAAGCGTCACATGAAGGGGGTATTTTCGAACTTTAAAACTGGATATGATTACAGCAGTGACTTTGAACTAAAGTAACGTTTATGCATTCAGCTATCAACATGAAATTTTTACATCAAATAAGCCGGTGTGAAGACTTTCATTTTATTTTACCAAGAGAGAGCTTTACACGGAAATAATTTTAAAAAGCTTATTCATATTCAAATATACACAGCAAATCATTAAAAACCTTGTACAATTCGGACTTTTGACGGGTGTTAGGTATTATTTGCTATATGTTTATAGAGAAATTCAATCGTTTAACTCTATTTTTCAACTTTTCTCGTTTTACTTCAAATTTATTCAGTGTCCATGTTTGTGAATGAAGCACTATATTTGTTTACCGCGCCAACCTCCGGACGTCATTAATGAGTAAATAAAGTGCAATACACAATTTTTCTTTACAGTTTTGGGTACACGCGTGTAAGTTAAAAAGACTCAGTCTTACATTTCTACCGGTATACTAGCAGGCAGTTTTTTTTAGTTATATTAAAAAAAAAATCCAAGCTACGCTCGGGTTTGGAAATGGTCGGCAGGAGGACTGCTTAGAAGATATTCTGTTTAGATGTTTAGAAGATTGAAGATATGGAAAATAATTTTTACCTTAAAAATATGCAAAAAGCCATTGAATTAATATATGCAGTTCTATTGACTAAATAAATGTGTTAATCATAACAGTTATTCGCTGTCTTACCGATTTATTGATTTATTGATTTATTTATTATTATTATTATTATTATTATTATTATTATTATTATTATAAGACTGTTATCAGAACAAAGGTTGATGCATTGTTTGTTTATTAGTTTATTTATGAAATCATTTACTTTTATCTGAAGCGCTTACTTCGCTTGAAACAAGAATGCCTGTCTCTGCCGGGCTGACTATAACAGATAAGTAATCAAACCATCAACCATATAATTATCGATCCCTTGTCGTTTACTCTAATGGGTGAGATTTAATTTGTGTAAAAATATCCAAACAATGAACAGATCACTTTCTCGATAGAATTAAAGATTATAGTATTTTAAAGAGGAAGACACAATACCAAGTGTTATTTCGCTGGTGGTCTTTACAAACATGACTTCACTACTATTTGTCTCAACATATCCGCTGTCATCTGGGGTTATCTTTTCTTATAATGCACTAATTCATAAAAACACTGCAAAATATATGAATAGTTTGATATAGAATTATATTTTGTTTGCATATCATTACTTTCAAAAAGAAAAATACCTCATCTCCCTTTACTGTAGAGGAGATAGTGGTACATGTGTCAGAGGAGGCACTTGAATTAAGAACAGCAGTTGTGCAGACAATTCGTCATCTATTACTGAGAAATTCTTCATACAGAGACACACGTCCGTAGACAGAAAGTTCATGGAGGGGGAGGGGGGATTTTTTTCTGAAAAAGTGGTCCTTTTAGCATAAAATCTTCGTGGTCCTATATCAAATTTTACTCAGAGCGGACCTTTTTCCGTCAAAAAGGGCTGTTATATTGCCAAGCTAACAACATCTATTCGCATACCCCCAGATCCTTAGCTTACTTTTGGAGCTGCCATACGTCAACATGTATTATTACACCTAGGTAATTACTAGTGATTACTGTGAGGAAGAAAGCTTCAGAGCTTAAAAAGCCCATAAGGTTGTTAAAAACCCAGATCTTCGAGGATATGACAACCATTTTGAGCAATCCTGTATATAAACATAAAGATAAAGATAAGATGACTTAACCCACGGCAAAGAGACACGTATAGTTTTCATGTTGTGGAATTCAATGAGTCCTAAAATTTATCTGTAAACATATTCATTTCTGGGGAGTTCACAACTGCGGACAGGGATCACCCGCAGGGCCGTAGCCTGAGCAAANGGGGGGGGGGGGGGGGGGGGGCAGCTGCCCCCCCTGCCCCCCCGGAGGCTACGGCCCTGACCCGTAGTATCGCTAAGTTGGGGCTGTGCTGAGGGTTACTGCAAAACTGGCTGAGCCGACTTACCCGTTACATTGGCCCACGTCACTGGCTACATTGGCCCACGCCACTGGCTACATTGGCCCAAACCACTGGCAACATTGACCCACACCACTCTTCATAGCCTAGCCTTCTCTCGTGCTTCACGGCCACATAGAACTGGAATCACTACGCTTATAATTAAATACGCTACTCGCACAAAAGCGACAGCACCGGTTACGATTACCCCTTAATAAATAAATCTGTTAATTGCAGTCAAATCACGAAGCTTGTAACTTGATGTTTTCGACATTCATGGAAAAAGGAGCTGAGAAATGTTGTGGGCAAGTGCGTATATGTAAGTAGCCCGTGTTAGGGTGTATTCCCAGAGATTTAGATCAATCCAGGGATTAAGATTTAGATCGACCTAACTCCCTTGGGGTTCAAGCTAAATTGCAGTCAGTTAGTTAATTACCCCCTAGCAGCTTTCAGTAGGCGGGACAGACGCTTAAGCCGGCTAAGCTGACAGTAATCTAGTGAGACTCCCCACAGGGATAGATCGATCTAAAATCTATGGAAATGGGGTATAACACGCTGAGGTATAAGCCGCTCGGCTGACTGCAATTTAGCGTGAACCCCCAGGGAATTAGGTCGATCAAAATCTTAATCTTTAGATCGATCTAAATCTCTGGGAAAGCACCCTTAGCAGTGTGTCCTCACTGGCTGACTAAAACCTGTTCACACTACCTGCATATGGACAGTGCAGGCCTACATACAGTATAACGTGGGAATTTTTTCATCAACTTGAAAGTATCATAGAAGTATGAAAGTATGAAGTACAGTGATTGGACCCGTTTGGACCCGTATTCAATCGCCATAGATTATATGGAAATAAAGCTCTAAAAACAGCAAAGCTCTTGGAATAATTTATCAGTCGTATTTGGTTAGAACAGCATTGGACATCTATATTAAGTACATGCATGTCTATGCATGGAATACGATATTTTTCAGTTTTTGGTAAAATCTTATATAATTTAACTGCTTAAATTTGTTAAAAGAATAAAAAATGAGAAAATGTGTGTGTGTGTGTGTGTGCGTGTTTGTGTGTGAGTGTGTGTGTGTATTTGCGCGAGCGTGTGCATATGGAATGGGGGGGCGGCGGGGGCACATTATTCTTATTTTTTATAAAGTACTACCCTTTTCCTTTCTCCTGGTCCGTCAAAAGCCTTTATGTTTCCTTAACTCAGCGTCTATAAGATATAAGATTCGTTCTACAGACTGTAGGACCACAAAATAACATGCATGTATTGCAGGCCATCGGTGGCTGCCCCTCCCCCCCCCTCTCGAGTCACCCTGCAAACACAGAATGTTATCATAACGT
>NW_019775442.1:271879-336183 GCF_001039355.2 Lingula anatina
CCCCCCCCCCCCCCCACACACACACACACACCTCCATGATGCAAGTGGGGAAGAAAATGATAGCTTTTCGTCGTCATATTTCATTTCTTTCTCAGCCAACCATCCCCGTAACAAAAAGAAATCAAAGCTAGGCTCGAAGGCGGAGGCTTTCAGCTGACGGCGGACTGTTTAAAAATATATACCCGTGAAAGGCTTAAAATCTATGTAAAATAAGAATAAATACTTTTTCATTTTTTACTTAAAATTCAAATTTCTTGGCTGCCGTTCTCTTAAAATAGCGTACACAAGTAAGAGCATCATAGTGTCAACCGGTAGAAATTCGTATCACCTATTGCGTTTTTTTTCCTGTATTCTTTCACCTAATGGGGCGATAGTAGGTGCCTGGGCGAAGGGGGCGGGTGCACACTCTAAAAATAGTTCTGATAAAAGACTTCTGACCACAAATCGATCTTCACGCATAGATTTTGAGCCTTTCTTAGTGATCACAAGACAAAGCTGTTTTCATCATGTTAGGCTATTTTTTATTCTATTTCACTTCCTTACAATGACCAAAAATGTTACCTAGACCCTGTCAAACAAAAGCAAATTTCCAATTTAATTCTTTTCGATTTGACAAATTGTAAACTTTTACATATTCTACCGCTAGATACAGATGTTTTCCCTTTCTATTTTTGGTATTTAGAGAGGGTGAACGATGCCATTTGGTACAGCTTAGAACAATGAATCAGCTAGTCAAAATTCTAATTTCAAGAGGGGACAATTGTTGTGATTTTTATCAGAAATCGAAGGGAGGGGGCCAGGACCCCCCTTAAACTCCCCCCCCTCAAATCTGCCATTGTACAGCACACTGTAGCTTATGGCCAACACCAAACACCACAGTACGTCAGGAGGGCGCCAGGGAGCGATGCGCTGCAAACGACACATTACATTCACAAATGGAGGTGAAGGCTTTGTATGGAAATGTGCATTTACTCATATGTAAAGTTGTAGCGCAAGGAAGGGGATAGAAATTTTTTAGATTTATTTTCAGGAAATGCCAAGAAAAATTCTGATATCCTCTTCTCTAAATAAGTAGAATAAACAAATGCTTCCAACTTCACTTGTTGATGTTAACAAACAAACTTGAGTTTATATACAACCTAAAAACAGGTCTATTTCTGCACTTAAAGAAGACTAAAAAACGCATTGTGACACGATCAAAAAGTTTAATTGTTTAATGAAAAATGTAGTTTTTGACACAGGTCAAGGCGGTATTAAGTTTAATTTACTTGTGTATCACGAACGTTATTAAGAAGCGCGCAATCGGATGATTATCAATTTATACAATATTGCAAATTGTCTTTAAAATTTCCCTGTGAACCTCTACGCAAAGGAATTGTAGTGGCCAACAAGATTTTCAATTCTGAAACCCTTTAACTTCTGAATATTTTGACTGTTATGGTTATTTTTTTCTCTCAGTTTTCTCATTATTTTTCGCTTCAAAGAAAAAAAAAGGGAGAGGGAAAATATCCCAAACAAATTAAACCTTATCGAACACAAATAAATAGATATGTAGTTGAAATTTGAATGGTTTGCCGATATCCATTTTCACTCAATTGAAAACCTAAGACACGCATTTTTTACCTATATATCATAATTAGACTCTATAGCCGTATATCTTAGACGTGCGATTTTCACCCGAAAGTCGTGTCGTCTGCAGCGCAACTCTGCACGTTTACTATCTGTTCTTCACTAGTGCAATGATTGTGTTAGTGCAGAAAATCACTTTCTCGCCAGCTGACAACTGAAAACTTTGATAAGATTTTTTGAATCACCATCAAGATCATCAAAGCCATCAAGATCATCACCATTACAGATCTCTGATATGAACATTACTTCCGGCCCAGTCTTATATTACTTTGAGAGACTTAATTTGCATATAGGAGAAAAATGCATTTTTTTCTGATTTTGACCTGTCTCCAATTTTTTTCATTATTTCAAAAAGTAGTGTCCTCTTTTGCTCACAAATTGGAACACTTCTGATCCACACGCACTGTTTGTAAATTATGTAATTAGAAATAACTTTTATATCACAGACGTGTAATCACGTTTTCACTCCACAGCCATAAAACTCGATGTTAGCTGCATGGGTATAAAAGTAGGTCAATTGCCTGTATAAAATTGCCATACGATTATTGATTTTTTAGTATGGACCGTTTTATGGGGGAGACAGTAATGGTAGATGTATGAAGGTGCTAGCAAAATGTTTTTGTTGCATGGGGTTACTAAAAGCAGATTAGATTGCAAAGTTTTAAAGAAGAGAGTAAAAATACTCCACATCTCCAGCTTCACCGTGTAGGACTTTATGTAGATGCCACGGTCCCTCTCTATTACATCTGACTCTCCCTAAAAATTTTGCGGACCGCGTTAACTGTTCAGGTCCCGGGAAGCGGAGCATCCAGCGTGGTGGCAGACACAGGTGCTCTGCAGACGTTACATTGCATTCACAAGAGGGGGGAAAGGTTTTCTAGGAAAATGTTGTATTTAATTACATATGGCGAATAACGTTATAAAGGAAAGAAAAAAAATTGACATATTTGAATTTATATTGACGAATTGCAATGAAAGATACTGATATTTCTACTCAAAATTGGCAGAATAAAAAAACGCAAATGGAGATAACCTGTCTCCCCTCAGAACCCTTCCATGGAATATCCTATCCGCGAGCTTTCAAATGGCTTTCGCAGTCCTACATGCTGAGTTTGTATGGTAGAAAGAAGCGTGGGGGGGGGGGCAGGGGGGGGGGCCGAATTCATACTAAAACATAATTTTTGGGGTTCAAGCACAGTAATACACACAGCTTTATTATTCGACCGAAATCGATGGTTTTATACATGATATATTTTATACAATAAAACATTTTATTTTAAATGATAGAGCTGAATTGAGAGCGTTGGCAAAGCGGAAGAGAAGTTTTTGTATCCAAGCCCACTGCTGTTGATTATGCTTGTCTGCACATTCCCTACTTTATTATAATTTTGATCTGATTCGTTTTCTTTTTTGATGATTTAGCTAGGATAAACAGGGGACAGACGCACAACTTAAAGCATTGGATTTGGCTCCCCTCCACCTTCGTGCCGGTCTGTGTGTGTTTAAGTGTATGAGTGTGTGTGTGTGTGTGTGTGTGCTTGTGTGACTTTAGTGAATGTGGAGGGAGGGTGTATATCGTTTTCAAGTACTGCCATGTCTTGACAAGATACCAATATCAGTAAAAATTAATTGTAGCGCGTTTATTCATATTGACTTCAAAACCATGATTTTGTATGTTTTATATTCAATTTCATTTGCTTTGAGCTGTATTTGTCGTTCAGATTTCATTTTTAATTTAAAATTATCCTTCCTTCTTTCTTTTTCATTTTTTTTTTTTTTTGTTTTAATTCTGAATAGTAAAATTTGTGATTTTCAAGTAACAACCGCTTTGTTATAGACAGGTTTGTTCATGATTCTCTTAATTAGTGACAGTATTGCTAGCAAGAATGCCTCTAATCCGTTCTCTAGCGCGATATTTCCCACGTTAACACTCCTACATGTATTTACGGTTTTGATATGGACTGTTTAAACTTCGCGCTTCGAAGTATGATGGCAATGAAGATGAACGTGTCGAGATTTAGCGTATATTCGAAATGATCGATAATAGACAAAATAATCTTCAGATTAAATTAAAGTTCAGTTTATTTGCCATGAAATTTGTCCGATATTTTATTGATTCATGTGCCAATATATGTTTGCAATATCTACTTCATGTAAGAGTGGCAACAGCAGCAGTTCGCTTTTCACTGCCAGAGACTTCTTGCTTGCCTTGCTTGTATCTGTAATAAAAAGTAAAAGAGTAGTTAATTGATAGCTATGTACAATAATAAAAAAATAAGAAGATGAAGAAGAAACGAAAACAATAGAAAAATACGTCTTACGAAACTTGGAGCTAGTATCAAGCACCACCGCAGAACAAACAGTCACCATTTTATAAGGACACATACGCGACTCAAGACAAAGACGGATTGTCGAGCAGAAGTTCATGAAAATATCGAACGCTTTTTAAAAAGGACTTAAAAGAGACAATGGATATCTCAACGAATATTATTCTTGTTTTATTGTCACGCAATCTTCAATCTTAACCTTTATCATGCACTTTTAACTTCGCGTCCCTTTTACATGCAGCATACGTCAAGCAGTCGTGGATTTAGGGGGGGGGGGGGTCAGGGGGTCCAGTTTATTATCATAAAGGAGGTCTGTTTTCTGATTCTGGTCCGAGGACCAATTGGTTGTGAATTTGGCAAAAGATAACAGGAGTCACACATGGAATTTTCACTAGATATTCACAGATATGAATAAAATGTAAAGATTTTTGTAATATTTTTTAAAAGATTACTGTTTATGATTTGAACGCAAAGGACGACAGCGTTTGTTATGTTATGTAAAAGCAGTATTGACGACAGCTATCATCTGAGTCCTCATGGGGGTCGAACTCTCAACACGGTCGGAGGTACGTTGTGTAGATTAATAATAATAACATTCTCGCTCTTTCTTTGGTGAGTTTTTCAGTGCACACGGAACAATGTAGAAAATTAGGAATTAACGTCTCAGAAAATGTCGATAATGTTTATCTTAAATAAGCAATAAATAACATGCAGCTACTTTTACGTGTCGCCTGGCTTTAAAAAACAAAACAAAAAATCCTTCGTGGCGTCTTTTTGCTGCAGATCATTAATTTGAGTTGTTTAATGCCTTTCAAATATTTTAGCCATTAATAAAATCTTCATTTTAGTTAAAAGTAATGATTGTAGGTCCCACTGGGTAAAGGCGTTATCCATGAAAGCCACTTGTCATTCCCTGAGATGCTCGCAACGTTCTTGTCATCTGTGAAGCACCCCATTCCCGTAGCGGATTTTTATCCCTCGTCCCTAGTGAAACGAAGTCATTATACTTGGTGAAAGTTATTTTCAGCTTCCCGGGCTCGCATTTTCAAGGAGATATGAATGAAGTTTTAAAATAGTTAATGTGATTTGTTATTTGATGATTTTATTTCCCGCGGCCGTGAACTGTGATCACTCCCCCCTCCCCTTCCCAGCGGGCCCCTCTGTTTAGCTAGACGATGTTGATAAGGAACAATCATGTTTTACACGAAACACGACAAAACTGCTTTAAAAAAATTGAAAGACCTTCTTTACCATGCACTGTGAAAAATATACTTGGAATCATGAAGGACAAAATTTCATACTACTTTCAAGGACAGTCTAGCGCAGTCTTTAGCGCAGACTATACAAGTTTAGTAGGCCTACATGTAGGCCTACTCGTAGCTTTGCAAGATATTTAGGCAAGAGTATTGTCAAGTGCATGTAGTATTGCCTACTCTTAAAGGTAATTACTCCAAATGTGAAAGTCCTTAAATACTCCATTTGCTCATACTGGTAACTTGAAATTAAGCGTTGTGTTAGCAGTGCTGTGATCCAGCGAAAGTTTAAGCAAATAAATAAATAAATAAATAAATAAATAAATAAATAAAATAAAATAAAATAAATAAATAATAAAAAAATTAAAAAAGAATATAAGATTACATTTTTATGTGAAAATTATATAAATAATCAATATCTAAACAAAAATCAAAAGATATAATAACTTGAGACGCAGAGTGAAACTGCAGCGCTCTTGATTGTGACCGGATGTACCGAGATGTGACCGAGTATTCACTGCGGATTTTCTTTGACCTACTTAGTCTACATACTTCGGCGTAGCGGTGATACTTTATGAAAAAATGTTATACCAAGGACAAGATATATTCACGAGTAACCATTAAAGTTTGATCTGAAGCTGTAGGACATTCCACGATCCCTGCATTCCTTTTAATGCATTCAAAGAGATTCTTGATGACAGAAGGGTAAGTACTTTGTTGTAGCAATTCTGTTGGTAGGTATATCAGAATGCTCTAGAGGTGCCACAGTCAATCATGTCCTGCAGCAGCACTAGTACTGGCCCGCCTGTGACCAGCGACCACTGAGACGCCTCGTTTAACAAAATTCTTCTACTCCTAAATGGCAATACTTTGTGAAAGTATAGAACATTTGTGATCTTATGCTACAAATCCCGTGAAACTTGATCAAGGCGAAGTATGTTTTTTAGTTGGCATGAAAGCGCTCAATGGTCACAGCTTTCTGGCTAAAATGAGAGGCCCTAATATTCAAATTTAAAAACTGTGACATTTCCTTTAATTTTAGAGATAAAATCATTTTCCAAAAGTATAACATTCTGGATAAAAAGATCTTTCAGAAGATAAAACTTGTGTTTATATCTTGCACATTCTAATTTTTTTCTCATATATACCTACTGTTGGAACTCTTTGGTTGTAGTGATCTGGTACCTGAAGTCTTGAGAGTTGAAAGCCAGAGTTGGGTTGGTTTTCAAGGGAAATAAAAAAAAGAAGAGAGAGAGAGAGAGAGATGAAGCTGCAGAGACAAAAGCTAGAGGATAGACAAAGGGATCTGATGATCCTAGGGTTATAATTAAGTGTCATACAGTAGATCTGGATTCCCGGAAAAATCTGAGGTAATTTAAACATCAGAATCTCTCTATAAGCCTCCAACTGGAGTGTAGTAATGGCGTTGCATGTTAGGAATTTATTCATATGTAGCCATGCAAGTATAACAACACATTACAATGCTGCATCAGGACTGCACCATTCCTGCATTGGATATAGGGGAGACCGGGCACGTTCGGCCCCTTTTCCTTTGATCGGTTGTAGTTCAGCTGCTTGACGACGAATCTCAATGATGTGTTTTGAGTAGATAGACTGCTAAATTTCCTTTTTTTATACATTGATTAAATGTAAAGAAGACCTTGCGTTTTAAAGAAATTTAACATGAAATAAATTTCCAACACGTGGCCGAACGTCCCCCGGCCTGGGGCACGTTCGGCCTCTCGATGGGGCACGTTCGGCCTGCAAATTCAAATACTTTCCTACCGATTTCTTTTATTTCCATTTCACATGAATACCTTAAAAATAGGTATTTTGGTGCTAAACAGTGACAATACACTTGAAATAAATAATATAGTTAGGTTTTAGAAAGATATGTAGGTCTAATTGAAATTGTTTGTTTGGTACATGTTTGTCCTTGAACTACATATATTGAGCTACTATTTTTTTAATGCATAGGTCTTTATACTTCTCATGTATATCAATAACAGAACATGAAGGAACCGACCTACGTCAGTATTGAAACCCCACATTTAATCCAACGGGAAAACTTTCTAACATCTGAAACACAACAAAGCGTTCAAATGCAAAACATCAACTTTAATCACAAAGAACATTTTAACATACACAATTTGTTTGAAATAATGCCACGTTAAGAAAATATTTAAAAAAAAACTAGATAACAACTCCAGTGATCTTTAAACAATGTTAATATTTCCGGCTAGATGCCATAGTGTTTCTCTGGAAAATATAAGTTAATGATATGTACATGTATTAAATATTTGAATTATAGGCTTCGTGCGTGGTTGAAAAAACGCGACAATTAAAAAGTGAAGATACAAGCTTGAGTTTTAACCCCATTAATGGCGCTGAAATGTTAGCATATAACAAACTTTTTTGGCTTAAAATAATAATTTTTAGATCAAGTCTTTCGCCAAAGCCACGGGGCACGTTCGGCCCCTGGCCGAACGTACCCAACCCAGGGGCCGAACGTGCCCCACCTTGAGGGGCCGAACTTGCCCCAAGGCTGCATTTCGAATGTATGTTACCATAGCAACATAATTAACAAGTCGACAGTGTGGTGTCATACCTCATTTAAATTGGCTTTCTATATGCTCTTACATTATAATGCATTGGTGACAGGAATTCAACTAATTAATGCTGAAGTAGACCCAAATTAAAAAACCCGTAGAAAAATTTAACACGTGAAAAATTAGTTTTTCAATCATATCTTCTGAACGGAGTGCACCACAGAAGCCTTATTTTTGTAGGATCCGTTAAATAGATCAAGTGACACGTAAAGGGATCGCTGCTGGGCCAAAAGTGTTAATTGTGGAAAATACGAGGGAAAGCCGAACGTGCCCCGGGGCCAAACGTGCCCCTGTCTCCCCTACTATTGTGCCTCATTTTGAGGCATGCTGGGCCAACTAAAGATGTTTAGAGTGCCAATCTAAAACAGAAAAAATGAATATTTCTGTTTTTCACTTATCAGACATGTAGATTTTGGTTTTTAAAAAAATATGACGTTAGTGCTAAAAGATCTGCAAGGAGTGTAAATAAACGCCTAATCCGTTTAAGACTGGGTTCCCTTGCCTAGAACGATCTAACAGAATTGATCCATCTCCAAGGGGTTTCTTGTTAAATTGCTTTCAGCTTAAGTGGCTTAGTTGTCTGGCATGCCCACTGAAGCTGCTAAACGATAGTTAATTACCCCCTAGCAGCTGCAGTAGGCGTGACAGACATTTAAGCCCATTAAGTTGATAGCAATTTAGCGAGAAAACCCCTCTGAGATGGATCGATTCACCGCTGGTACTATAGGGTCTGTGAATGGTCCCTATAAGGCCTTAGTCACAATTGTTCCCAGCAGCCTCCTGTTGCATATTGTNAAACAAAAAAAAAAAACCTTTACATGTGCCTATGAACTGTGAACATTGAAATGTCTTGGAGACAAAGACAACATGGACAGTGAACTGATTATGTTTATTAGCAACTTTAACAAAAAAAAAAATAATTCCAGGATTTATTTTTATTAAAAAAAAAGGGAGATGTTGCATATTGTAATGTAATTAACATATCTCCCATAATGCATTGTTCCTTCTCTAACAGTTAGCCAGCATGGCTGGATGTGTTATGTAATAAATGAGTTATTAAAAAAATGTTAACTTGAGTTACATAACAACAGAAAAACTACGACACCTCCAAAATCTATTTTAAACTTGTCTCAGTTCAGTCACTGCAACTATGATGTCTGCCATATTAGGATGGCATTTGGGAGTATATTGTAGTTTTAATATTCTGCTGGCATTGGTGGACTGTAAGGGTTCTATCTTTTTATTAAGATAATTGGTGTCACTAAATTAGTATAATCTAATGTCTCTTTTTTCAGCTGGCTGTCCTGAAAAAAAAGTAATCTGAGATGATTTATATTTGATCAGGATGAAGGCAGATCGCTGTCCTGAGGAGAAAAAAAGTAATCCGAGATAGTTTCTATGTAATCAGGATGAAGGCGGATCCCTGTCCTGAGGAGAAAAAAGTAATCTGAGATATTTTCTATGTAATCAGGATGAAGGCGGATCGCTGTCCTGAGGAGGAAAAAAGTAATTTGAAATAATTGCTACATAATCAGGATGAAGGCAGAGTGCTGTCCTAACAAAAAGGAATCTGAGATAATTTTTATGTAATCAGGATGAATCAGGATGGCTGTCATGAGGAGAAAAAAAGTAATCTGAGATCATTTCTATTTAATCACGATGAAGTTGGATCACTGTCCTGAGGAGAAAAAAGTAATCTGAGATCATTTATATTTGATCAGCATGAAGGCGGATGGCTGTTCTGAAAAAAGAAGTAATCTGAGATAATTTATATTTGATCAGGATGAGGGCAGATCGCTGTCTTGAGGAGAAAAAAAGTAATCTGAGATAATTTCTATGTAATCGGGATGAAGGCGGATCGCTGTCCTGAGGAGAAAAAAATGGAAACGAGTGTGAAAGAAGCCCATGGCAAGTGAGAGCCACAGCACCTTGTCATAACAGATGTATTTGACCCAAGGTGGAGCAGTGGTCATTGCCCACCGTCACGGCATCACCATGGCAAAAACGCCTCCTTGCAGGTAGTGCACAAAATTATTGCTTGGTTTTGTTTTACTAGTTGTGTTACAATAGATAATTTGTCTTCTATTCTTCCCGTGTAGATCAACAAACCAGTTATATTTTGTGCTTCCTTTAAATTTAAATAATTTTTTTCACTTTTCTCTTGTTACTCCTCACAAAATGTACTTCTCTACAAGGCACATTCAACTGACACACTTATCCCAGATTATTACAGCCATTGTTTATTGGCAATTTGTGTGCAAATTTCTCAAAAATCCATGAAGATTTGGCAGAGTTCTGTTTATTTAACTTTGATCAGTTTAAGATTGTGACAGTTGTACCAGTCACAATTGTGCCCAGCAGCCTCCAAAAGACATTTAAACTTGTCTCTGTTCAGTCACCATAACTGTGATGTCTGTCATATTTGGTGGACATTAGGCTCGGTTAAATATTCTGCTGGCTCTTGTGGACTGTCAGGGTTCTGTCTTTTTATTAAGATAATTTATGTCACTTCATTCATATAATCTTTTGTCTCTTTTTTCAGCTGTAGACTCCATACAGCATGGTGTCCTCTAGGTGAAGTGGCAGATTTAGAAGGGGGGGGGGGTCAGGGGGGTCCTGATCCTCCCCCCCCCCCTTCGATTTATGGTCCCCTCTTGAAATTAAAATTTTGACTAGCTGAATCCTAGTTCTAAACTGTACCAAATGGCACTATTCGCCCTCTAAAATACCAAAATCGGCTTCATGCCCCCCCCTTCAAATAATCCTAGATCCGCCGTTGCCATGTTACCCATAGTATATAAGAGGGTAAGAGTGATAATGCTATTTTAAGGCTTGTGTAACTGTTGCATCAAAATTGGCCAAAACATTATTTAAGGCACGTTTTTCTGCATATATATATATATATATATATATATATATATATATATATATATATATATATGATGTCTGAACATTTGACAGCTTTGCTTAAACTTATAAGTAAAATGTTTCTCACCATGACAAAGGAAAAATAGTGGAAAGGGAAGTTTGGCTTGTATGTTTGGTTGCATTTCGCTTATATCTTGGGCACTATTAATGTTCTGTAGGATTTGAAGAGAAAGAGTTGGTACAGTTTACTATTATCACTCTTGAAATAGCACTTTAAAGCTGTAGGCAGATAAATTTATATACCCTGTATACTATAAACCACGCTTTGCTTAAATTGTTAACTCGTGAACTGACACCTACACACAGATCCATCCTCAGTGACTAATTGAAAGCAATCACTAAGCTTTTCTCATATTTTTACTGTTGTGAAGCATCATTTGTACAAATATTATAAATATTGGATGAGATTCATCAAAATTATTAACGTTTAACTTTTTTAAGCCTTGGAATTTGCCACAGGTACAACTTTCCTTGCAGCATGGTGGCTTCTTGGTTGACAAACTCTACCTGTCTATTCATGGGTAATGCTTATAGAAAAAAAAAACAGGCAGTGAAAGACAACATCAAGAGCATTGATATGTCTCATCCATGTGTACAATACATGATATATGAGAAGATTTAGGACATGGTGAAATGGTGTGCTAACAGCCTGATTCCAGAAACCCACTGTGAGGAGAAATCTGCATCTGGTATTGGTAGTAAGGAGAAGTATTGATTGGGTATATATTGTTTTTCAGAAGACAATAATAGGTAATTTGCCACTTCCTACACAAACAAACACAAGTCATCATATTTGATGTTTTATTTCAGATAAAATGATTTATTTTAATATTGAAATATTTGTTTTCGTAAATTCTCACTCTTCTGCAATCAATTACTAGTAAAATAGACTTAACTTAGAAACAGTGAGGTGATAAGCTTTTCTCAGATTTTTACNACGTCATCATATTTGATGTTTTATTTCAGATGAAATGAATTATTTTAATTATTTTATTGAAATATTTGTTTTCGTAAATTCTCATTCTTCTGCAATCAATTACTAGTAAAATAGACTTAACTTGGAAACAGTGAGGTGATAAGCTTTTCTCAGATTTTTATTGTTGTGAAGCATCATTTGTACAAATATTAGAAATATTGGAATAGATTCATCAAAATTATTAACGTTTAACTTTTTAAAGCCTTGGAATTTGCCAATGTTTTCAATGTAATTTTCGGTTTTCTCGAATATATTGTGCATAAAATCACTTTCATTACACGTAGTCAGCTGATAAGTCTATGTCAGATTTTTATTGTTCTTAGGCATCATTTGTACAAATTTCACAATCATTAAACCATAATTGTCAAAATTATTAACGTTTAACTTTTTTAAACCTTGGTATTTGCCAATGTTTTCAATGTAATTTTCGGTTTTGTCGAATATATTGTGCACAAAATCACTTTCATTGCACACAGTCAACTGAAAATCTTATCTCAGGTTTTTATTGTTCATAGGCATAATTTGTACAAATTTCACAAAAATTGGACTAGATTTGTCAAAATTATTAACGTTTAACTAGTTTAAGCCATGGACTTTGCTCTTTTTGCAGGTACAACTTTCCTTGCAGCATGGTGGCTTCTTGGTTGACAAACTCTACCTGTGTATTCATGGCTAATGCTTATAGAAATAAAAACAGGCAGTGAAAGACAACATCAAGAACATTGATATGTGTCATCCATGTGTACAATACATGATATATGGGAAGATTTAGGACATGGTGAAATGGTGTGCTAACAGCCTGATTCTAGAAACCCACTGTGAGGAGAAATCTGCATCTGGTATTGGTAGTGAGGAGAAGTATTGATTGGGTATATGTTGTTTTTCAGAAGACAATAATAGGTAATTTGCCTCTTCCTACACAAACAGACACAAGTCATCACATTTGATGTTTCATTTGAGATAAAATGATTTAATATTGAAATATTTGTTTTCGTAAATTCTCACTCTTCTGCAATCAATTACTAGTAAAATAGACTTAACTTGGAAACAGTCAGGTGATAAGCTTTTCTCAGATTTTTACTGTTGTGAAGCATCATTTGTACAAATATTACAAATATTGGAATAGATTCGTCAAAATTATTAATCTTTAACTTTTTTAAGCCTTGACATTTGGCAATGCTTTTAATGTAATTTTCAATTTTCTTGAATATATTTTCCGAAAAATCACTTTCATTACGGACTGTTAAGTAATCATCTTATGTTAGATTTTTATTGTTCTTAGGCATCATTTGTACAAATTTCACAAATATTGGACCAGATTTGTCAAAATTATTGAAGTTTAACTATTTTAAGCCTTGGAATTTGCCAGTGTTTTCAGTATAATTTACAGATTTTTCGAACATATCATCAGAAAAAATACTTTTCATTAGACACAGGCAACTTATAAGCCTATCTCAGATTATAACAGTTGTTGAGCTTAAGTTGTTCAAATTTCACAAAAATTGCACCAGATTTGTGAAAATTATCAATGTTTAACCATTTTAATCCATGGAATTTGCCATTGTGTTTTCAATATAATTTTCAGTTTTCTCAAATATATTGTGTGAAAAATTCCTTTTCATTAGACACAGGCAGCTGATGAGGTAGTATTTCCGATTATTACCATTGTTAAAAGTTGTACAAGTTTCACAAATATTGGAGTAGACTTGTCAAAATAATTAACATTCAACTCTTTTTGTACATGAAAACAAAAGGTGGTGCAGCCTCACAGAACAGCAGATGACAGAGTATTGTAAGTTAAGTTCTGGAGAGGAATGCACAGTGGAAAGATGACTGGATTCATTCCTTTTGAGAAATGTGATCACAGCTACAGCAACCATGCTGCTTAACTGTTCACTGAACATTATGCAAATCAAGAAACCCATTTCTTTGCCAAATGTCCCTGTACCAGAGGTAGTGGTATTATCTTGTACCCAAGTTGTAGTATGAAACAAATATCTCTCTTTGTATTGGATGAATTCTTTGTTATACCCCCGTCACACTTATTCGGAATCAGCAGGAATCAAGCAGAATGAGCCTGAATGAAGAATTTTCAAAATTCGCACCACATTCGGGGAAAAAAGTTCAAATTGACCATAATTCTTGTAAGAATACCATTGGAATACTCAGAATGCGCTTGAATTCGCCTGGAATGATTAGTGCACTTTCGGCTGTATTAGCTCTCAAATGCAATTCGAATGTAGTTGGAAAACTAGGAATATCTATAATGCTGTCAGAAGGCAGTCAGAATATTTAGAATATACTTTGAATGGCGTACTAGTGTAGTTCGATTGCTGGCTAAATTAATATTTCAGCTCATTCGAGGCATGTTCCAAACATTCTGGCGGGATTTTATACCCCCGTCACAATAGGGGCGGAATGATCAAGAATGGCATCGGAAATACAATTCTTTGTGCATTCCTAGATATTCGAAGAGCATTCTAAAAATTCCGAGTGCATTCCAAATATTTTTACACATTCTTGTGGCCGGCTCGAATGTTTTGCTCATGTCAAAAACTTTCGAAGTGTATTCCAAGTGGAAAGTTATCGAATGGCATTTGAACAGTATTCTAACTGCACTATGACTGCATTCTAAATATTCTCACGGCATACCGAGAGCATTCGAAACATTCTGATCAGTTACCATTCCAGTGGCGTTATTTATACACTCTGGGCATCGTGTTACATTCTAAACATGTTAGAAAGTAATTTCAAGTATTTTATGTATTTCAGATGCATTCTGTTTGAATTCTTTATAATTCAAACCGTCATTGGCAGCCATACCAGGAGCATTTTGACTGCATTTGAGTTCGCATTTTGACTGCATTTGAGTTCGCTTCGTATATCATTCGAGGCACCTTCTTACATACTTCAGCCTGTATTCGGCCAGCAGTCAAACCACACTCGTACGGCATTTGAATTTCATTCAGAATATTCTGACTGCATTCTAACAACATTCGCAACATTCACTCCCTGGTTCTGCTTGATTCCTGCTGGTTCTGGATAAGTGTGACGGGGGCCTTAAGTCATTAAGTTCGAATATCCCCTCGAATGTGATCAGAGTGTTTCGAATGTTGCCAGAATGCCGTGAGAATATTGAAAATGCAGTCCTAGTGTAGTTAGAATACTATTCAAATGCCATTCAATAATTTTCCACTTGGAATGCACTTCGAAGTTTTTAACATTCGGGCCAACCACAAGAATGGGTAAAAATATTTGAAATGCACTAGGAATTTTTAGAATGCTCTTTGAATATCGAGGAATGCACAAAGAATTGTCTTTCCAACGGCATTCTTGATTATTCTGCCTCTAGTGTGATGGAGGTATTATACATAGCACAGATGAAGTGGACTAGATGTGTCTACTGGGAAATATAGAAGGAGAAGGAAACTATATCAAGTTTAGCATTCATAAATTCATTATGAAATCTAATACCATTTACAATTTTTTTTTAAATTTATCTTCAAGTGTAAAGATTGTTAGATTAATGTCTTGTATACTTTTTGGCCAGTTGAATGAAAGTCTCAGATAATGATATTTGATAAGTTTACTTAGGAGAAGAAACATTTTGCAAACAGGTTTGGTGGATAACATATTTTAGTTTTAAAATGTACATTATTTATTGAGCATAGCAGCTAAGTTTTAGGGTTCATTTTCCTCTACATTACATTTGGCTGTGGTCATTAACCAACATATATCAATGTTGTCTGTCCTAAGGTGAGATGGATCTGGTTACTGGTCATAAAGTCAAGGCATGCACCACCCAGGTTCCTCTTTCTTGCAGCTCCATTCTTATCCCTTTGATAGTTGCTCAAATGCCGATATCAAGTCTTACCATGAGGGGTTTAAACTGCAAGAATAGTTCACAACTATATCAGGCCAACCTAACTACCAGACTCGGGATCGATACCTTAAAAACGGGTAGTGTGGTCTAACCTACTGGTGAATACACGATCATTCGGTGCCGAGTCTGGTAGTTGGGTAGGCCTATATATATACATGTATATACAGGTTATATAGAGCTGGCTTTGTTTGTTCTAGAAAATGGATCAAGTGAAGTGGTATTGGTTAGATTTTAGGAAAGTGTGTAAAAAAAGTCCACTCCATGTGCTGTGAGAAGGTTTAGATTATGCTTTGCTAAGATGTGAACTTGCCCGTCTTAGAATTTTTTTAAACTAATTTTTGAAGCCTGTTTGTTTTTTATTTATTATTTATTGATTTATTTTGAATTCCCAAACAAAAGATAATTTAGATGTCTTAAATGCTTTTATTTTCATAAGACTAGGCAAGTTAATGTACAAGATGTCTATAGACAAAAAGTACTATACATTTTATCATTAACTAGAAAAGCACTCCGAGAGCGGAGACCTCCACCAAGGCAGCAATTTTTTATTATTATTGATTATTGATTGATTATTTGTCCAGATCACCACCAAAAACTAATCACTTCTAAGTTAACCCATTTCTGACCTACCCTGAAAATTTCATCAAAATCGGCCCATAACTTTTGGAGTTATGTTGATGACAAATAAACAAACAGGGGTGAAAACATAACCTCCTTGGCGGAGGTCAGTACCCAAATTCACAACTAGACTGGGATTTTTATACATCATATTTGATCAACATGTATTCAGAATGGTGAGAATTACTTAAACCCCCTTTACACGTACTGGACGGCGTCCTCTCTGCGTCCCGTAGTACGGTCCCGTAGTACGGTCCCGTTTGAGATTTAAAAAATAATACTTTACTTGCCGACAACTGGCCAGTCATTGAGCTGTCATTTTGCAACCTAAGCGTTGCTTGCGTCTCTTTTCTATGACCACAGCGATGCCAGTTTCATTTTCGCACAAAGGACGCAGAGAGAACGCCGTCCAGTGTATAGGGGACTGTCCACAGTCTTCTGTTCATCACTTTTGTTACTGGTCCACGTGTCCACTTGGTTGGTATTTATTTAAAGTCACGGATACCACTTGACCAGTGTTCTCCCCACGGGATTTGTACCACAAGAAAATGAAGGAATTAATAAATAATTTAAAGTTAACAAATTTCATGACTTCTTTTTTTCATGGCAAAGTCCATGTACATGCAGCTTTTCTATAAGTATGGAAAAAAACAAGTTGAAGTGCTCATTCCCTTTGAAACTATCAACCTATGCAGTTCGCTCCCAACTCCTCAGTGACAGACACTGAATAACAGATTAGCATGCCTCCTGGTGTCGAGTACAATACAGAAAAGCTGGTGATTATATGAGTATGTTGGAAACAAGATGTACGTGCATCATTTCTGAAAGTATGAAGTTTACTGTAAGCGACTGAAAAAAATTACCAAACCGAAAAGCAAACAAACAACCAATTGAAAAAAGTGCTTTTTAATACCCAATGCACATGCTTAATTTTTATGCTGTTATAGCAGATAGTATTACCCTATTGTGATAGGCATCGTGTCACCCAATTACTACATATAAACACCAACGGACCCCATGCAAAGGGAATTGAAATCCGAAGATGAAAGTACTAAAATAAAATTTTCTGTGTCATACATTAATCCCATGTCCTTTTTTGTTAAGCATGGCAGGGTACATATGCCCTAAATATCCTTTTTGTCATGACTGAATCACGCTCTGCTGTCATCTTGATTGGTAAGAAACGATTGTCGTAAAATTGCTACATGATTTAAAAACGGTGCATAAACTTTTAAAACCAGATAAAATAATCTTAGAGCGCGTACAAGTCTACTACATGTATAAAGTAAACGTATGTCGTTAAACTCCCATAGGGTCAGCACACGAACAACACGTGGTGGCTCAATATGAAACCACACAACTTTGTGTTTTTAATCTCCAAATACTAAAAATAATCAATTAAGCTAATAAATAGGCTGATCTTAAGAACTTTTTATATCGTATATTTTATATTTATTTTTATTAAACGAGTCGCCCACTGATGTACGCCATGCTATGACCTTTATAAAATATATCAATTTTTACGAGATTACAAATTCAGGCCTAACCAACTACCAGACTCGGCACCTAAGGATCCTGAAATAACCGGTATATCGGACCACACTACCTGTTTTCAAGGTGTGTGTCAGATCGCATTTCGGAGTATCATACTCCAGAACAAATTTTGTAGGACGACTGCGGGCTCATCCACGCTCGGCTGAACAACCTTAAACTGTACTCTTACTTTAGAGTACTCTATTTCATTGTCTCTTTGGGGGTATATGGGGACTTTACGACATTCGGTTTGAATGTTTTAACCACTTGTGATAGGGCTTTTTTGCATTGTATTAGATTAATGTGGCAGTCTAAGGTTCATCTAGGTGGCTTTCAAATTTATGCACCCGGTTTTAAAATCATATAGCGATTAAATACGACAATCGTTTACTATCCAATCAAGGTGACAGCCGAGCATGGGCTCATCCTGTCGGTGTTCTGACTGATACTCCGAAATGCGATCCGACGCACACCTTGAAAACGGGTAGTGTGGTCCGAAATACCGGTTAATTCAAGATCCTTAGGTGCCGAGTCTGGTAGTTGGTTAGGCCTGAAATTGTATCGTGTTGTTTGGTTCCATTGCCTCGCTTTCAAAAATTAGAACAGGCGCTCCAAAACTGGAAGACGAAGTAAAAAAATTTTAGGCTATATTGGCCGAGTTCGCCCTCGAATTTAATAATAATAATATTTATTTATTAAAACCACACTACACTACCCTCTCAGTGCTGTTTACAGATAAAATTATCAACTTATTATATAGATAATAAAAGCTAAAGTAAAAAACAATTAAAATAATTAATGCTGGTTAAAATAGTAATGGTCAGAACAATAAAACTTTTTTTCTGATAAAATGAGAAAATATTAATTAAAATACTGTGAAAATAAGAATGTTTTTAAGTCTTTATTAAAAACCTCAACACTATCAATAGTCCGAATGTGTGAGGGTAGTTGATTCCATAAAATGGGTGCTGAAATTGAAAATGCCCTGTGGCCGTAGGTTTTGGTTGTTTTTTTATTATCATTTCTGGTAAAACAAAGAGTGGAGGTGGATCTGGTGAGAGTGGGTGTAATTGGATGTAGCATCGAGTTAAAATATGAGGGGCATTCACCTCTGGTGAATTGAAAAACAAACAGCAGTAATTTAAAAACAATTCTCTGTCGTACAGAAAGCCAATGTAGTTCGAATAAAATAGGTGAAATGTTTGATCTGAGAGGGGTTTTGGTCAGTAGTCGTGTTGCAGCGTTTTTTAATTTGGTAGGTAGGAAGACCATACAGTAGACTGTTTCCGTAGTCGAGATGTGCAGTTATAAAGGCATGGACAAGCCTCTCCATCTGACTTTTATCAAGGATATGGGATAGTTTGGAAATTTTTTAAAGACCATAGAAAGCGGCTTTGCATTTTTTACTGATGTCGACAGCCATATTGTAGCTATTATCAAAAATTACTCCAAGGTTTTTAACCTCATCTTTTACTTTGACTGTACTGTTCCCGATTTCTAATAGTTCTAGTTTTTCTGCATCCTTAGAAAAACGGGAGGTAAAGTGAACTACTTCTGTTTTGCCATCATTGAAAACAAGTGAATAAAGTCGCAGCATTAACCTTCCTACAATTTTAAATGCATTTTGCAATGTCATTTTCACTCTGCCCCATGGAGCATTTTATTTATCAAGAGTGAGGGAGGGGTGAAAAATCCCCATAGGGTCACATACAATGGGAATCCCCTTCTAATGAAGGAAAAATAAATGTTATTCTAAGGAAGTCCGATGGATTTACTTTTTAAAACAAAATTAATAGAACATTTCTAATATAAATTTTCAAAAAGACACCAAAGAGCAAATTAAATAAAATCAACCAGACGGTAAACACCGGTGTCAAGCAACACAGAGTCCTACCATTCTACGATCCGGCGGACCCGGTGTTTTAAAACTGAGACTCCAGCGGACTCCCTGTTTCGAAATAACGGGTCCCGGACTCTATGTTCTGAAATGTAGAGTCCCCCTAGACACTCTATTTCAGTACGGAAAGTCCTAGGACCCTGCGTTTTAATACTGACAGTCCGCATTGAGGAGCAAACATTTAAAATATTATTCTTATAACATGCAATTTGAATATGATTTTGAACATGATGAAGAAAGATATAGAGTGAAAAACTATAAAGATTAAAGGTTAATTAAGCATGATTATCCTCCGTAAAAATTTAAAAAGTACTATTATTTGTATTGTTGGCATTTCATAAACTGTAATTTGCTCTATTTAGCCTATGAATGCAATTTTAAAAAATCACGAAAAGCAATTTTTTAAATTCTTCATATTTATAGCAAATACAACAAAACACTTGCTGTTGTTTTCTCATTATTATTTTTTTTTTAAAACTGAATGAAAAGTGGGGATAATTTATGAAAAAGGGCAATAACTTTGCATTCTTGTGCCCGTGGGATTTTGACTCCCCTTAGTTACGAATGAAAATGAATATTTTTCCTGATTTTTTCCACCCAATATTTTAACATCGAACTTTCAAATATTTCCAATATGTTATTCATAGGGTATACTAAAAGGAAAGATGTTGAAATGATCACCAAATATCAAATGAATTGCTTGTTCATAGGGGAATCATTGGGTGGTAAAATATATATATTTAATTTTGTTTTCATGAAAATTTTCACATGAACCTAACAAAAAGTGTCAATATATCCTCCATTATGCATACTACAAATAAAAGTCTTATACTCAAATAAAATAACAATTATTGAGTTTTGTGGGGGTCAAAATTTATCATGGGTGAGTCTGATTTTCATTATGAAATTTTGACTGGGGAGTCAGTTTTTCATTATGGGGAGTCACCTTTTAGGGGAGTCTTTTCATGGTACACCTGCCATTTTGTAAATAAAGCCGTATTGCTTGAAAATCCATGATGACAGTATAGGGCACTGCGAACAGCTAGCAATTTTATACCTTGAGAACCATGAAATACCGGTACATTCCTTTTGGGTTGATTCCATTTAAATATAGGTCATTTATTTTATTTGAATATAAGTTATTTTAACTGTATAACAAAATTAAATAACTATATTTCCAATGACACTTTATACACATGAATATTTAATAATAAATGTATTCCGTCCGTTTCAAGAAAACATTTTGCACAGATTAAACCCCCTTTACACTGGCGTCCTTTCTGCGTCCTTTGTGTGACCATGAAACTGGCCAGGACGCCGTCGGACGCTCAAAGAACGCACAGTGATCGCTAAGGTCGCACAAAGAACGTTCAAGTATCGCCGAGGACGCCATGGACGCCGCGAAGTTTTGAGCATGTTCAAAACAATCGCAGAGAGAACGCGATGGAGGATGGACGCTGCAAGGTCGCTCAATGGACGCAGAAAGGACGCACAAGCATCGCCGTGGTCGTAGAAAGGAGGCACAAGCATTGCTTTGGTTGCAGAATGAAAACTTAAAGATCGTCCAGTGTTCGGCACGTAGAACATTATTTTTTCACTCTCAAACGGGGCCGTGCTGAGGTTTTTTTCAACAGACAGGAATTCTTAGGGCAACAGTGGTCTCATATCAGCCTCCGATTGTTTTTCCCCCTAAAATTCATGAACCGATCCGTTTTTTTTTTTTTTGGAGGTAATTATAAAACGAATATTTTGCCTTTTTTACAAGATGCAGTAATTGTCAGAACTTTTCGCAGAATGCGTCACAGGGCCGTAGCCTGAGCAAAATGCCAGGGGGGGCAGTAAGCGGACATGAGGGGGCGAAGCCCCCAAGGGGGGGGGGTGTCCCCCTATCACGATGTGGAAAATTCCAAATTACAGGGGGGGCAGCTGCCCCCCCCCTGCCCCCCCGGAGGCTACGGCCCTGCGTCATCTGAAAACCGATTCAAACATTCTATGTTGTGTCAGTCATACTGTGGAATTTGGATATACGGTGGAATTTGGATATACGGTTTGATTGTGCGTATGCCATGTATGCCGGAATTTACAAACGAGCGACGGGATGATGTAGCCTGCAGTATTTGCGGTAAGCGTGCCAAGTTTTAGGCCGCTCCGATGCCCAGCAGTATTTTATTTCGATTATTATTTTTAAGTTGGTGGATTCTTGTTTCACAAGCTTACTCTATTTTATTGTCTCTATGGAGGTATATGGGGACTTTACGACATTCGGTTGGAAGGCTTTAACCACTTGTTATAGTTTATTTTTGCATTGTATTGGATTAATGTGGTAGTCCAAGGTTGTTCTAGGTGGTTTTCGAGTTTATGCACCCGGTTTTAATATCATTTAGCGATTTTACGACAATCGTTTACTATCCAATCAAGGTGACAGCCGAGCGTGATCCTGATCGTAGAAAAATAGTCATGCCCACTTTTGTAGCTCCTGTTCCTCCTTGTGTTGTTGATCTATTGTATAACACACAAAAATAATAAGGACTCTACAAAGGACATCATCGCTTATAGGTTTATTAAGAATGTTATTTTTTAAAAACTTATCAATGAATAGCTAGAAATTTTAATTTAAAAATGAAGTGAGCGCGGACTAATACAAATCTGTCTAGAGACGATAAACATTAATTCAGCACTCCAACGTTTAGCAGTAATTAAATAGAGAAAAGCAGGAAAAATATCTACAGTTAACTAGATAGCTGATATACTGACTGTCATTTATCTTAGTAACAGCACCGAGCCTACACAGAAAGCGCCTGTACGTCGTAGAACTGAAAGAGAACTAGTTTACTGCCACTGACATAAATAACGGTGAGTAGTGAATGTTGAGACTGAAAGTACATGTTCATGTTGTAATTATTCTTTTAATCACTCACAACACTTCCAGATCTTAGTAGAAGCTTCTGAAAGAAGCAGGTACCGCGTCGCGTCGCGGGTTCTGGGACAGTGGAAATGGACTCGTGATATTAGTTTCGCTAAGAGAGTTTCATTTCCTGGTTGGCGCCATTTTGGGGTTTGGCTAAAAAAGGGTGTGACAGAATTGCGCAATACAGCGCAATATGCTAGAAAAAACATGTCCAGTTGCAATTACACAAAAGGAATGGTCATTTGTTATCTGACGTTGAGTCAACTTTCAAATCCAATGTTTATCCAACGTTGAAACAACGTTATGGTTCAACGTTGTTTCAACGTTAAAACAACATAATTTGCCCGCTGGGGAGCTACTTGCTGACATGGCGTCCAACCCGATAGTGAAAAAATCGTGCCGCTTTTGTTAAGTTGTATCAATTACATTAAGTCCTAAGTAATACATTTCACTTGTATATCACCCTACTTAGTTTGAAATTAACCTTTTGTGTGTTTAATTGCAACTGGACTTGTTTGTTTTTTTTTGTACCACCAGCGTAGGCACTGGCGGTTTATTTAGTGCCGACCCGCTTGTACTGCCGGCTCCGCCACCATGTCACCATTATCGCTTCTCCTCCTACACTGCATACCCATCTCTTGGATTTAGGTCATGTATAATCTCAACTCGATCCATGTAAAACTTTGGCTTTGTCGGTTTTGGGGGCTAGGTGTGGTGCTCATTGCAATGCACCCTTGTCCAAAATTGGCAAAATTAAATGCCAAATTGTCTACCATACCGAAGGAATTATGGGAAAAATTTTTATAGATGGCTGACTGAAAGACGTGGAGATTTCAAATATGCCCTCGGATTTGATCTATTTCAAGGTGAAACGGACCAAAAGGGAATTTTTTATGAAACTACACAGACCCAACCTATAATATTACTGGCAGGTGTTACCCTTCAGGTCATTTTTCATCTCTGTGAGTTTGGGGTCAATTGGTGCATTTTCACGGGAGCAGCAGCCATTAGATCCTGAAACAGAAAAATCTCTCTAATTCTGGAACCGTTTATGCTAGAGACCTCTTGTTTTTTTTTGCATTTGATATAGAGCATGTCAAGCCCAAAACTGGAGGTGGTCTCTGTTTTTTTGTTTTCCATACGGTTTACGACTTATGCTGTATCAAAAAGTAATTGTGATGGTGAAAGTAAAATGTGCAGTACGGTAATATGCATACATTTTTGAATGTCTGGAGAAGATAACATAAGACCTGGCAAGGCAGACAACTTCTGGTCAAAAATGACATTATTTCATGAAATTTGAACATCTGGAACTTCTCTGCACCTCCCATTTCAAGAATTTTAACCAAAATGACCTTTCCCAGCAGGCATAGGAACGTTGGATCAATGTTGAAAACAGTTTGATACGTTGAATTGCCATTGATCTACCTAAATTCAACGTAAAATCAGTGTTGATCCAGCCACGTCAAAACACCATGATAATGTGATGTTGACTCAACGCTGTATTTTGGTCATTGACTCAACGTTGTTGTTTGGTCGTCGTGATGCAAGACATGGATTGTAATTTAAAATATTAATTATTGAAAATGTGATACTTTGTTCATCAATACTGTAACTAACTTTATCAAAATAATAAAAAAAGTGTTTTAAAGTAAAAGTGACAGTTGTTTTGTGTCTTTAGTGAACTAGTGAATTTTCTTAACTTGTTATTCAGAAATACATTCCAATAAACTTCCTTGCAAGGTCAGCTAACACTAGGATGAACAAGTCGCTGTAAATGTGAACAGAATTGTTACCCATGTTGAATGCTTGTTGCGATGCTACAGGAGATAATTGCAGTATGTGGTAGACACACAGGCTGTTAGGCACGTGATCTTTAACGAACACACCCTAATGCTATTTGTGTGTGAATTTGGTGACATTTGATGGCATCTTTTCAATTGTATAGACATTTCTTTACATCTGTAGATGTCACAGTGAAACAGTCGATTTGAGGGGGGACCTCTTATAAATTTTACTAAATGGTATAAAATGTGTATATTTTCACCACTATTTTGTATTTTTTTAACTATTAATCATGTTAGACACAATATCTGTAATAAAAAGCACTATTTCTAACAGTTCACAGTTGTGAGGTGATCATTTTTAAATAAAAGTACAAGGAAATGGGGGTGGGACAACCTTTTTGACCAATGTTATATATATATATATATATATATATATATATATATATATATATAAGATAAGATCTATACATATTAATCTAAACCTTGGAAATTTTAACTTAAAGGCCATACATTTATACCCTATATATGTTTAGCCATCAAACATGTCCTACTGCTAAACACATCCAGGCAAATTTCCCGCTGGGTGGGGTTGATATAACATTGTTTTCTGACGTTGATACAACGTTGTTATCTGAGGTTTACACAACTTTCAAATCCAACGTTTATTCAATGTCTTTTCAACGTTATGGTTCTACGTTGTTTCAACGTTAAAACAACATAATTTGCCCGCTGGGCTGTGTTCTTGAAATTGACCTTTGACCTACTTTTCACCATAAACTGAACTTTGCAACTTTTCCAGTGCTCATACCTTCAAAACTGGCAAAGGTACGCCTATAGCTACTATTGAATTTGAATAGGAAGTTATATACTGGCAATTTAACTGTGACTGTATAATCAACCTTTGACTTTCTTTTCACCATGAACTGAATTTTGCAACTTTTTGAATGCTTATACCTTTAAAATTGACAAAGATACGCCCATAGTTACTACTAAACTTGAATAGGAATTCATATACAGGCAATATAACTATGACCCTGAAATTGACCTTTGACCTTACAGTATGTTCACCATGAACTGAACTTTGCAAAATTTCCAGCCCTTATATCTCCAAAACTGGCAGAGATATGCCCATAGTTACTGTTGAACCTATCTATCTAATAGGAAGTCATATACTGGCAATCTTACTGTGACCTTGAAATTGACCTTTGGCCTACTTTTCACCATGAACTGAATTTTCTATCCCTTATATCTTGAAAACTGGCAGAGATACGCCCAAAGTTACTATTGAACTTGAGAAAGAAATCATATACTGGCCTTGAAATTGACTTTTGACCTACTTTTTATGAACTGCACTTTGCATGTTTTCAGGCCCCTCATATCTTCAAAACTGGTAGAGATATGCCCAGTGTTGCCCTTAGGTTTTCTCTTTTGTCAGCATATATGCAACACTGATAACACATTTCAAGGAAAACCAATAGGCCTGTTGTCTAGAAAATCACAGGAGTGATCAATGTTAGGAAAATATAGGTCAATTCAAAAATCTGCTTGATCAGTTGGACCATTTTTACAGTAATCTTTTTGCATATTTTGAGAACTGTTGTTTATTGCATTTTATAGAGCTTGTCAAGCATAAGACTGGTGGTGATGTCCCTTTTTTTATGTACAGACACAGATGTGTCTGTACATATTGCCATCACCTGCATCTGTCGTCGCTGATGGCGATGGCGATGCCGATGCCGATGCCGGCGCCGTGCACTTTCCTTGTAAACACGATAAGTGGAGGTCAGTTTTACTTTTTGGCTTTATATTTACAGAGCTGATGAATATTCATAAAACGCAGGTCAAGTTCGAAAATCAGCATGATCGGGCCATTATTGTAGAAGTTATGCTTTTTTTTCACTTTTCAACATATATGCAACACTGTAAACACATTTCAAGGAAAACCGATAGGCCTTTTGTCATGAAACTCTCAGGAGTAATCGATCTTACTAAAACGCAGGTCAAGTTCGAAAATTGACATGCAGCCTGAGTTGGAAACGCAGTCTAATTGGCTTCTTTTTTTGGAAGTTATACATTTTCAAAGTGCGAACTTGAACTCCCATGGGCCTGAAGCCTTATGCTTGTTACACATTTAACTTACGTAGGTATTACCTGTTGAGCATAATTAAAATTTGATGTTGAATTTGCAGTTTAACATAATGTACTTTTGCATCAGAATTGACAGTAGCCTTTTTTGTTATTTCCTGCTTTTTGTCTGTACATTTGACAGCTTTGCTGCCTTGTTTTTCTCTTTTTTGAGAAAAATAATTGATATGAAGGCCAACACTTGTAGTTTATTGCTTTCTTTTTATACATTTTTGTTTTTAAGAGATTTTTTGAGATTATGTGTAAACTGACATAAATTATTCTTGTTGTTGAAAAGCAAAAATGCAGCTTTGAAAAATGGCCTTTAATATATAGAGAATTAAAAGGTGCCTATCTGCATGATGGTTTATTCCTTAACTTGAGGGCATGTAAACTTAAACACTTAGCTGTATAATGCTTAAAACTTATCTTTTCCTAGCCTATTTGATTATTTCTAGTTAGGAAACTCTATGGGCAATTTTGTTTATCATAATATGTCTGTTCATATTTTTCAATATCACTTATATACTCTGAAACTTACTTAACACAACACTACCAAAACTCTGGTTTTGGGAAATTTCCCTTAGTGTCAATAGTTGCATATTATAAGATGCATGGCTTGCACCATTCTATATACTCTCCAGNTTTTTTTTCCATATGAATGCGCTTACTCCAGCTGGTGGTACAATATCAGCAGGCAATATCGCCTCTCTGATCGTCTAGTTTTTTCAAGTGTATTGCAGTGTATTCCACAATTTAGCCACACAGGCCATTTTTAACCCTAATGATGTTACATAAGTTTACTTTGAAGTCCGTAAAAATTCAGAATTATCCTTGTTTTAGGCTCTGTTCACAAGAAAAATCTATTTTCTAAAAATCTAAAAGTCTATTTTTGGTATCTTGTGATCACGGTCTGTGCCCTGAATACCCTGCAGCGTAATTACTGGCAGCGTGAGCGAGTTACTTCCAAAGCTGTAATTAATTCTCGGCTGCGCTCAGAGGAGATTCTGATACCTTGACGCATGCGCAGTAGTATCTCTAAGCTGTGAAGTTCATCAGTTTAGTTGTGATGACTCAAGCATACAGACGCGTAATATGGCTAGTGGTAGTGCAAAACAAGTTGGAGTAACTTCCTACTGCGCATGCGTCAATAAATTGTAATATTTGAGGTGATGAGAAGTCGCCATTTTGTCTCTAGTTTTTGAAACAAATTCTACTATAAAAATGTATTTTTCCCACTCTTCTTACATTTAATAATCCCCTAAATTAGCTCAAATAAAAACCAACAAAAATATTCAAATGTAAATCATGGTCTTTTTTTTATGAAGGTGGAATAAAATATCAATATTTCCAAGATAGGCACACATGCGGTTCTGGGCTTTTGGAGTATTGAGAAACAAATCCCATATATGTGGTAACGGCCTGTATAGGATTAAGATGGCGGTATTGTTATGTAAACAAGCTTGGTAATAAGCTCCTACACAGTTGAGTTATTCTTAGTTTATCATTATGATAAATGACGCTTCTCCAATTATTGTTATATGGTGTATGGTTATAATATTCATGGGGAAAAAGCAACTGTGCTGTCTGCAATGCAAGCTTTTTGTAGTTGTATATAACAAATTAAATTAATATCAAGCACTATAGATTTTGTAAAAAATTACTTTCTTGATGGTAGTAGTATATTTGATGGCATGACTGAAAACCATTTGTGCTGTCTTCAGTGTAAAATACAAAATTTGTAGAGTGTAAGGACAGTTTATCTTGTTAAGAGATTGTCTTAGACACTTCCCCATATGGTGGTATACTCGCACATGTGTGAAGGAGGGGGGCATCCAATTTATTTTTAAAAAAATCTCAGTGTTGTAACTGCCAGGTGTAGATATAAATTGCAATGAGAACATTTTTTGTTTAAATTCTAAGTGTTTTATTTTTTCCCCAAAGAAGCATAAAAAATCTAAATCAGACAATTTATTGGTCTGTATGATACCAAGTTTCATCTGAGGCAATACTTTGTTATTGGCTGACTGATCTGATAAAAACATTTTATATAAGTTTAGGTGGATAATCCTTTTAAAAAAGTATGCAGGCATGGATAGGTTTTAATGCAAAATATAAGAAAACTTGCATCTTTTGAGATATATCATTTAAAAATCTTTATTAAAAATGATTGTACATTATTAATAAAAACATTAAGTGGTTGTCCACGAGAGAACCAGCTCGGGGTGGCAGGGTGGAGATCGGCAGATTTCAACCAAATTTGTTTGTGGATGCACATTTGGAAGTTCTTCATGAGTTTGGAAGGAATCCCAAAAATGTCTTGTATTAAGAGAGTTATAGGTCATGGCTTATTTAGTCTCTTTGAGCCTCAATTTTCACCTTGGTAAAATAGAGGTATATTTTGTTTAAATAGAATAAAATGGTGAAAACTAAAAAATATTAAACCTCACTAACATTAAATACAATCATTTGTCTTGCTACTGATATAAGTAGAATTCAGGTTTGACCCTGCATGGGCGAGCCACACCCAATTATAACACCCCTCCCCCCAAAGTCCAATTTTGTCACCGCCATCTTTAATTGCATATATCTCCATCTTCACAGGGATTTCAGCTACAAAACTTCAAAAGTTCTTGCTGTGTAAGGACAGGTACTGAACAATACCCCTAAAGTTAACATATTTTACAGAAAAAAGTCATTTTCTAATTTGTTCTGCTGTTTATAGACAAAGTGTATGACTTATACATAAAAACATTTTGCTCTAGAATGATGGAAGGGCAGGTGGGCATGAAATGTGCCCTTATGAATATCAAGTCAGTGGGTCATAGGTCAAGGTCACTGATTTTATTTATTTTATTATTATTTTTTTTTATTTATTTATTTGTATATTGTCATTAGTGAACATTCTTGATTTAACCAGTAAAATGATTGGACTTGGACTACTTGTACTTTGAACTGGCAGAATTTAGAAGCAATAAATTTCAGATTCAAATGCCTTGGATGGGGACTGACAATTAACTCTGGCCACTTGGAAGTTATCATCAACCTGGTATATAAAACAATTTCAGTTAATGTATTTGTTTTTGGTGCAATATTTGTCACATAACAGATCATATCTCAACTGATTTGGATATCATATTTATGAGAACAAACCAAGAACAAACCTTTTTAACTTTTAATTTAAAAAAAATTATATTGTCCACGACACTTTTTGGTGACCATTCATTAGCATAACTCTACTAAATTCTTCTAATTGCTTTATTATTGTTGTCTCAGATGCACAATTGTAAACAATATAAAACATTTTTACAGCAAAATTTACAGTGCAACATCAGTTGTGAACATTACAACCTATATTATAATGTTGTTATATAAGATAAATATTAATTCAAGCAGGATATGTTAAATACAACATAATAGTTAAATATATCCTAGTATAATAAAACATCTTTATGGTTTTATATTAAACATTACAGCTCACAACCAATATTTGGTCTTTTCCTACTTCAAATCTGCACTCTTCACCTGCAGAATCATGTGGAGTACCCAGCTTTTCGAACTTAGCATTGCCAACCTAAAAAATAACTGGAATTTTTTGTTGAAAGCTACTCTTCCTTGCTGAATATTTTGTGACCTTCCTCATCTAAATTTTCTCTAATCTTCTTGCTGGATCCTTCTTTCCTGTTTCTAGTCCTGTTTTAGTTTTAAACTTAACTTAAAATTATTTAACTTTATATAACTTCAGATAATCATTTTGAAGGTTTAGAGGACTTCAGAGCCCATCCATTTTGTAACTTGGAGAGGAGCTGTTCTCAATGGGGTTCTACTCCACCCCTCCTCAAAAACTGGTTGAGTACAGACAGATCAACATGTACAGCTGGCATGGAGGCCCAGGGTGACTCTAATTCTGAACGTAAGCTACTCAGGCTTTCACCACAACTGCTACTTGAAGATGTGAAGGTCTTTCCTTAGGGCTAATCAAAATAAAATATAGAAACTCTTAAATATCAAAGGGTTTCAATGAACTAAATGTCTTCTTCTCAAACAAATCCTATTATATTTAAAGACATCATATGTTCAAAAAGAGGGGGAAAAAGGTAAATGAAAAGAAATTGATGATTTTGTTGAAGACGAGGGGTGGCTCACCATACCTTGGCAAATAAAGGTGCCTTAGAGCTTGAATTGCATTCAATATCTGAAAGGGTATGTCTCCTATGAAATTGTTTCCAGGTGAAATGGACTAGGTTGTGGTTCATATACCAGTATTGGTACTTCAGGAGCCTGAAACAATAAAATAGTAATAGTACCTGGGAGTATTAAAAATAGAGTGTTTTCCACGAAATCGTGAGCATGCGCAGTTCGCGCCATTTTGTGCGGGACTGTTTCTCAGGGGGCAAGAGTAGAAGGGGCCTTAATGACGGCTGTCTCGATGTAAAGTAGATCTCCCGCTCTTTGCATTTATCGGTAATGGGTGGCCATGACAACTGCTGTGTGTATAACTGCAGCCACCGGAGAGGTAGAAAAGACAATGTTTGTAGTATTTTTTTTTTTTTTTGTATTTCCAAAGGACAGACGTTCGAAATTGCTATGGATTAGTGCTGCTGGTCGTGCGAACATTTCATTGAAAGATATAACTGACAACTTCAAAGTCTGTGGCTGTCACTTCCAATCCGGGAAGCCAAACAGGAAAGATAGGCCTATGTCTATTGATGCAGTCCAATCAGCTGATTTACCAAAGTCACGCAAAACGGCTAAACAGTAGGCCTATTTCAAGTGCAACATGGGTCGAAGCGGCGGAGAGTAGGACTAGAAAAATTAAATTGAAGAAGCTAATCACAGTAAATTTACTTTCTCTCATCATTTTATAATGTAAAACTGTGTACAAAAATATAATCACAAAGACATATTTGATTTGTTCACTGCTGAGCTGTTGCAAGTCCAAGTTTGCAAATAAATTACTGTACTAGTACCTGTAAATGCACTAGCATCGTGCCATCTTTCAATTAAAATTAATCTAAAAAAGCTGCACATTAACACCTGAGTAAAATAAAACCAACCTACATGGGAAATGTTAAAGCACCATCTTCTGAGATCAAGTTATAATTAAAAACATTACTATATCGCAATGTAATTAAATATCCATTGCACTGCTAAATACATAAAATATATACAAATTGCACTTGAATCCTGCATTAACTGATCAATAAAATAAAAATCTAGTCTAAAAAGATAAAAGTTCACTCCTGAGAACCATTTCCATTCTACTGTACTAATATTGCACATATTCTCAGTTTGGTATTAAATGCATGTAGAGAATAAAGCTTGAATTTTTGAATGAAAAAAAAATGAAAAAGAAAATGTTTAATAGTAGCGTACAACAACTCTGTCAAAATGAATGTCTTGTAAAAACTGGTCAGTTTAGGAACCACAGATGCCCAATGAACAGCATCAAACAGAATTAACAGATTCAATGAAGAGATCCTTCTCTGTGCACAAAACAAAATCATACTCATGAATGTTGTACACAGCCATTTGACCCTGGACTTGAGTGAAGTAGCTATGTTTACGATTCAAATATGGCCTATTGTTTTCATCTAGCTTTAAACATGACAGTTTTCTGGTGACACAGAGAGGTCCACTAAAGCTGTTGTGTAGATTTTATGCACATATCCATCTTGAAAATACCGATAAGCTTTCAGACTTTTGAATGTCCGCACAAATTTCTTATCGTATGTCCTATCCTTGATGTCTATGAGATACGCTTTCAGTTCTTTCTTGGAAAAGTCATCAGGTACGTCCGTTAAATTTCTATTCCAAGTATTCACATGAATGTGTTTTCGAAAAAATTCAGGTGTTATCATGTTACAAATCCTTGAAAATTCAGATCGAAACGAGCACTCGTCGATATGGCGTCTGTTGTGTACACTCCGCACTTGCCCCTTGAAACTTCAAATCCCGCAAAATCTCGTCTTCTCACGGAGAATTTAGCGGAAGTCACGTGACCGTGGAAAATACTGTATTGCATACATTAGCCTATCAAGAAGAAAATCTTGATTATTTTTTTTTATATATATGTATAACATTGAATAAGGATTACTTGCTCTTGTACAAAATCTGTCATATCCACCTCAGATTGGTCAGTAACTTTTTCATTTTCTGCTGCATCGCTATGATTTTGCCATGGGAAAGTTTGCAAACAAAGTTTTCCGCCATGTTGGATAATGACGTTGTGTTGGTCCTACAGCAGAATTTTAGTTTCACATGGATTTTAAAATATGTTAGATACATGTGTTAACCAGAAAGAAGATAATAATAGGTTTCATAAAATAACTGGCACAACTAACAGTGTTTTAAAGTGCATTCCCAGAGATTTATATCGATCCATCCAGATCGACCTAACTTCCTGGGGGTTCACGCTAAATTGTAGTCAGCCGAGTGCGCACGACAGTTAATTACCCCCTTACAGCTTTTAGTAAGCGAGACAGACGCTTAAGCCGGCTAAACTGACAGTAATCTAGTGAGACTCCCCACAGGGATAGATCGATCTAAAATCTGTGGGAATGGGGTCATAGGCAGTTTGTTGATTAGGCAGAGGCAGATTAACTTAAGTGCTACATGTTTATAATACTCCCATACAATATGAAAATTCTAGAAATTAGGGCATATTCTAACTGTTACAACAGACAAGTTGTAAAACAGCCTGAAGTTTTGATAACATATAAAAAAAGATGAATGAATAATCTGTTAGCATTGAGCACCCCCAAAAACCTGTGAAGATGAAGATATTGACAAAAATAGAAGGGGGGTGTTCAAGGCATGTGCTTCCTAGCCCCTAGAAAAACGTTCGGTTCATTGCCATGGCAACAATAGAAATCAATATGTTGTATCTCATTCTAATCCCCTATCTTTAGGTTATAATGTACCATCAAAATAAATCACTTGGTCACACTTGCATAAACTGTAAGGCATATCAAAATTGCCTTGTTTTTCAGCTGAAATTTTGGTTGATTAACTCCCCCCCCCAAAAAAAAAATGCCACTGGCCATATCTCTGTGAGTAGGGACCTGTTTAGGGATATATTGCAGCTTCAGAAATTTGTTCATATAGATGATAAAATACACCAAATATGATGTAATTCCATTGCCCCCACCTTGCCGCATTTTCTGTATTTGGGCTGGTTTTCTCATGGACACGCTGTCACACGCACTTAATAGTCAAGGAGGATATTGTATTTAATCAATGCAGCATCTGTCCTTGTCATGGCCATCCTATTTTTTTTTTAAAATGCAGTGTTACATTTCTGTAGAATCTATTATAATTATGAGATGGGCTGGTTTTCTTTTTGATATACATTGTCTTGCCACTGGGGCAGGAAGCATTCTGAGAAAAGTAAATTGTCAAGAAATCATTTTGTTATCAAATTGCTATTATTTTCATAACTTCAAGACTACAAGGTGAATGCAACTTTTTGAGAATTCCAAAAATTTCAACAATATGGCCTGAATTGTACCAAGAACATAAATTGAGCACCATTGATTGTACTAAGAATGTAGTGCTGCGAGAAAAATTATTGATTTTTTCCAATTTTTTCCTGACATTTGTTGTGTGCTGCTAGGATTAATTTTGATGCCAGCTAGGGTGTAAACTACTGCCTTTTTTCAGGACCAGGTACAGGTGTCATTCAGTGTGGGACCTCTGGCAGAGGGAGCTACTGACTGTGAGCAGTGTGGTGGTTCTTTAGAAACAAGAGCGGTGCACATGTTCAAGTACTGTCGGTAAGAAAAGTAGCTTTTCAACAGTATATTTTTGGGCCTTAAGGAGTTAATATGTCAATGTGTGCAGTGCTCTCCACGGGATAGGACATGTTTCAAATTATTTTGTTCATGCAGTTTTACAGGCTTTTCTTAGTGTGGCCATCAATAGGAAATTATTTGATGGTTTCTGCCCTGAAGTTTGATAAAGCCATTAATGTCTTAAGGTGTATATTGTTTCAAATTTCAGGTACCTAAGACCTCCAGAAATGTTGGTAATAGCTGGTGTTTAGCTTCATTCATCTTTCTAGATATCCACATTCCAGAACTAAGAGACTGAAGGTACATCATTTACAATTTGATATATTGCCTTAATTTTGTTATATGTAAACTTTAAGACTATATACATTTTCCCAGTTAGTCACCTTCTAAGGTAGCAGCCATGCTACAGAATTGTTGACTACAACATGGAGACAATTTATTGATGGCAACAAAATACCATAACACAATACTGATGTTCATATTTAATTAATTCAAACAAAAGAAGTGCATATCACACTTTTTGTGTTAATTTATATTTCTTTTCTTTTAGACAAAGACAACAAAAGACTTAAGACATATGACTTAGTTATTTTAAGATAAGGTACCTGTCACCTGAGGGAAGTAGAGATTAACTTTTTTTAATTTGGCAACAAAACCCCATTTACACTACTGTGCATAACTCATTTCTAACAAAATTAATATTTTGATACCAATTTATCTTTTTTCAATTTCAGACGATGAGAAGACCTACGTAAGACATGTACGTGCAGTAATGAAAGAAGTCAAAAAAATTTTGCATATTTTCCATGTGACCATAGATAACATAAAGTGGTGGCACTTCTTCCTACTGCTTCATTCCTGAGACATGGCTTACAGACAAGTAAAAGCAGGTAGAGAGAGTCTTGATCTCTTACATAGGCTACAGTTGTCTCCACAGTCCATGACACCAGACACTGTGATGGAATGGACTGAGCTTCATATATTTCAGGTGCAGTAATGTTAAGAAGATATTTGCAGCATATAACAGGTTATCTTGTTTACCACAGTCCATATCCAACCTGCCACACCTCACAGAGTTGGACCTTTGGAACAATGCCTTCACTACATTTCCCATAGCAGTGTGTGGCTTGACTAACCTACAGGTGCTGAGCCTGGGTAACAACCAGCTATCTGACATACCAGTGGATATCAACAAGTTGAAAGGGCTTAGATTATTCAGGCTCCATCACAATGCGTTCACTACATTTCCTATAGCACTGTGTGGTTTGACTAACCTAGAGGTGCTGGACCTGGGTGAGAACCAGCTATCTGACATACCAGTGGATATCACAAAGTTGACTAAACTTAATATTCTTACCCTGGCATACAATAACATCACCCACCTGCCACCTCCCATAAGGAATATGAAAAACTTGGAACAATTTGATGTGAGAGAGAATCCCCTTGTACAACCACCTATACATACTGCCAACAGGGGACTAGATGCCATCAAGAGGTATTTTGAAGCATTAACTGACACCAAGGCAATTCAGTCAAGTAGAATACAGGTCAACTTTCTTGGTGAAACAGAAGCAGGAAAAACTAGCGTTTCACGTACACTGCAACTTGGACAGTCGACCCTCACAGAGATGGCAGACAGGACAAGAGTGGTGGAGCAAGGAACATGGGAGGCTGACCAAGACATTGGCTTCAATATCAATGACTTTGGTGGACATGATGTCTATAAAATAGGTCATCCCATATTTATCTCCACTAGGGGCTTGGTTTTTATCACTTTCAACCTGTCTAAATATGATCCAGAAAAGGAGGGTCATTATCAACTGTACATTGGAAACTGGATTGACAAGGTGCATGCTCAGATGCCAGGGATACAAATAGCACTAATTGGAACTCACCTTGATAGGGTTACAACCCCACTTGCAGAAACAAAATGCTCTGCAATAATCAGACAGCTTGAAGACCATGCAAGTGAAAAGAAACAGTGGTATCAAGCACAAAAGGAGACATGTGAGAACAAAATGAAAGAAATACCTGAAGTCCAAGTGTCTCTCCGCCAGGCCTACCAAAGCAAAGCAGCTCATCTGCAGACCTTGTATGGTCAGATATAACCTATCTATGAGCATATTTTTAGAGTGAGTTCAAAAACCTGTGAAGGAGTTCAAGACCTGAGAGACTACCTCTTTTCTTTTGGCAGGACAAGCGCTGAAGTTTTGCCAGGAATGTGGGTGGAAGCAGCCAAGAATATCTGCACCAAGAAGATCGAAGGCTCTGAGAACACACTTGGTTGGGAGGTGATTGAAGACCTCATTCTGCAAAATGCACCTACATTATGGAAAGAGAAGAACTCAAAGGAAGAAAAAGAGAAAACAATTTGTGACATCTTAAGTTTCCTAGCTCACCGTGGAGACATAATATGGTTTGATAGAAGCCCTTCACTGTTGAAAGTTGTTTTCCACAAGCAAGAGGTTATTGTGAATGTTCTCAAGGCAGTCCTCACACATGATCAAGGTGAAGTATCAAAAAAGCTTCAAAAGTCCATGAAGATTACAAGAAGGAAAGCACACATAATAAAAGAAGACATCCTTAACAGAGGAATTGTTTCTAAACAAGCTATGAGCTGCCTATGTGAGCCTTTCAAATTGTCAAGCACTGAAGTTGATGTCATGACAGAAATGATGCTGAAACTGGAGCTGTGCTATCAAGTCCAGGAAGATGAATCCCTTCCATCCAGCATCTCATTCCACTTTCCATGGCTCCTCACTAGAGTAAGGCAACCTGAGCTAGACACCAAATGGCCCAGCAAGGCTCCCCCAGACACCACACAACTTACCCTACAGGTTCTCTTTCCATACAAATGTCCAGATGGCTTATATGAGAAATTTTCTGTCCGTCAGCATAAATACCTGGGGCTCATGAAGACCATGCGAATGGATTGGAAGGATGGAGTGTATGCAGAACTTAGAGAATGCAAAATGCAGCTGACACGAGAGCCACACCAGTCAAATCTTGATCCAGTCAGCCAAGATCCAGACTGGGTTATCAGCATTGCTGTTCGTGGATCACATCTCTCAGACATGTGGCATGTTCTTATGCGAGGTCATGGTGACCTCATGGACATCATTAAAGAGGACTGGCCTGGGCTGTCATATGACAAGTACCTAGTGTGTCCCCATTGTGTGAGTGAGGACAGTGACCACCAACCCCCCTCAGCTGCTGCCCAAAATGCAGAAGAAGTACCAACCAAAAGAAAAAGATACTGTCAGAAAACACCAACACTCTTCCCAGGAGAGATACTTGACCAAACAATTGAAACAGCTTCCAAACCAAGACAGGTGCCATGTGTTAATACTGGTGTCTTCATTCCTGCAGACCTGGTCTATCCACCTCACCTGGTCATGAGTTGGCAGGAAGGTAAGCACAGCAGTGCAATGGCATTTCCACAATGATTTGCTATGTCACTTTCCTTTAAATATCTGTTAGAAATTATACTTATTTTCTCAGTCAGATGGCAACTGGCTGAAAAACTTAATGTCATGGCAGTTATTTGAAACTTTTCAGTGAGTCAGTGTCACTAAGTAGCGCCGTTTCAGGACATCTGCGATGGCTGACGTGAAAAGCCGTACCTTGCAAATAAAATCCCTTTAAAAATAAACCAGGATGTTTGAAGTTGCGACTTTGTAAAGATAATAAGAAAATTTCATGCTCTTACTCCCGATTTCAAAGGGTTACTGAAACATGCACAAATTCAAATGAAATTTGTTCACGATTTTGAATCTTTGAAAAAAAAAATTGATCCCAAAATGACTCTCGTAGGGGGTGGGACTATATTGGGCAAACAAAAGTAGCAAGCGTGAATTTTTTTCCATTTTTAGATACGAGTTAAAATATCACCCAAAGTTTATGATTTTGAAGGGAATAATTTGCACATTCTCTAGTATTGTCACACGGTTGCCTAATCTAACATTCAACAAAAAAATCTTTTAAGAGATTTTAACTGACGGAGCTCTCTCTGACATTGCATAGTCACTGGTGACCTACTTAAAACCAAGGGAAAAGCAGACAACAAGAACACTATATAACAATAATATAAGATTCATGAGATATATTCGTCTTTTTGTTATCTGTGCCATTCTGGGCTTTTCGTTATCCGACGCACTGTACAAAAACTCACAACTAGACCTGCATCAACGTGTTTCGTGCCATGTTATTTTGGTCTCGAATGAACGCGAGAATCCACGTGACACCCTTACGTCATTAGCAAGGGATGCCTTGACGACCGGGAAGAAAGGCATCGAAAGCCCTATTGACAAGCACAGATTTTAGTTTTACTACAATAACAGCTGTTTTGGTGGTAAAATACAATAGAATATATTTCCATGCGTTGTTTACAATGTATTTCTTGCGGAATTTTGAATCTCAAAGGAAGAGTTATTATTGTTTTCAGTGATCCTTTCCCATTAAAAGTCAAATTTATGATAAGTGTCTGCTACAAATTAAACTCCCCTGCACCAAATGGATATGTGTCAAAGCTTTGTGCAGTGCTAAATTCTCAAGTTGTTTTGTTTGCTGAAATTTGAAAATGGACATAAACAACAGAGGTTGAGGTGCAGTACATAATGGTGAACAGAAAGAATACTCCAATGTTAAGTTGATTTTTCCTTCAAAATTGTGCAGACTGCTGTATGACGACAAATCTCGCGAAGAACTCTCATATCACTCATTGCCAGTGCAGCACTGCAGGTGCGATAATGATAAAATTGTCTTTGAATTAAAACATCTGAGAAGATAAAAGTGATTTTAATACATTGGTTTTTATTTATAATTATTGGGTATATAGTTTTGTTACTGAAATTAAAGATAAGCACTTTGATTTTCGGTATTTACCAAAGTCAACAGACCTTAACTTGTTTATGTAATGGAAAAAATGGCGTCAGAATATGGCTGACATCTAGCAGAATAGGGTCAAAAACGCACTTTAACAGCTGGTAAAAAAAGTTGCCAGAATAAATTTTGATGAAAATTGGTAGGCCTATTTTGGGTATAAAAAGCCATCTTCTACCAACTGGAATAAGGTGCACACTCTCTGTGACAGGAGATATCTCAAAATGTTATGGTGTTGCTATGGATAAAAATCGGCATGTTGGCCGACTTTGTTGACTTGTATCTCATTCATTTCGCCTTGATTCTGGGTAAATTGCACACTTACAGATGCATGATAAACTCTGCTACCACGTCTTAATTTTTCAGTAGGCACTCACACAGGTAATAAAGTATAATTCTTCAATTTCAGCAAAGGTTGCGAAATTTACAAATTTTTGACTTGGACGTCATCTCAGCGCACACGCTCCGTTCTGAATATTTTCCTACGCGCAGCCAGTTGCCATATGACTGTCTGGAATTTGCGTGTTTATGTATAAATGCTAGGAGCAATGTGAATTGCTATTTCTTTTTGGTATCTGTGAATGAAACAACTTTGGTGTCTAGTTTTAAGTATGCTGTACAGTAAATATTTAATTGTTTTTTTTACTTAGATTCATTGATAATGGGTATTCCATAATTCATCTCATATTACAGCCTTAATTGGCACTGATGACTGCCTGACACCTTATTCTGCTTAAACTGACAAAAGCATAATTTAAAAAAAAATCTGTTTAGCTTTTAACAGACATTTTTTGCACTTGTATTATTTCAGTTCTGCACAAGCAAAAATCAAGTCTAATTGAAAACATCACAGAATATTGTCTAAAAGACATGTTGAATGTTTTCCTCCAAGAAGGCATTATCACCCACCGTGAATATGAAGGGTTAAAACCTCAATACCAAACCTCAACTACCAGGGTGGTATGTCCAGAGAAAACTGCTGTCTTTCTTGACATTCTCAAAACTAGAGGAGATAGAGCATTTGACTTATTAAGGAAATGTCTCACTGAAAATGGGCAAAGTGAGCTTGTTACCCTTCTAAGATAGGCCAAAGAACTGACTATATGGACTGCATGAACTCACTAGTAGTCATATCATGTACCAGTAGTTTGTGTTCTAAAATATTCAGGAATTCTTCAATAAATAAATCTTGGTCATTTGGACAAATGAACTCCTATTAATTTATGGCAGCCACTTTACCTGTTGACACAGTAAGAGCCATGAGACAAGCATTGGGAAAGCTGGAGACCAGTTCGACCAGTTCCTAGAGTATCAGGGACATGTGTTACCCATGTTCCAGTTACACCCCCCCCCCCCCATTTTTTTTAAATTCCCATACAAAAGATAATTTAGATGTCTTAAATGCTTTTATTTTCATAAGACTGGGCAAGTTATTGTACAAGATGTCTATAGACAAAACATACTATACATTTTATCATTAATTACCCAAATTCACAACAAGACTGGGATTTTTATACATCATGTCATATATCATACTTGTATTCATAATGGGGACAACTTACATGTAGCAAGAGCATGTCTACAGTCTTCTTTTCATCACTTTTGTTACTGGTCCACGTGTCCACTTGGTATTTATTTAAAGTCACGGATACATGTACCACTTGACCAGTGCTCTCCCCACAGAATTTGTACAGCAACAAAATAAAAGAATTAATAAATAATATAAATAAACAAACTGACTTGTTGTTTTTCCATGCACATACAGCATTACCTAAAGAATGGAAAAATGAAGTTGAGGGGCCCATTCCCAGTGAAACTATCAGTCTATGTTGTTCAATCAACTTGTAAGGGACTGTTGCTAAATGCAATCAGTTGAACAGATCTCTTAACACATCTCTTGGCATTGAGTAGAATACAGAAAAGCTGCATGGTGGTGATTGCAAATACAGCATTTCCAAAAGTAAGAAGTTTAAGCCAAAAAAATGCTAACTGAAAAATAGAAAGGCACTTTTTAATAACCAATTCAGATGCTTAATTGTTATGCTGTTATAGCACATAATATATCCCTGTTGTGCGTGACATTATTCCACCCTATATATTACTACAGATAAATAAATACCAACGGACCCTTTGCAAAGGGATTGGACTATCAAGATGGAAATACTAAAATACATTTTTACATTCAAAGTTAGTCCCAGGTTTTTCTAAAAAGTTTTTTAACAGAGTATAGCCATCAATGGAGGTCACGTGGTCTTAAGACAAGCTCAGATATCAGAATAATAGCTATAACTGCCGTTTTTGTGCTAAAACAGAATATATTATATTTCTATGAGTTATTCACAATGTTTTTATTGTGAAATATAATCTCATACGAATAGTTATTATACCTTTAAGCAGTGAATTGATCCCATGCCTTTTTTCTTGATAAATATAATTGAATAGCTATATATTATATCTTTTAGTTTTTAATCTGATCGTGAAAAAATAGTTCTGTCCAGTTTTGTAGCCCCTGTTCCTTTGTGTTGTTGATCTATTGAATAACAAAGCCCACCGTCGTCACTTGTTTAATAAGAACGAACTGCATTCTTTCAAAACTTGTTATGGAATATCGTGTTTAATGATGCCACCTGAAATGAAGTGAACGCGTTCTTATACAATCTGTCTAGAGACGATAAGCATTGATGTTGAATGTAGAACTGCGACATATCAGCAGCTATTTGACAGAGATACCCAGCAAAAATATCTACAGTTAACTAGAGAGCTGTTACTGACTGTTATTTAATTCAGTAACAGCACCGAGCCCATAAAGAAAGCACCTGTAAGGCTGTGCGGTACGTCAGAACTGAAAGAGAACTTACTGCCACCAAGGAGTTATAACTCCTTGCTGCCACTGACATAAATAACAGTGAGTAGATACTACAGTCTAGTAATAGGTGAAACTGAAAGTACATGTACGTATTTGAATGTTATTTTTTAACATAAACAACGCTTTTAATAAGACCGATAGTTTATCATAAAATGGTTATAACATCACAAAATGAGTAAATATTAAGGCTATGAAAGCTTGCAGTAACTGAACGATTACAGAAACAAACGGATTAAAAAGGATAAAAGTCTGTAAATGGGAATTTATTGCCTCTTTAAAAGGATAGACTCTACAGGTACTTTTTAAAGGGAACTGTTGGAAAAAATGAATGGAGTTTTTATTAGTGAATCTTTTAAGTGTGTGATCAAGTAACATTTTAATTTCCTGTTCTTTTAGTTGTTGGTATTTTTTTTAGTTCTTTGCTAGTCTTTTTAGTTTTTCAATTTTTATTGTAAAGTCTTCTAAACAATTATTATTATTTGGACATGTCTTGCACGTGGATGCTCATTTTTAAGGTGACTGTATTGTAATGTAACAAGCATGGCAATTAGGGCCTACAAGAGTACAGGATTCAAACTTCTGCGCATGTGAAAAGTGTGCTGTAGGCCTACATGTGAAATAAACAAATTGGTGAAACTGGCAAAGCCTGCCGGTGATTACCGTCTGGTTGAATTTTTTTAATTTGCTTTCTGGTGTCATTTTGGGAAATTATATGGTATATGTTCTGTTGATTGTATATATTAAAAAGTAAACCCATCAGACTTTCCTTAGAATAACATTTACGTTGCCCTTATTGTCCGGGGATTCCCTTTGTATTCATTAGCGTTACATGTTGCCCCAAGAGAATTTGCCACCCCTCCCCCACTCTTGATAAAGGCCCCGTCACACTTATTCGGAATCAGCAGGAATCAAGCAGAACCAGCCGGAATGAAGAATTTTCAAAATTCGTACTACATTCGGGAAGAAATTTCAAATTGACCTAAATTCTTGTAAGAATTCCGTTGGAATATTCAGAATGCGCTTGAATCCGCCTGGAATGATTCGTGCACATTTGGGTTGCATTAGCTCTCAAATGCAGCTTGAATGTAGTTGGAAAACTAGGAATATCGATAATGCTGTCAGACTGCAGTCATAATATTTAGAATACACTTCGATTGCTGGCCGAAATAGGATTTCGGCAGCCATCGAGATGCATTCAAGTTGCATTCCCGCTCGTTCTAACAAGTTTTGAAGTGTCTTGCCATTTCGGTTCTCCCTCGAACGCGATCAGAATGTTTCGAATGCTGTCGTAATACCCTAAGAATATATAGAATGCACTCATAGTGCAGTTAGAATACACTTAGAATGCCATTCGATATTTCTCCACATACAGCTCAAATGAGAAAAACAGCGCTGTTGAATTATACTTTTTTTATTGAATTTATGCAATTTTTTTGTGAAATTTTCATTTTTGTCATTCTGCCATTTTTGTGCATTATTATTTTCTGCTTTTTGGTCGTACATTTGACAGCTTTGCTGCCTTGATTTGAAATGTACCTCGCTCCAAATTTCAGATTCCATACAAGAGCAAATCGCAAAGGCACAGTGCTACACCGGCGCCAACAACTGTATCATGCTGAAGAAAGTGACGAAGATCGCTACTGTTACTGAGACTGAGAGCAGGACTGCGAATTGCAGAGGGAAAAGCTTGTTCGCTTGTATAAGAAAACTGGAATTCTCATTAATAAACGGATCATATATTAACTTGAGAGTACGAACATTGTAGTGGATAAATCAAACGGATTCCGGTGAATCCAATCACATAAATGTGTTTATTTTTATTAAAATAGTCTCATAAAAAATATCGACAGACTTCTTAGCTTTTAAACCCTTTGATTTTTTATGTACAGACACAGATGTGTCTGTACATATAGCTGTCATCTGCGTCTGTCGTCACCGTCGTCGCCGTGCACTTTTACCGATAACACGATAAGTGGAAAACTGTTTTTTCTTTTTGTTTGAAACTTACAGAACTGATGAATATTCATAATACGCAGGTCGAGTTTGAAAATCAGAATGATCGGGTCACTTATAGGGAATTTATGCTGTTTTTTCACATTTTTCAGTATATATGCAACACTGATAACACGATATAAGAAAAACAGATTGGCCAATTGTCATTATACTCACAGGAGGGGCCAATCTTACTAAAACGCAGGTTGAGTTTGAAAATCAGCATAATCAGTCCATTATTTTAGAAGTTATGCTGTTTTTTCACATTTCCTCACATTCAATTCTTAGGCATGTTAACAGTCTCATTATTGAACTAATAAGATACGTAAAAGTGTTTGTTTGACATTTCCTGCATCTTTACAACATTGTTAGTTGATTTTGTAAAAATGATGGTAAACTTGTTATCATGTATTGTGTAATAAAGTGTCAAAAATGGAAATAAACTCATATCATTGCAGTTTGTCAGATGCATTCATCCACTATGTTCAGAATCTCAGAATGGAGGAAGTTGGACATTTAACACTGTTCTATTGATACTTTTCCCATCTCATCAATTTTCTTCATTGGTCATATAAAAATGGCAGTAAACTGTTTATTTTGTTTTATGTTAAAAAAGTGTTAAAAATGGAAATAAACCCATTTCAGAACAGTGCTGTCTTGTTTACATTTTGGCATTTTCAATATGTGACTTTGAAGTTCCATGGGCCTGAAGACTTTTGCTAGTCACATTTTCTGAATAACCATGATACTAATATTTTATAATTAAAAATTGATGGTCATTATGCTGTAAAACATTATGTAATATTGCATCAAAATTTGAAGAAACCCCTATTTTGGGCACTGCTCCCATGATGACCATTTAAGGAAAATCATGTCACTTACTGTTCTCAAACTTACAGGAAAGAAACATGGGACTAAAATACAGCTTCAGTAGGCAATGCAGTCTGTTTGGTAAATTTTTCTGGCAATTAAACAGTTTTTTGTGAAAATTTAATTTTTCACATATTGGCATTTCCAAGGTGTGACTTAGAACCTCCACGGGCTTGAAGACCCATGCTAGTCACATTTTGTGAAAATCCATGACACTTATATTTTATTATTAAAAATCGATGGTCATTATGCTGTTAAGCATTATGTAATGTTGCATCAAAATAGAAGAAAACACAATTTTTGGTGCTGCTGCCTTGATGACCATTATGGGAAAACCGTGTTACTTATGACTGTCAAACTTTCAAAAAAGAAACACAGGACTAAAATGCAGCCTGAGTTAGAAAAGCAGTCTAATTGGCTTCTTTTTCTGGAAGTTATACATTTTAGTGTAATATTCATTATCTTTTTGGCATATTCATTGTGGGACTCGGAGCTCCCATGGACATGAAGCCAAATGGTAATCATATTTTCTACATGTCCATCCTATTTATAGTCAATAAACAAAAATTGGTGATAATTATTCTCTAATTTATTATGTAATGTTACATCAAAATTGACAACAATCTTTTTGCACTGCTACTGCAAACATTATGAAAAGAAAACTGTGCTACTTATTATAATTTTAAACTTACAAGTACGATTTTTAGGATTGGCCTTCAGCTCATGAGAAAACCAGCTCTATTGGATTATCATGTTTATTGTATTTATGCATTTTTTGTGAAATTTTCATTTTTCTCATTCTGGCACTTTCTAAGTATAAACTTGAACTCTGATGGGCCTGAAGCCTTATGCTTTTACTTTCGTCTGTGTTACCTGTTGTGCATAAGTTGATGTTGACTGTGCAGTTAAACATAATGTATTATTGCATCAGGATTGGTAGTCTCCTATTTTGGGCATTATGGTTTTGTGCTTTTCTTAAGGTGTGACTTATGGGCCTGAAGACCTTTGAGTGGGTCAGTCTGTAAATTACCCTTGGGTATCACTAGATTAATTTCAGAGTTATAAAGTCATTTGCTTTAATAGGCCATTAAATGAGATTACGTAAAGCACACTTGTTGATATTTCCCTGTAAACTCCCAAAGGTAAAGCTCTCTGCTAGATTAATAATAAGGAAGCAGTGATAATTATGCAGGTAAATTTTGTTTAATATTGCAAATAAGTTTTAAATATATATATATATATATCTATCTATATATATATATATATATATATATCAAACTGGAAGATTAAAAGTTTGAATAGCATCTTCATTGGAATTATATTTACCTCAAGCTCTGCCAAGGAGGTTATATTTTCACCCCTGTTTGTCTGTCATCCACATAACACAAAAAGTTATGGACTGATTTTGCAGAAATTTTCAGGAACTGTCGGAAGTGGGCCAAAGAGGACAATGATTAATTTTTGGTGGTGGTCCGGATCAATAATCAATCAATTATCAATAATAATCAACAATTGCTGCCTTGGCAGAGGTCTGCACTCTCAAAGTGCTTTTCTAGTTTTGTTGTTTTCCTTTATAATTTTTTCTCAAACACTTGCATTTGTGACTTTTAGCCCCAGGCAGGCTCTCATCTGCCTGGGGCTCTGCACATTTTCTGTATTTCTACATAAGCAGTTGTATTGTTTTTTATGTCTTTAAACATTATGTAATATTATTTTATGCACTGTCATCATTTTTCAAATATTGAGACTTTCATAATGTGAATTTGAACTCTCATGGTCCTGAAACTGTAATCTTATTGAAGGGGTGGATTGAGACCATCTTCTGGGTCTTCCGGAAGACAGTCAGGTTATTAAGTTTATATTGACTGGTATCTATTTTTTTCTGTTGGAAGACCATCAAAATGGAGGATGGATCAACATAGATACTTTGTAATACTGTCAGAAAATATCTCTGGGTCCGCTCCTGTTATTGACCATGTTACCTGTTGTGCAAGATTAAAATTCAGTGTTGACTGACAGTGCTATTATAAGCATTATTTATTATTGCATCAAAATTGACAAAATGACCTTTTTTGCATCTTTATTTTCTGTTTTTTGTCTGTACATTTGACAGCTTTGCTGCCTTGTTTAATACAAAGATTTAAAGTGGCACCTGTATTCTCCTTATCCATCAACGCCTTGGCGCTGGAAATGAGCACCTTAAACCTAGGAGTTAAACTGGTTGAACAAAATCTGTCTCTGCTATTGATCGCAGATTATATTACCCTAATGTCACACTCAGAGGGAGAGTTACAAGGCATGTTAGACTTTCATCTGTTGTGCAAGCTTTCGAAAAAAGAAAATGTGATGATTATTATTTAATTGATACTTAATCTGTTATTACTATTGTTATACTGTTATTTTCTGTTTTATTATAAATTTTTGCCCTGCGGATCTTATTAACAAATTGTTCCACAATAGGGCCGGGTAGTCTAGGGGGCATAACCTTATCACCATAATAAAACAGTATTCTATTCTAGTTGTGTTTTCTCTTTGTATACAGTAATTTGAACAACGGATAGAATAAACCAGTTAGTATAAAAAACGTTTCATTTACATGTGCAAACCTTTCGGCTCCACAAATCTATAGTAAACAATATATAGTAGTTTCGGCTCCACAAATCTATAGTAAACGATATATAGTAGTTTCGGCTCCACAAATCTATAGTAAACGATATATAGTAATTGAGCAATATACGTAGGCCTATGAATGTTTAAACTGCATTGCGCTGGTAACGATAATGATAAAAACCCCATTTATTTGGAATTGAGATATGACCTAGGGATTCACAACGAGATGTAGGCCTAACTTTTTAGATTGGTTAAAAGTTGCATATTGTCTTCTCTAACACATTCGATTGGTTTTTATTGGGTTCATTCATTCTACCAGCAAAATCTGACTGCTCCCACTGGTCACTTGATATAATGTTTGATGGCTGATAAAACGTGATTGTTTTGCCGTTATGATTTTAGTTAACCCGAATTGATTTCCCAGGATCGGAATCCATAATAGTGCCCTATCACATAACAAAGACCAATGCCTAAATCGAGGCCTCTGTACGGAGAGTGGTCAACTATACATTATTATGTAAACCAGGTGAGCACGTCACTTTGCTGAGAGGTATTCAGATAAGACCAAGGTCAGTCGGAAAAGAAAGGAGCCAACAATTTTCACATGTAAGCCAAAATTCTGACACCGAAACTTCAGTAACCTGTTGTAAGTACCGTAGAGATAATATAAGATTACACTTCTAATTATGTGTGGACGACATTTTTACAAAACGGTACATTTTCTGTTGAGGTCGTATTGACCATGGGGCACTTGTAACTGACATGAAAGCCATTTTCTCCTAGATGTCCAAAATGAGCTTGAAGTAAAAAAGCTTATTTTCTGTTATTATTTTCTAAAGGGAACTCATTTGCCAATATAGAAGCAAGGAGATTATTCCAGTTGTCCACAAACATGTTATTCCATCCAAACAAAGCAAGACGACAAGGCAGGTGACTGTATACGTAGCTTTTTATTGGGTGCCCTTTGATTCCTAACCATAGCAATTTGTTTTTCAAAGAATCGGGTGCCTCCTGTTTCTATAGAGTAAACTAAAATAGAAATAATATCACTGTAAATTAAGTTCGTGGTTGCATAGAATGTGTTGGTTTAATATATTTATTCATATAATTTGGATTTTATAGATCGTCATGAACTCCGAAGTGAATTGGTGTAATAGTTATAGTCTTCTTTATAGAACCCTTAGATACTGTCTCGTGAATCTGAATTTTGTTTAATTTCATTTCATTTTCATTTAATTCCAGTGACTCTTTAACTGCCGTTTATGAGATTGGATTCGCCCCCAACAAAGATATCAACCTCGTGTTCGACATCACCCGCACCCATGTCAAGATTAAAATTGTCTCGCTTGCTGAAGTTTGTCTTATAGTTAATTTGCAGGGTTGACATTTGATTTGGTTTAAATGTAATGTTTGCATTGGGTTGTAATATTCTACATCAAAACGTGTATCAAATGAAGTACAGCGTGTAACGAGTGTTTTATTCATGGAACTTCTGGTAAAAATGGACTAAATCCAAGCGTCAACCCTGCACGTCACTAGTTTATTACTTGAGATATGTTACTAAGTTGTAGCACACCTCTCTACTCACATCCGATGATTTTATTGTAATTTGTTTATATTTTTGTTTATACCTAAACGAACCTGAAACGACACTTTTGGGGTGTTCTTCAAACAGAAATGACGTCGTTGAAATCTTTTTCTTGCTGAAAAGATGCATAAAAACGAAAAATTGTAAAAAATATTGTAGAATTATCACTTTAGGTGATGGCCAGGTAGAACACTATGATGGCACGACTGGTTTTCTGTTTGACTGTAAAATATGTGTGGACAAATATGTAATAAGACAATTTGTTGTGCACTGGTAAATGCATGTTTATTCATATCAAATTGGATACAAATATTTATTTTGATGAAGTTAACTTTTGAAAAGGAAAAAACTCCATTACGTGAAATGCATACAGGAATCTTTTATTGTGGTTTCATTTAAAGAAGTGAGCAAGATGTAAATATTCAATAAACTGTTAACGCTGTAATAAAAATTATTACACTTAAAAAAAACAACAGCAGTATGAAATTGTAAAATTTGCTCAAGTAATTGCAGAAATGTCCACACGTATTGAAACGGATTTTTATAAAATTGTGAATATGCTGTTATGACGCATGCTAAGAATGAATGGTTTCCGGTGTTTTGATATAGTTTGTCTGATCAGTAATACATGCGTAGTTTTATTGCTGGGATGGGGTAGAAATGTTTGTTTTCATAAAATCAAACGAGGGGTTGGGGCAGTTTTTTTGAAATCATTACAGAAGGAAAACTGACCTTTCGCCTGCAAAACAAAGAGGAAATGTTTAATGTTCACAAAGAAAAAAATGGATTGTAGAAACATTTTCCTTTTGGCATCTTTTGTCAATAAAAATGTAGGGCCTTACATGTAGGATTGGCATTTATCGCATCCTTATGCAACTCAAAATTTTGAGAAATTCTCATCAAATTCGTATCGACAACTAGTTGTCGCGTGTTTCTTTTTATGTTGTTCTTGTACCTGGTACTTTCTTAATTCTATTTTTCGGTCGGTATCAAGGGGTGATTGCGAAGATTATGGAAGATTAGATGCCAGTCCTGCACGTTCTGTTGGATTATTTTTGCTGAATGTTTCTTGATCACTGAACACCGTTGATGTTTATTAGCATTTTCTGAGTAAATGTGCTTAGTTACTTTAGGTAAACTATTTTTTTCCATAACCTTTTCAATTTTATTTAGATATTATTATAATTTTTTAAAAAATCACTATGCCTGGGATAAAGTTGTAAACTTACTTTGTCTTCATGCTGTTCTTGATTTGCACGACGCGTAAATTTAAGTGTTCACTCAAAATTGTGCCACCTAAATCCTATTTTAAGATTTAAAGAGGGCAAAAATGATGAAAAATATGAGGTTCATATTCATTTATCTATGAGAAATGCATTCATCAAATTACAGAACTGAATAACATTTGACTGCTGTTTTGTGTTGTGCAATCATCAGCATGGCGACATAGAGTAAGGTGTGGTGTCGTGAGTGTGTACCCGCGTGGAAGGGATAACGTTTACAGGCAATTTCAAAGGGGGGAGAGGAGTCTTTTTCTGAAAAATGGACCTTTTACCATTAAATCCTCATGTACCTGGATTAAATTTTACCCAGCAAAAAGGGTGGTTCTTTTGATCCCCACGAACCCCCCCCCTCGGCTACGGGCCTGGCTTACATGAGATCCTATGCATTTTGGATGTCGTTACTATTATCTTGAATTTGGAGAAATATGTCCCTCGGTGAAATTTTCGATCAGTCATAAGACGAATACACCAATTTCAACTTTGAATGGTAGTTGTAAAATATATCACGTCCAATCTTCAACAAAAATTATTTATCTTGAGCGACAATTTTCAAAATGCCGACACATTTAGTTGTAGATAGTTGTATTTAAGCTTGATTTACACCTCGAAATGCGAAGTCGTTATGAAAATTGCTTTTTATGTAGAGCCAAAACGTAATGTTTAGGTTTTTGCATACATCTGTGTGGTGCAATCGCTTGTATTTGTTATAAGAAGCGTACATAAAAGTTGTAATAGATGTAGTTTCAAAATGTAAAAAATTTCATATGTTCATTCCTGACTTTCTTTTCTTCATCTCGACTCGAACCTTTGGTTATCCACTCAGCCAGTCGTCATTTTCTCTTTTGTGATCTGTCGCCTTACCTATTGAGCCACTCCCTCAACTTGCTTTTCGTCATTCTCACGATCCTCTTGTAGTTGTTCAAATTGTTTGTTTGGGTTTATTTTTGCAAAAGGTTATTTGCTGGGACCTAGAAGCGCCAGGAATCGAACTGGGGACCTTCTGTCTCAGAGGCAAGCGCGTTACCTACTTCTCTAAGTGTTCCCACCCACCCTCCCCGGGTAGACTTTCTTCTTATAGTAACCAAAGGAAAATTTTAATAGCAACCCTTTGTAATTCCAAAGTGCCCGAGCCAGGAATCGAACCCCAAACCCAGGCTACCACTAAGCCATGTGGTCGTCAGTAAAAACACTAACACATTTTGTATATTCAATAAGTGTTTTATTAAGAGCAAAACAAATTGCTATTTATTCGATTATTTATAAGACACGTATCTTTAAAACATCATTGTCTTAAGTTTTTATTATTACTGCAAGTTTAAAAGGGTTGGAGTATCTGAAAGAATATGATTGATGTCTGCATTTAAACTCACTTACAGGTGTAACAAACCTAACATTTTTATCTATGCGATTTGACAAATAAACTATCTACCGCACGAATTGTCTTATGTTTTATTTAAATGACACAAACAAAATATTTCAACTGAAAAAAACATTGGTGGATCTAGTCTCCCCCTCCCCCTCCCCCGAGGAGAGCGACCCTTTCTGGACTCACGTGATCAAGTCCTCCAAATACTCCATCTCGCCCCAAAGGTCAACATATGACCCCATCCAAATATCCTTGATCCACCAGTGTTATTCTCTATTTATTAAAATTGAACGCTTTTTTTATGTCTGACGCGTATCGTTGAGAAGAAAAAAATGAACACACTTTCGTTATGTTTGGCAAAAAACGTGTCCAAAATTAAAAGAATAATCAACAATAGATTATAAAGGGAAAAAATATCCCTTATATAGAAAACTATATAGAAAACAAACTACATGTTCATATATGAAATCTGGATTAAAATCCAAGGAAGAGATCTCGATGTTTCTTACATTTCCTATTTTTCATTTTCATTGTAAGAACTACATTCAGAGATAAATACTAAAACAAGAAAGAAGTTTCTTTTCCATTCTGTGAATGGTATTTACATGCATCAAATCAGCTTTTTAAGGAGGGAATTTTCGCAATTGGAAATCGAAATTTGTAAATTCTACATACTACACTAGTAAAACAAAATAATCGGAATTGATTCGTAAAATTACATCTCTAACTCAACAAGACAGCAAATACTCTAATTTTAAGAGACGATATGCCTTTTTTTCTCATCTGAACATTAAAAGAAAGACACGCAATGAGCGTCAGTCCAGATTTCAGTCCAATTGAAGAATGAGACTGAAGAATATAGTCACGTCGGTAAAAAACAGAAATTAAGAATTCGACACTGTAGAACTTATCAATGTTTTTGATAATGTGTCCTTTGGTGATTTAGGTGAAATTGCTTATTTATACCACAGAAAAATATTTGGCTTTAAACCGACATAAAATCGGATTTTTTGCGCACTTAATTCGCAATCTAAACTAGAAAGTCGCGACTTGCTGTCTTGCTGAAGAATACAGCCAATAGTACTATTTCACAAATGTCACGGCGACAAACATATAACTACGATAGTATAGAACATATTTCAATGCATAGGGGCGGATTATCGAAATAAAGCAAATAATTTTGTAATTAATGACCATGCATTCTGATATATGACCATGTTTAGATATATTACATTTAATTCTCAAGAGATCTCAAATTCGAGTTGTTATATGATATAAAACACGCAAAAGACACCTTTAGACAGAGCCTTTTCAAATCTGTTCCAAACAGATTTCGGGCTATCATTTCTCCCCTATGTCTTGAAGGGTTCATCTTATAATCAATACAACTTCAATTTAGCTCATACATTTAAATGAAATGAAATATTAAATCTTGATTTATGAAATCTTGCCAATATTCAAAATGGAAATATATTACTATACCTCCTTAATAATTGAATTATGTCCTTTACTTCGGAAATGGACATTTGTTGCTCTACCTATATAATATTCTTTAATTCAACTAATAACTGCTCACTAAACATCAACATGTCAATAGCCTTATTCTCACAAGTCATTTCACAGCATTTTCCCCTCCTTGGCCATTTCTCACGGTAAACCTCGACTGCCACTACTATTTCTACCGATGAAGTCCAAAATATTGAACATGAAGGGCAACTGCATTTTTCTGTTTCATGAGACGCGATGAGATGAAGTGAAGGAGAAAATAATGGTGCCGTACGTGGGGAAAATGTTGGGAAATGGTCAACACCACTTTTAAGCAAATGGGCGCCAAAATACGTCTCAAAAATAGATCACAATTTACTTATCGCCAAATATCTAACATTGATTTCTTAAAACTTTGCGTTGATGTGACTGAAATTACGATATTCTCATACTTAATATCTAGGCCGCCTTCGCTCCACTTCCTGATCACTCAGCACCGAGGAAGTGACGTCTCCTTCCAGGCTGTCTATCCCATTACCTTCATGGTAGGGGGAGGTGGCAGGCTGAAGTTGCCGTCTTTCCTTTTCAACTCTCACCAGTATTTTACGGATGGAACTTCATTTGTACTTTACAACATTAAAAATACATTGGACGAGTTTGTGTTCAGTATATTTCAAATGATGCTAGACGAAAATTATCCTTATCCTTATCCTTATCCACCTAAATTGAAACGACATTATGTAGGTCACTGGCTATCTTCATATGACTGAATATGGTTCAATGATTTTAATATCTGAGCAGTTTTTGTTGTTTGACACACTAGACCTCACGATAGCGCCATCTGGAGGTAAATAGAAATGCTGCAATCGGTATTTTCTTAGAGATTTATGATTTTATGGACATAAAATAACAAGCGAATTATTTGTTGATATACGATGCTTTAATCTTTTATCTGTGTAATAAAATATATTTTGATGCATGCAGTTTTCTCATCTTTGTTAATATTATTCATAAATGCATGTGTTTGTGTGTGTGTGCGCGCGCGCTCGCACGCACGTTCTCTATTGTTAGAAAATGCACCAATCGAATGGCGATTTGGTACCATACGATTGATGATTTATTATAAATAAAGTGATAGACAAATATGAGAAAAACAGTAAAGTTATAGGCTATCTTCAAACTATAAGAGCTGTTCACGTACAGCTGTCACTCTTATTGAAGCTCAAAACCACATCAAGCTTGAAGCCAGCGTTTGACAAAACAACATTTTCCAATATCTCTAATATGAAATACGCATAATGATATTAAAGCAATAAAAATAATAAAATCATTAGACTACTGCATCTCTGCACCCTATGGCTGTACCGAAGAAAGAATGAAAAACTGCAGTGAATAAAAAAAAATCATCGCGTCTTTTAACTCAGGGAGACTCATATCACACCTATTTTAAAACAGTTGCACTGGCTCCCTGATAGAGTACGCATTTTATTAAAAAAATTAACTTTTGAGCACGCAGTTTTTTTTTAATTAACACTCAGATTAACACTCAGATAATAACTAAAGCTGTTGAAGAGAGCCACGGTCCTCAGAAGTATAAATTTGAGCGGGAAAATTCAAAGAAACTCTTTATATGCGTATTTTAAAATATGTATATTATCACTAGCTGGTGAAACACACTACATGTAGTGCGGTCTATTTTATCACAGGTGGGGTGAAAATAACTTAGCTTAAGCTTTGTTCATTGGAGAAAAATGATGAACTTCTGAGAGCTGTTTAAAAAAAGAGATTAAAATCCATTTTTCAGCTCACTTTATCTACACCTGAATGAAATTGACAGTTATATAAACACACGTCAATCATTACACTGATAAGTTAATATAGGTGTAACACAGTGAATACATCAAAAGACAACGCGATATCTCCAGAGGTATTGATGAATGGAAAATATTTTTTTCTTTTTTAATTTACACATGTTAATTCGCCGCCAGGTTTAATTCGACTGCTGGGATTATGTGTTGGGAGGTTGCAGTTGCAATTGCCAATACTTCCATGTACCAGTTAATAACCAGTTATTATGCACGAATGCTAACAATTTAGTATACCTCGCCAATACCCTCCAGTTATTTCAACCGTTCAGTGCTCTTCCATACACACGTCTTCAACACATATCATATATCACATGATTATTCGACATACAACACTCAAATGACATTATAAAATTTATAATACATACATTATAAAAGAAACGAAATTTAAAGCGATTGTATTTTATTTCCCCGGGAAATGATATTTTAGCATAGGGGGCTCGGTCCATACGTAAAAACAACTTTTCATATACGCGGTAATATTCCTGGTGTCTGTCCTGTCTCAATATGGTTGTGACGTCTACCACAGAATTAACGGTAATGTGCTAGATGTGACAAGCCGTTGACCGCTGTAAATATGTACGTAGAGTAGGCCGTAAAATCAACTTTTTTTCAAATGAAAGTCAAAGAAATCACGTTGTAGCTTAATACCACAATCTAACGTTAAATAAATACTCTCTCGAGCGCGCGTACGCATTCGCATGCAAAAGCAACAAAGTCACAGTCAGACTACACCTATTCCTCTGCACCTACAGTAACTGTCATTTTTCTTTGTATCCTCTAATGTCAAAATACAACTTTGCAGCTATTACAGAAAGAGAGAGAGAGACGCTATTTCTACATTAAACTTGAACTGTAAATGTGCATGAAGCTTAAACTTTTCCTGTGAAAAATGTAATTTTTATGTATTATCTGTGTCGACGTTATATTGTTTAAGGCTTTATTTGCCTTTCATATCGTAATTTTTCTACTGGTTATAACAAGATAACAAAGATGAAGATGAATGTTCAGTGTCTCAATAATATACAAAAAAAATCATGAATTATTCGATTTCACGAAAACGAGATCTGGAGCACAGAGAGAAAGCCGTCTCCAAGACATACCCCCACCCACTCCACAATACCGTGTTTTCAGAATCATAAACAGACTATGCCAAGAGTTCAGAACTGACGGTCAAAATCTGGTTTTTAAATCTAATTCCTTTCATGCAGAAAACCCAATTATAACCATTGTTTTGAATAAATAGTAATAAAAAGTACTGAGTGAAACTATTTCTTGCAATCAAGTTAACATTCGTACCTGCTACGTCAGTCTTTGAATCAAAATGGATGTAAATATTTTATACGTTTTTAATTATGGTCATTTAAATTGCATCAGTACTTGAAATGCACGTAAGCTTACACAAAAGGAGATCTAATGACAGAAGTCCAGTAACAGAAACACCCTTCCTCGTCTTAATACATGTATGTAAACATTAGTTGGACCAAGGAGGGAAGTCCTGGGAAAGTTCCGTGCGTTTAAATCTCAAACAAAATTTAATTTTGAAGAAATTTAATTTTGTTTTAATAAACACACATTATATATGTTCATTATGTAGAAAACTTATATATTTACTGCTCTCTCTGTGTCAGTTATTTAACTCATCACACAAATCTATGAGTTGCAGAAGATATAGGTATATCTAATTATGTCAATACCTTACGGAGGTGTAGATTGCCACTTTAAATGAAATTGGTGTCGGTAACTCATTCAAAATATACAACTTACCAGTATCACTTAAACTTGCACAAAAGTTTGAAAGCATCACGAAAGGATTATTGGGGAGGGGGGGGGGGGGGCAGGGCCATCCGGGCAGACTTACGTCTTAGAAGCACGCGAGCTTCATTGGAATAATGCTCGCCTGCCACGCGGGCAGTCCGTGTTTGATACCCAACTGATGCAAAATCTGTTAAACCGACAACTCTTTGGAAAAAAATTATGTGTATTAATCCTGTCTTTAGAAACGTATTCTTTGCACAAGGGAGTTTCCTGGGTAGAATACTTAATGGTACGGCAGCTATGGAGATGATTCTAAATGAATTACTGGGTGGCAGGCTTTGTCAACGATATATGCTTCTACAGTGGCGGATTTGGGGGGGGGGGGGTCCTGATCCCCCCTCCTTCGATTTCTGAAAAAAAAAAGATAACACCAATTGTCCCCTCTTGGAATTAGAATTTCGACCAGCTGAATTATAGTTCTAAACCGTACCAATTCGCACTCTAAAATAGCAAAATATTTCGGGGCCCTTCAGTGGGCTCCGAACCCCATGGCAATGAGGGTGGAGGGGAGGGGGGGTAGAGGCTTAGCTTCGCATCCGCGGCCTGTCAATCCCAGAACTGGAGCCCCCCTTTAATTCATCCTGGTTCCGCCCCCCGCTTTTATAACCATTCTTTAATAGCTACAAGAAACTTTTGTTGTTTGTTCTAAAAATGCTTGTAAAAAAGAAGAACCAAACACAGAACACAGATTTCTTTCAGATTGTTTTACTTCAAGTGTACTGTAGTATAGTTGCTCTCAAAAATTCCACATAGTTGGTGCCAAAAATAAATTAAGCTTATAATTAGTAGTTAGCTTGTTGCCCACCCTAAATGCATGGCTCAGTTTTTCGGGCCCACCCCTAGCCTTGTACATGTAGTAGACAAAAAATATGACCCACCTCTACTGTTTCCTCTCTCCCCCTTACTGTTTCCGCCCCCGCCCCCCACCCCGCGTACACTGTAGGCCTACTTATCAGTCCTTCAATAAAGATATATAGCAATTACTTTTTATAAGCATCTCAATAATAGAAATCGTTAACTCATAAAAAGGAAAATGGATGCAGAATATATATATACAGGCCCGTAGCCATCAAATTCAAAAAGGGGGTTCTTTTTCTGAAAAAGTAGACCTTTTATAATGAAACCTTTGTGTACCTAGATCAAATTGTACCCAGAATGGACCTTTTTCTGACAAAAAGGCGGTTCTTTCGAGGCCCCGAACCCCCCTGGCTACGGGCTTGATATATAAATAACAGTGTGTAGAGGGCACACGTTGTCTGCCCACTGGCTAGGACATACATGTAGAACACATTGGAGTAGAGGGAGAGGGGAGTACTCTCAGGACCTTCTGGCTGTTACTAAATTCATCCCAGGAACGAGTAGAGCATTGGTTCGTATTAAATAAGAAAAAAAAAAGGAAAATTGAATTTGGTAGCTTCGATTATATTTTTTATTGATAAAGATATTATCGAATGATTTAGTATCGAAATAAAGATTAATTAAGATCGCCACCTTTGGAATCTCTGGTTTGAACATCACTTCCTTTCAGCTATATTACTAAAGACAATCTAATTTGCATATAAGAGAAAAATGCAGTTTATTTGTTTATTTTATTTGTTTTTGGGTTCTTTACACATTTTTTCATTATTTTCAAATATAAATAGTCCTTTTTTACTCATACACTTATAAATATTTTATCAATATGCGCAATTTATTAGTTAAACAATCATAAATAACTATTTTATCCCAAGTGTATATGACGTAATCTCTCCCAGGTCATAAAAGTGGTAAAATAGCGATGATTGCCGCCCTGGTGAAGTAGGTCAATTGCCTGTGTAATTCTCCCATACGATTATCGATTTTTTCTAGTGTGGAACATTTTAGGGGAGAAGCCGTCGAGAAAAAGTTATCAAATTACCAAAAGATATTTGACGAAGATGGAATTACTGAAAGCAAAGGTATATTGCAAAGTTTTAGAAAGTTGAAAAGCAAACCCCAATAATTTTATTTCACAGTGTAGAACTTTGCAAATATTATGAGACCTTTCTATTTCATCTGCCTCTCCCTAAAATGGCGCTGACCGCGTTAACTCTTCAGCTCCCGCGAAACGCGGAGAATCCAGCGCGTTGTGGCAGCATGAGAACGATTACGTAGACATAGGAGCCCGGGTGGGTTAAGAGAGGGTTAATCCCCCACCCACCTCACACACATTTTCCAATCAGCGGGTAGAGTGTGTGATGGACTAACATTGTAAACTTTCCCTCAGCTCCAGGGCGTAAATGAAGAAGAGAAGCTATGTGCTTGCAGCACTATTTCTACCCGGCAACCCAAGGCACTGTTTGAGAACAATGAATGGAACACTCGTAGTGGACAGTGGTCAACACGTCAGGAAGACAGCACTAGGAACACGCAGGTAAACTGACCATTAAGGTGGGGTTATCAGTTGACCACAATACAGAGGTCACTGTCAGTGGAATATATTTATATTTTCATAGATTGTGTAGCAGTGCTAATATACATGTAATATATGATATCTTAGTAATTACCTGTGCATTTAAAAACCAGTGAGAGCAGAGGGATATGTAAGCCTTTTTTAACCACTAAATTTTCCATGTTTTGACATTTGATTCGTTCAAGTATATATTGATTTATTATTATTATTATTATTATTATTATTATTATTATTATTATTATTATTATTATTATTATATGATGATGCTAGAATTTCATTTGTTGACTACAGCTCAGCATTCCTTATGGTTAAAGGGATAATAACTCTTCGTATGAGATCTATATTTCACAATAAAAACCTTGTGAATAACTCATAGAAATATAATATATTCTGTTTTACCACAAAAACAGCAGTTATAGCTTTTATTCTGATATCTGAACTTGTCTTTAGACCACGTGACCTCCATTGATGTCTATACTCTGTTAAAATCTCTTAAGAGATTTTAACAAAAAACCAAACTTTTTAGAAAAAAACCAGGGACTAACTTTGAATGTAAAAATGGATTCATTAACCATTGGTAAGTATGGGAAAATTGTTGTTTACTCCAGGAAAATTCATTTTTTGGCCGAAACGAAGAGTTATTATTGCTTTAACTGATACAGAACGTTGTCAGTGTTATTTGGACTGTTGTGTTCAGTTGATAACAACTTGAAATATTGAAATTACACTCTTTGAACTGGGAGAGAAGAGGGTTGTAGAAATGCACCAGGTGTGAATTACCACAATTTAAACATTTTACAGTTTATAGTGGAAGACAGACAAATGGAGTAAAATGTGAATAATGATTTTTTGCAAATTTATTACTTGACATGCAATAGACATATTTAGTTATGAAGATTAAGAACTAATTTGACATTTGTAGAAACAAAAAAAACTGGATTTCGGTAAAGGTTGTGATCCATTTCTTAATAATTAGTTAATAAATAAAATAAATTTGTTTGACAGCTCATTTTGCAAAAATGTACATAGGGATTTTGAGGGTGTGTGTGTCACTGTGTGTGTGTATGTGTGTGTGTGTAGTCAGATCATCCATTCTGAATGGCCCCTGTTACTCCAAACAGATGTATATTTCTTTGATTAGTCAAACAGTAACTACTGGTATGGGTATTGAGCTGGCATTGCAGAGGTCTGGACTTTCTGACTGCTTTTCTAGGTTAAAATATTATTATACCAGATGACTAAAGTCAAAGCAGTATGATGATGGAATCATGATTAAAAGTTGCTTTTAACTATCATAACTCAATTCCCTTTTAATTGTTGCCTCTGATGAACACAATTTTGTTCTTCTCTATGACCCCATTCCCAGAGATTAGACTGATCCAATCAGATCAACCTAACTCCCTGGGGGTTCACACTAAATAGCTGTCAGCCTAGCGGGCACGAAAGTTAATTACCCCCTTACGGCTTGTAGAAGGCGGGACGGACATTTAAGCCAGATTATCTGACAGTAATCTAGTGAGACTCCCCACGGGGATAGATCAATCTAAAATCTATAGGAATATGCCCAATGAAACCATTTGGATGAATAACACTTGAATGCTCTAAGTGCCACAATTGGGATAAAATATACTCTTAACCATATGATATCTTTCAGCACTGATTTGAAAATATTAAAGAGAAAGTACAGCAATAGATTCTAAGTCTAGATGATTCTTAACTGCAAAAAAGTGTTTAATGCGGTTTATATAACTTGTTTTGCAAAATTATAACATCGGAAAAGTCAAAGATAATAACTGAAGCCAATTGAGAAAAGTACAACATTCGGCACCACAGGTTATGCTGAAAGTTAAAAGCATATTCAGAACAGCAGACTAACAGATCCGTGGATCAAATATAGCTGACCCACTTGAATGCTTGTTGCATAATCCCCGCAGGGAATCTATTCAGTGCAAGCTTTTTTGTAGGTTGCCATATTTGATATGCTGATCTGTTAGTAAGCTGTTCTGAATGTGCCCAAATACAGCAAGCAGGGAGTAGTTAAAGGGATAATAACTCTTCGTTTCGGCAAAAAAAATGGATTTTACTGGAGTAAACAACAATTTTCCCATACTTACCAATGGTTAATGAATCCATTTTTACATTCAAAGTTAGTCCCTGTTTTTTTTTAAAAAAATTGGTTTTTTGTTAAAATCTCTTAAGAGATTTTAACAGAGTATAGCCATCAATGGAGGTCACGTGGTCTAAGCTCAGATATCAGAATAATAGCTATAACTGCCGTTTTTGTGGTAAAACAGAATATATTATATTTCTATGAGTTATTCACAATGTTTTTATTGTGAAATATAGATCTCATATGAAGAGTTATTATCCCTTCAATCCTACTTACATCAGGACCATACAATGCGGGGCCGGGGGGGGGGGGGGAGGAAGTGTCTCTTCTCTTTTTAAAACACGGTTTGTTTTGAGGCTTAATGGTGTATTTAACTACCAATAACTGTACAGTGACAAAAGGTATGTTATTCCACTTAAATAACTGAAATGAAAATTCTCTTGCAAATTACAATGTCTATAACTTTTGCTGTATCTACTTTCATTGCTCATACTGTATTATTTGGTAACACTTGAGAATAAGTTTACTTCAGGGATGAGATGTGCCATAGAAGATATATGTTACGTTCACACCTGGCAAGCAAAAGCTTGGATATTTATTTCATGTTCTCCTCCATTGTATCACACTTAGTTTTTCTACTATGATCTGATACTGCAGTGGGTTTTTATTTCATGTTCTCCTCCATTGTATCACACTTAGTTTTTCTACTATGATCTGATACTGCAGTGGATTTTTATTTCATGTTCTCCTCCATTGTATCACACTTAGTTTTTCTACTATGATCTGATACTTCACTGCAGTCTACTTACTTTACAGTCTACCAAAGTACAGCATTTGATACAATAGAAATCCTGAGGCAAGATGGAGATGCATGCCTTGTCTCCACTTTTTGATTCAAATAAAACAACACATTTGATTGATTCTGTGAATACATTCATTTTGATTCTCCAGACTTTGTCTGCAGTGAAAATTTGTGGATATTATTCTGAGCAAAGTCTGGCAGTTAAAATTACTATAGACACAATAATAAAAAAACAATTGGAAATTATATAAAATTTAATAATTATATAATATATCACTATGTCACTATTGACACCCCAGGGTTGCCAAGTCAGTAATGTTTATGACTAGTCTATTCATTTTTAAAGTACTTGTAACTCTTTTTAAAGACTTTTTAAAATTAAAATTTCAATTACGTATGCTATAATTTCCATAGTTTTGGTAATTGAGTTGCATGCCCTTATAAATGAAAGTGAAATACTGGTAAATATCAGTTAAATTATCTTTATTTTTTGCAGTTATGTCTGTTAAAATGGCTGATGTGGAAGGTGATGGCTTCCAACTGGACAATGATATATGTGGATAACCTGAGTAAATGGTAAGTGTTCTCAAGTTTTACTAAAGGGAGAAGAATTGTTCATTCTGGCCATAAAGGAATTTTCCTGGGGTAAACAACGGATTTCTATACTCACCATTGGTTAATGTATCCGTTCTGACATTCAAAGTTAGTGCAATAGCTCTTCTTAAAAAGTTTATTTTATTGTTTTACTACATTTAAAGGGATACTGTTAGTTTGAGAAACATTATTACATAAGTGATTATTACTGTTACAGTAAACCAAACTGATGAAGAGATGGAGGCCAACCATGAGCTCAGTTCACATGAGCTTCGGGATATCCTGAGGGAACGTACAGATAATAATAATAATTGTGCTTTATTCATACTTTCTGCACCAGACTGAGCTGGTGAAAATGTACAAAGATAAGGTAATAGCAGCAATAATAATGATAATAGTAATAGTAAAATACATAGATAAATAGCACCAAAATACATATATTGAAATGTACCAATGTTTCTACTATGTGAACTAAATCATCGTATTTATAGTAATTATTGATAGACATCTTGAAGTGGAAGATGTAGCACAGTTTCTTTTGTTAAAAGCAAGGTTAAGGAATTTGGCCAAGGAAATTATCACTGTTTCGTTTGGATTGTTCATTATAAAGTGGAATTTATCTTTGTTGTTTAAATGTGCAAAGCATGTGTGCCCTTAGCAAAATGAAAAGTGTGCAGCACATGTGCTGCAAATATACTGCACATGTGCGGCACACTCTAGAGTGTGCAGTAGACAGCCTTGGGGAGTGTGCAGAAGTGTGCGATAAAAATTCTCTCTTGTTGCACACCTACTGCACACTTCCATAAGTGCAGATAGTGTGCAGAAAGTATGCAAGAGACTTGGTATTTCAAAAGAAGCATGCGGAGAGTGTGCGATAACCTTAAAATTTGATCAAGAGTATGCAACAAGTGTGCAGAAAATGTAATTTTTCTGTCATGAGTGTGCAGAAAATGTGCAAGACACTTGGTTTTTCAACAGATGTGTGCAGTAAGTGTGTAATAAACTTACAATTTCATCAGTAGTTTGCCATAAGTGTGCAGAAAACTCAAATTTTTCATCAGGAGTGTGCAACAAGTGTACAGAAAACTTAGAAATTTTAAGTTGTGTGAGTTGAGTATACAACAAGCTTTTAATTTTATCGGGGTATGCTATTTTAGAGTAAAAACCTTATCATTTGATTATTTAATATGTACCAATACAAGATACATGTATATGCAATGCCATTGACAATTACACAAACAAAATACTTCAATACCCATTTTACTTTATATCAATCAATTAGAAATAATCAATGTTTATATAAAATTTTAATTATTATCATATATACGGGGCAAGTACACTATGATTAATAATACACTATTGTGAGCTATAGTGGGTATTGACTGTATGTCACAGGCCAGAGAGAAATCCAGCCAAATTAGTCCAACAAACAAATCAATAACATTATGTAAAGCTAGTTATAAATTGTATTGTTCTAA
>NW_019775442.1:341502-367044 GCF_001039355.2 Lingula anatina
TTTTTTCCTGATGTTCAACAGGGAGACTCGACTGCCATTCGAGGTAAATATACTGACAGTCAATGAAAACACATCAGAAAACTTTCTTGTACTTTTTTGACAAGAATCAATTCCAACCATATAAATGAGTACATATTCACTTGTTTGGTCATAAGAGAGTGGGCTGACCACGCGGATGTTTGAAATTTCCGCTTCAGTGATTTTGTGATCAGCTGTCACAAAATCATGTGTTTTTCCTGTCTCATGATTGGTGTGAATTAATCAGGTTCAATATATGGTGATGAATTAAGCCTATTTAAGGTTGTCACAAAATCCAGTATGACACATGACAAAAAAAGTTCAGTGTTGCCATGTCTGACACGGGCCCTGGGGATGCTGGAGGCTGGGCGGAACCAAACAGATTCGATCACGTGACCGTGCATTTTAATGATCTTTTCTGACCTTTATTTCACCTTGTGTGACTGAATAATGGGTCACATTTCACACAAAAACTGTTATTTTCTTAAAGCAATAATAACTCTTCCTTTGAGATTCAAAATTCTGTAAGAAATACATTGTAAACAATGCACGGAAATATATTCTATTGCATTTTACCACTAAAATGGCCGTTATTGTATTAAAACTAAAATTTGAGCAGACTAAGGCCAGAGCTACATGTATGTTCAACTCATGTCATGATGACAAGGAATAAGCTAGCGGACCCAAAAGTAATTACTTTGGGAATATTTGGGATTAAAACACTCCAATTATTCGATACTCAACTATTTAAATAGAGAATGTGTTAATTGTGTTTCTTTCGCAAAGGGAAAGTAGTTTTAAAACATTTATTGATACCACACCTTTTCATCACTAAGCTTACCAATACTTGCTACCAGTATATTGTTGCAGCTCATTTCTCAGTGGATTCTCATGCAAGTGTTAATTTGCCTTTTTTTTCTGATAGGGTATCTGTTCACCACGCTGCTGTTAAGAGGTTAAGAAAGAAACTTGGATGGATCAAGACAAAGAAAGGCTACTGCCGACTTGTGAGGCATGCAAACAGACCCAAGAGGGTAGACTTCTGTCGACGGGCCATGGTAGTTGATAACACGTTCAACGATGTGGTCTTTACTGGTTTGTAGGACTTTATAACTTTTTAACACAAATTGTATAATTACATTCACATGTTAACTGGTAACATTTCATTTCAATACACAATCGTTTAAGTTGCTTACGGTCACTCGGCATGGTCGGTGCACTAGTATACCCAGTACCAGTAGGTTTATAATGCTACACATGGAATTATTAAAAATCATTTACTTTTTTTCAGACAAGTGCACTGTTCAGATGGACTCTAATGGAAGATACATTTTTCGAAGAGTGGTGCAAGATGCAGATGGTAATGACATCAGTGAGCCTCCTTCCTTACGACCGAGACCTAAACATGCATATAAAATTCATGTTTGGGCAGGTAAGTTGCAAACCTGAGCACTGTTGTGAAAAGAGCAGTGGCTTTGAAAAGCTGAATGTCAGTAGAAGAAAGCCTGTAAAATTTAACTTCATCATGAAACTTCATTTGTGTACGTTCTGTCATATGTAGAGCTATGTTTTTAGCATTTTTTGTACAGTGATATTATTGTGTTTCAATCATGCTTAACAGCCCAACTGTTAACAAGGAACCAAGTTGAAATATACTGTACATGTGTTGGTATTTTGCAGGTATATCCAAGAGGGGAGCCACTAAAATTGCTCTTTTCACTGGTACGATGGACAGCGTGAGGTACCAGGACATTTTAGAAGCTGCCCTTTTGCCATTCATCAGAGAAAGGTAAGGGCAAAATCATAAATTAGGTAGCCTATTTGACAACAAATCTTTGTACCACTCATGTTTCGACAATATCTTAGCCCTGGCTTGCATTCTTTTAGGTTCCCACTAGGCCATCGCTTCTTGCAGCATAACGCACCAATGCATACCAGTCGAGCTACCATGCATCAACTGGTTCCGGACTCCACCAGAGAGTCCGGACCTCAACCCAATTGGACTCATGTGGGCTCATGTGATACGTCATGAGGGTAGAGCTGCAGGCTATGTAATTAGATAAATTATAAGGTTTGAAAATAAGGCTTTTGTAAATATGTACATAACTATTTATGATTTCCGAATTTTCCAATATTTTGTTTGTTCATATTTATTATTTTTCAATGTAAATATTTTGTAAATATGTTTGAAATAATTTTATATATTTTGTAAATATGTTTTGAATAATTTTGTATATTTTGTAAATATGTTTTAAATAATTTTGTATATTTTGTAAATATGTTTTGAAAGTTTTTTTGTTGTTTGTATTGTGTTTGATGTATGTATATTAGCCTGTTTTGCTGTAGCGTAGGTAGTTTAGCTGTAACGTAGGTATGGGTAATCTCACAATATATTTTTAATGATAAAGGTAATGTGACATTACCGAAACCCATTAACACTTAGTCATCCAATGCGGTGTGTCAGAAGGCTTGTAACACAACCGTAAGGTGAGCGGCACATTTCAAAAATTTATACTTTACCACCGTTTGCAGTGGACTTTTTTTCATTTTAACTCCACAAATCCTTTATTGGGATTAGAGCTTAAATGTCGCTTGTGTTATTAATCAGGCAATGCAAGGGCTTTGCAACCTGAGGGGTCCCTCTGATCTACTGTGCACATGTTTCATTCCACATTTTAATAGTTTATAGATAGGTAGGCGTAATCAGCAAAAGAGAGAGAGAGAGATCATAAATTTTGTAAATGAAGCTCACATACAGATCAGTACATGTCCCACTTACTTACAAATATGTTCACCTTGGTTAAGTCCTGTATACTATGTGCACCATATTCAAACTCTTCATTAAAGGTTTGTCTCAACACGATAATCATGTCTTAATTTCTCCTACTTTGCACATCATCGTATACCTAAGGCAATTCATCAAAAACAATTAACAATTAAAATTTAAAAAGATCTGTAAAGTTCTGAAATCGTTCCTGTTTCATCATGTTTCTGATGTGATGAATACAGAGACCGTAGTGACCATGTCAAGTAGAAACATTGTATTAAACACGGGGCACATTAGCTCCAAAAAAAAAATTTAAATCTCTGTTAAATGTGGTGGTGTGTTGACAACCTTTAACGATGTTATAAGTACCAGCATAGCTAATGACCACGCAACAATGCAGTTAATCAGATTTACGTATTGTATCAATTTTGCTGTCTACAACATGACGTGAAAGCAGTTGAAAAATCAGTGGATCTGCTCTTAAAGACGCCTTGTCAAATTTATTAAATTGCATGATAACACCTTTCCATTATTCGAGGCAATAACACCTACGAAAATGGATAACTCCGAAGTAAATAAGTATTATGAAATAAGGGTCCACAGAAAAACCGATGTTTGAGAAATTCATTTTAGAATCCACTAAAAATAATCATCCCATCAAATTCATTAAGCCCAGTCCCCGATTTTAAGAAGGGAACAAGCATCCAAGAGAACACGGTGGGGATGTGGGTATTCAGCCTAAAGCACGGTGCAATACCCCGATGTTAAAAGGTGTTCATTAAGTCAGATTATAGTGCGCATCAATTAACACCCTGCCGCGCTTGGCGAGGATGAATTCCCGTCTCCAAGGATCGCCCGTACAATAATTTACATATGCGCTCCTCCCCCTGTGCACTTAGGCCCTGTATGAGTCCATGTCGCTATTGTTTGCTACCCGCACAGGCTTTTGTCATTTATCAAAACAACCCATTGTTTCTCAGGGGGCGTGAGTACAGAGTAAATACGTACATAGAAAATGCACGTTCGGATTGTTGCGCGAATTATGAGCACAACCAGTATCTGGCCAGACCTTGTGGACTGTTGGCTATATTTTGGCATAAAAATATAGCCCAAGCCCCCTTAAATATGAAATGCATCTCTGCTTTTATGATCATAGGGAAAGTGAAGTTTGACCTTGTCTACCATTGTATTGCTGGCATATTATATACAAATGAAATTCTTATATTTCACCAAAACAATAATCAATGTATTGGTGCCATAAGATATGGATTAATTTGAATTAATTGTTTATTAAAATAAACAAAATTTGATTTTGTTCATTTTTTATCATTAATTTCTGATTTTGAAGTTAAAAGACACAGAGGAAGAAGTGACATTGCCAAGCAAATTAAAGTGGACTGCAATCAGCAGGTGGAATTCCAACAGCAGCAGCTCACAGAGTTACTGAGGAGAGGGTATGTATGTTGGACTTGCATGTTCAATTTCCACTCAATATGCTATTTCTTAAGTTTTTTGCCCATTAAAGGTTACAAGGTAGCTGTTAACATTGAGCAATATTTTGTTTCACACAAGTCTGTTTTATAAAACAAGACACCACATGTAATCCTTTCATAAACATATTACAACATAATTGAGTATACTGTATTTGTTAAAAAGTGTCATCAGAATAGTGATGGCAGCAGCTGCAGTATTGTAATTTCTGATGGTTTTCATTTATCCTGCTGGCTTTGTGCACAGTATAACTTTATAAGCAAAATCTTGAACTTTGCTTCTCCCATTTATAGCAAAACACCCTTTTGAATACAGTTTCTATAAACTATGTATTTTCAGTACATGGAGAAAGTTGAAAAGTCGCAAGCAAAGTACAAGAGATAGTTTGAGGCAAAGAAAGGAAAGAATGTAGTAGTATTTCAATTAGAAAGGAGAATGAAAGTTCTGAAGAAAAACTAGTGGCAAGCTAGAGACAGATTGGATTGGATCATACAGGTAAATCATAATCATCATCCACTTGTTCACTTATACTATGCATATATGTATGTTACATTTCACACAATTTTGATTAAAATTAAATACAAAGGAAGAACAGCTGTTCATTTTATCCAAATATGGATATTCCTGGGGTAAACAATGATTTTTTTTTATTAATCAATTGTTAATGACTCCATTCTGACATTCATAGTTAGTCCATGTGTTTTTTTGAAATAATCATATGAAAGTTCATCTCTCCTTATGGGAAAACAGATTCCAGAATAATTGCGATAACTGCTGTTTCCATGGTAAAATAGAATTTATTATAATTCTATGAGTTTTTACAATGTTTTTATTGTGAAATATTAATCTCATACAAAAAGTTATCTCTTTATTTTGACTTAACAATTAAAGATGCAGATATGAGTACAGATATTAGTGCTATATTGGATGCAGAATAGAATGTTGATTGCAATTCAGCATGTCAAAATATGCATTATCTGTTGCATATTGTAATGTAATTAACATAATTAACATATCTCCCACAATGCATTGTTCCTTCTCTACCAGTTAGCCAACATGCCCACATGTGGCTGGATGTTATGTAGTAAATGAGTTATAAAAAAAGTAAACTTAAGTTACATAACAACAGAAAACTACGACATTATCAAAGTTCTATAGTACATCTGTGGCCTGTTTGCATACATTTCTCATAATACATGTAATACTTCTAGGGTAAAAAGAATAGACCAGAAGAAGAATGTAAATTGAAGACTCTGGAAGGGAAAGAGCTTAAAACCAAATTTCAGGGAAGGTGAGTTATTCCATGCATGATTCTAGCATCAAAGGAAAAAGCTAGGCTAAGTTTACTGATGCAATTTAAGTAAAGCTACATTCCTGCTTGCAAGAATTTATAAATAGAATGCCTTTCACTAAATCATATGGTAACTAATTGTTTTAACATTAAAATTGCTTCTTAGTATACTGAAAATATTAGCCAAACAGTTTCATGTTAGGATATTGCATGTAGGTTTTACTGTACATTGCTTGGTTATGGTAATACAACAAATGAGTAGTTAGAGAATTCACACCCTGCCCCCTAACAATTTTTATAGTGTACCAACATAACCAATTGTTTTGTCCTTTTCAGAGGTTTGGAAAACACCATGATCAGGCCAAAGTGTTTTTTTTTTTTTTTTCGTTTAGATTTTTGAGGTTTTAAATGGTCAAGACCACACTCTTATGTGATTTAGAGATTTCATTTTTGTCTGTTTGTAGCTTTAAATTTATATCAGAAAATTCAGATATTACTTTTGCATTGTAAGCAATGTTAAAATTGTGTTATAGGTCCAACAGAGTTGGCTACAACTCCTATTATCACAGGAATCCTGCAGATGTATTGATATGTGGATTATAATAATTGTATGTCTAGTGTGAAAAATATTTTAGTTTTCAAAACTTACATTATTTTACCTAGAACCAATAAACACAGTAGTTAATTTTCACTTGGAAAATAAGTTCACTGTGAGGTTTTAAAGCCAAACTGTCTGGGATTTGACATGCATAGATTCTCTACAGTCACATGTGCATTCAACCATTTGCAATGTGGTTCCTGTCTACTTGTCTATCATATACTTCATTTGGTACAATTGCTGCAAATATATGCAATTCAGCACAGGCTAATTTGTATATTTATGACCTATATGGAATGTAACTGCTGAAAGGAATTTATACATGGAATGGATTTGAATACTTTTTTTGACAATCGTACCAGTGCAAAGGATATTATGGACAATATTATGGACAATATGAACTATATAACCATTGCTGTATGGAAATCTTTTGAGACTGATCACTCTGTACCAAGGACAGCATAAACAGAGACTGAATACAACAAACCACTAGTACCAAACCAAAGGACTTAATAAACATTTGCCTTGATCTTGCTTTACACGAGCAGGTGCATCAATAGGTTTTCAAATTTGTTTGATATCAGTTTTGGATGTCATCTGTCTGTTAGATTGCTTGTGTTCAATTTAAAGGGATAATAACTCTTCTTTTTGGCCAAAAAATTAATTTTCCAGGAGTAAACAAAAAATTTTCCAATACTTACCAATGGTTAATGAATCCATTTTTACATTCAAAGTTAGTATCTGTTTTTGTTTTTTTTTCTAAAAAGTTTGCTTTTTTGTTAAAATCTCTTAAGAGATTATAACATAGCATAGCCATCAATAGAGGTCACGTGATCTGAAGACAAGCTCAGATATCAGAATAATAGCTATAACTGCCGTTTTTGTGGTGCAGCAGAATTATATATATTTCCATGAGTTGTTCACAATGTTTTTATTGTGAAATATAGATCTCATACAAAGAGTTATTATCCCTTTAATGTAAATTGGATATAGTTCATTCCTGAACAACTACATGTAATTCCAACATGTAGACATTGTTTTTTGTGATACCCAAAAGAAAAATTTTTGCACAATAAATTTTTGTAAATCAACCCTTTCTTTAATCTTGGAAATTTTAATGTTTACCATTGTAGTGACAATGCATGTAGAGTACCTGGTGTGCAAGTGTTTAAAACACTTGGTTTTTCAATGGAAGTGTGCAGAAAGTGTCCAATAAACTTTGGAGTCTGCAGAAAGTGTGCAGAAAACTTAATTTTTTTATCAGGAGTGTACAGGAAACAAAGACAAATTAATATTTTTAAAGATACTAAACTGTTCAGTTCTCAGAAAATGCGTTATATGTACATTTTATAGAAAAACAAACTATGTAAAACTATGCTTCAGCATGCATTACCCCCCTCGGACATCACTGAACCATTGTTAAGGGTGTCAAACATAGCGATATTTTAAGCCTTTCTGGCATTAACCTTACTCTCGACAGTGTACTAGAAGTAATGGACAATTCAATAAGTGTCCCTCCTTCAGTTAATATGTAGTCCTTTTGTTCATCGGTACCAAAAAAGGGACGGATTTTCATAGTGATTTTTAGTAAGGCCTATGTCTCTAGTGTCCAAATATGTGTGATGGCCGCCTCATACTGGTAGATTTTTGTGTGCTTTCACCCTTTATATAACCCCACCCCTAAAACAGCAAGGACTTTTTTTCAGATAGGGGTAGGGGAGATAAAAAGCGTACTATATCTATATGGTGACAGATATATCAATAAACTGTATATCCTTATGAAGGCAAGGGGCGGGACCATTTATTTCGAAAGCCATGAATGCAACAGACATTGAATGACAGTAATTTTATTAAATATGTGCATCTATATACATGTAGATGAACTTAATATTAGAAATTGCTTTCAGTCAAAGCAAATATAACCTGAAATTATGAACCTCTAATTTGAAAAGGGAGTTAGAGATTTATGGTTAAAACAGAAATCGCATAAAAGCACTTTCCAGGAACGCGTTAGCAGCGGCTTTTAACAAAACTGGCATAGTAAAATTGAGTAGGCGTTTGAGCTACGAACCTTTAATTAATTAATAAAATGTATTTAAAAAGAAAAATATCTGGATGTTGTAATGGCTGATGGAAACAGAAAAATCCTAAGTCGTTTTCGCGTTTACGCATCTTAACTTTTCATTGATACAGGTTGATACACAAACATTTAGGCCTATCCTCATTGGTGTCACAATGAAATTCATAGAAACAAGCACGTCTTTGCTGCGCCGTTTATATCCTAGGACCGAGACACCAGTCAATTAATGCACAGCTTCATGTGCGAATTTTTTATTTATAATTTTTTCTGAATGGTTATCCCCACTCCTCACTAATATTCTGCCTCCTAGGCTCTGTTGATTTCGCTTTTTTAATCGTTTGGTCAAGATGAGAGTGGTCAAGTTGGTCAAGTTTTTATGATGTCTATAGTTTTAGGCATTGCAGTTCTACTAGTTTTAAAACAAAGTAAACGATGTAAAGGGACTCGTTTGCATAACTCAGTAAACTGATAGTTATGTGATGTTTTTATTTTTTCTTATGAAGCACACTTGGGTCCCTGTGTACCGCTGCATAAATAAAAATGTTAGATATACATGCACAAACCTTAGTCGCCACAACTCTGTACAATATAGGACATCATGTTTTAATTGGGATGTGTTGATTTTAATAACCTTATTCATTTGAGATGAAAGTCTATGGACAAAACAAAATGGCTTGTTTGTGCAATAACCTGATGGTAACGTTTTAGATTGGGGGGAAAACGCATTGTGTCTTCTCTAACACAATCCCACGGCCGTAACACTATTATGTAACCAGCTGAGCATTTTGGTGAGAGGTATTCAGATAGGACCAAGGTCAGGAGGAAGAGGAAGAGGTTTCATATGCCACATTGCCACAGTTTCCACACGTAGACTGAAATTTTGGCACTGAGAACTGCTGTAGTTTGTTGTAAGTACTGTATAGATTATATAAGACAACACTGATCGTTTTATGATGACGATATTTTATTAAAAAGTATGCATTTCCCACTTCAGGCGCAATGGCACTTGGGTATATTTCATTAAAATGAATGCCAAAATGAGCTTGAAAAGTCAAATAGCTTTTTCTGTTGCTTTTTCCAGAAGTAAAGTATTTGCCCATAAAGAAGTGAGAAGATTATTCCAATCATCAAAAGGTCTGAACGCATTACCCCGTCTTAAACAAACCAAGACGACAAAGCAGGTAACTACCGGTATACTCTCAGCTCCCAGTGGGTGCCTTTTCTTCTATCGTCAGCGTGTTTTAAACTTAAAATTAAATGCCAACAAACCAGTATTTTCTAGAGAACTAGCCGCGACCAGGAAGACAAACGTATATTTGCTAGGCGCCGTCGACCTCCCTTGACTTCAATTTTCATGATTCCATTTACATTCTGTCCTTGATATAACAATCTGAAAAAGAAATACCGACAAAGTATTTGATTTTAAAAAGAAAGTTGAGCTAAACATGCCATCGTTCGGATTACGAATTCATTCAAGATGGTGAATTGGAATAAATCTATTAATATAATCATTCATTTTCCGTAAATAAAAGCGAAGCGGTAATATTAAGCACAATAAAATGCTAAACTCCTATCACACTACCCTGAAATGCAAAAAAAGTATAATGGCAAAAACGAGACAAAACCAAACAATTACTTCATCCTTGTGCTCTATAAACCACATGTTAATTGTCATTGACCAGTGTTTTATGTCATCTTACAGAACCGAGACAATTTAATATTTCTAACCCCGGTCCCCGCATTTACAAAATTATCATTTCGTTCACTTTTAGGTGTTTTAAATGCTTTCTGTTAAATGTTAACATTTATCGACGTTAATTCTGCAAATATATAGAAGTCCAAGCACTGCACTGTTTTATAGATGATCTGCGTGGGTCTCCATCACAATACTCCTCGTAGAGGGATATGACTTTGCAAAGATAGTTAAATAATATAAAGATTAGTATGTTGACGTGTCACAGTGTGTACAGGACATGTAATAGTAATGATGTCGTTGTAAAGTGTCACTGTATATAGAACGTGTAGGTTCAATAGCCGAGTATATATCTAATTCTATGATATGATTTTTATATATCTTACTACATACCGAAATTGATCACTGTAAAGAATATGATTCACTTTATCAAAGATATTTTTCTTGCATGTAGATTTCGTTAAATTTATTTCATTTTTCATTTAATTTCAGTACTTCGTGACCACTGTCTACGATGAAACTAGACGCACTCCCTGAAAAGATTCGTGTTCGCCAGCGCCTGCACCCATGTCAACGTTGTCTTGCATGTCGAAGTTTGTTGTATAGTCAACTTGCAGGGTTGACATTTGATTTGGTTTGAAATGTAAAGTTTGCTTTGGTTTGTAATATTCTGCATCAAAACGTGTATCATATGAAGTGCAGCGTGTAACGAGTGATTTATTCATAAAAATTCTAATGAAATGGACTAAATCCAAGCGTCAACCCTGCACGTCGCTGGTTTATTATTCTACATGTGTAAAAAGGTTGTATTACAGCAGTCTATCCGCACACTGTTTTCATTGTGATTTATTTATTTATTTTTCTTTATACCCATCAGTTCTCTAACCTGAAACGACACTTTTTAAGTTCTCCTAAAGCAAAAAAAGTGCCTTGCTTAAGTGATCTATAAAAATAAAACTAATAATTGTAAAATTATCATTAAGTGATGTGCAGGTAGAGCACTGTGCTAGTACGACAGATTATATATTTTATTGTAAAATTTTGCGTGTGGGCAAATTTGTAATAAGACACGAAAATGCATGTTTATGTATATTAAATTGGATACAAATATTGATGTTAATGAAGTTAAAATAAGTCGCCACTCCATTACGTAAAATGCATACAGGAATTTTATTGTGGGTTCATCTGAAGAAATGAACGAGGTGTAAATTTATAAACTGAAAACGATGTTATCCAAATTATGACACTTAAGAATTAATGGAAGTATGAAATTGTAAAATGTGCTCAAGTTATTGCAGAATTGCCCACACGTATTGAAACGGGTCTTTCTAAAACTGAATATGCGGTTATGACGCATGCTAAGAATAAACTTCCTTTGGTTTCCGGTGTTTTGATATACTAATGGTGTGTCTGATCAGCGATGGACTCATAGTTTTATTGCTGGGAGGGGGTAGAAATGTTTCTGTTTTCAGGAAATCAAACCACGGGTTGGGGTAGTTTTTTTTTCGAAATTAATATGTTTATGTTGTAAAAGAAGGAAAATTAACTTTTTATCTCCATTACAAAGCGAAAATGTTCACAAAGAGAAACGGTAAATAGTAGAAAGTGTTTCATTTTGGCAACTTTTGTCAATTAAAACTTATATGTAGGACTGGCATTTATTGCATCTTTTACAACTTGAAATTTGAAAAATCCATATCAAATCCTTATCGAAAACTTCAACTGTCGCAAAGCTGTTTTGGGGGCATTTCCTAGCTAAACGAACTTTTGTAGACTGTCAACGTTTGTCAACCCTCTAAAAGCACGAAATTTATCAGTTATTTGCCAATTTACTGACGTATCTTCTAAAAAATCCATTTTTCTTTTGTGATTTTTTTTTCTAATAAAATATGAAAAATCAAAGTTCTATCAGAAAAATGGCACTTGATTGGTTAAAGTAAAAGTTTTACGCAAAATTAGAAGGTCAGTGTTTTATTTAATGTTGATCTTGTACTTGGTACTTTCTTAATTCTATATTTCGGTCGGGATCAAGGGGTGATTGAGAACAAAAGGCCTGATATAGTGCCAGTCCTGCACGTGCTGTTGGGTTATTTTTGCTGAGTGTTTCTTGATCACTGGACACCGGAGACCGTTGAATTTATTAGCATTTTCTGAGTTATTTTAAGTAAACTTGTTTTTCGAAAACCTTTTCAATTTTGTTTACATATTGTTCTTAAAAATGACTATGACTGGGATAAGGTTGTAAACTTACTATGTCTTCAAGCTGTTCTTGATTCGCACGACGCATAAATTTAAGTGTTCGCTCAAAATTATGCCACCTAAGTCCTATTTAAAGATTTACAGAGAAGAAAACTGGCGCAAAATATAAGGAACATATCTCTTTATCTATAAGAAAAAGCACTCATCAAATTAACAATTGATTAATGTTTGACTGGCGTTTGGTGTTGTTTGCGATCATCAGCATGGCGACATAGAGTAAGTTGTGGTGTCATGAGTGTGTACCCGCGTGCGGGGGGAACGCTTACATGAGATCATATGCATTTTGAATTTTCCATTTACACCACCCATGAAATTGGATAAAAATGTCATCGGTAAAATTTTGGATCATTCAAGTATACAAATACACCAATGACAACGATAGTTGTAAAATACATCACGTCAAATCTTCAACTTTCTCTTTTAAGTAACAGCGAAAACCTAAGAATTTCTTGTTCTGGTCAGTATTATGTCGTCTCGTATGTAGTGTTCTTGATCACTTTTTCAAAACCAAAACGATTGATCTTGAGCGACAATTTTCAAAATGCATAGAACCTTCAACACATTTATTTGTAGATAGTCGTATTTAAGCTTGATTTACATCTCGAAATGCCAAGTCGTTATGAAAATTTTTATGTAGAGTCAAAACGTAATGTATGGGTTTTGCATACATCTGTATAGTGGAATTGCTTGTATTTATTATAATAAACGTACATAAAAGTTGTAATAGATGTAGTTTCAAAATGTGCATAATGTCATATGGTCATTCCTGACTTTCTTTTCTTCAGCTCGACTCGAACCGTTGACTATCAATCGGTCGCCTTCTTCTCTATCTTGGTCTGTCGCCTTACCCACTGAGCTACTGCCTCAGTTTGCTTTTCCTTCTTCGCACGATCCTCTTGTAGTTGTTCAAATTGTTTATTTGGTTTTATTTTTGCAAAAGGTAATTTGCTGGGACCTAGAAGCGCCAGGAATCGAACTGGGGACCTTCTGTCTCAGAGGCAAGCGCGTTACCCACTTCTCTAAGTGTTCCCACCCACCCTCCCCGGGTAGACTTTCTTCTTATAGTAACCAAAGAAAATTTCTAATAGCACCTCTTTGTAATTCCAAAGTGCCCGAGCCAAGAATCTAACCCCAACCCCAGCCTACCACTGAGCCATGAAGTTGTCAGGAAAAACGCTAAGACATTTGTATATTCAATAAGTTTATTCTTCGAGAAATACAGATTGCGTTTATGTATTCAATTACTTTAAAAGATACAGCTGTAAAACATCATTGTCTTGAGTCTTTTTATTACTACAAATTAAAAAGCGTTCTAGTATCTAAAAGAATATTATGATATTATGGTATAATATTATGTTGTCTGCATTTAAATTCACTTACAGGAGTAAAAACATAACATTCTTATATATTCGACTTGACAAATAAACTATCTACCACACTAATGGTCTTATGTTTGTTCTTAATGACAAAAAATATATTTCAACTTCTTCATTAAAAAAAAACAACAAAAAACAATGGTGGATCTAGACTCCGCCCTCCCCGAGGAGAGAGATCCATTCTGGACTCACATGATCAAGTTCTCAAAATACTTCATCTCGCTCCAAAGGTCAACATTTGACGCCATTAACATATCCTTGATCCACCAGTGTTTTTCTATATATAACAATGACAATTATGAGATTTTTATTAAATGGTATGTTTAAAATTGAAAGCTTTTTAAGTCGGACACACTTTCGTTGTTAAAACCCCCTTTACACTGGACGACGTCCTTTCTGCGTCCTTTGTGCGACCATGAAACTGACATAGAGGCACAAGCATCACTTTGGTTGCAGAATGAATGCTCAATGATCGGCCAGATGTCGGCACGATTTTTTTTTTACTCTCAAACGGGGCTGTACCACGGGACGCAGAAAGGACGCCGTCCAGTGTAGAGGGGGCTTAAGCAAAACAAAAAGTGTCAAAATACGTAAAAAACAAATACAGCGTTTATCCAGCTTTTGACAAAATTGAAATAGTAATGAACATTAGATTATAAAAGGAATATGATATTGATAAAAATCCTTACAAAAACTATTTAGAAAACAAACTACATGTTCACTTATGAAATCTGGATTAAAATCCAAGGAACATACATGTATCACGATATTTCTCATATTCTCTCTACATCCATTTTCAATTTCAAAAATCTTGTATTAAACAATTTGCAACCTTCTGAAAACAGATTGTTCTAAATACGAGGAAATATCCCTAATTTCTGCATCGTCTGGTTAATGGAAGGAAAGATGCTGGTTAGAGAGAATTGCCTAAAACAGTTAAATTTGAAAAATAAAACAATTTTCAATCACATAAATGGTCCCATCATCTTTACCCACAACCTGTATTTCTTTAACAGATAAATGGCAAAAATATCAGTTATTTTTCATGATAAAACGTGTCATATTTTACATTGTTAGAACTATACGTTCAGAGATAAGTAAAACACAAAAGTAGTTTCTTTTCCATCATATGAAGGGCATTTTACATGTACGAAATCAGCTTTTCAAGAAGGAATATTTCTCAAATGGAAAATTCTTAATTCTACATACTTCACTTGTGACACATAATAATCGATCTTGATTCGTAAAATGACATCTCTTACTCAACAAGACAGCAAATTTCAAGAGACGATAATCCTTTTTCCTCATCTGAACATTAAAAGAAAGACACACAATGAGCGTCAGTCGATATATTCTAGATTTCAATCAATTTTGAGAATCAGACTGAAGAATAGGCCTACACTTACGCTGGTAAAAAGAGAAATTAAGAATTCGACACCGAAATTGTAGAATATATCAGCGATTTCGATAATGTGTCCCTTGGTGATTCAGGTGAAACTCAATATTACAGAATTCTGAATATTATAGAAAAATATTTTGCTTTAAAGCGACATAGAATTTGTGTATTTTTGCGTACTTAATTCCCATCTAAACTAGAAAGTCATCCCATGCTGTCTTGCTGAAGAAATGCCACAAATAGTATCATTTTACATGTTCATGTATCAATTTACATGTCACGTGTGACAAACATTTAGAGCATTTCGCCCCTTATGTCTTGACAGGTTGATCTTATATGTCACGCAGAAATCAATACAACTTCAATTTAGCTCACACATTTTAATGAAATGAAATATTATATATTTATTTATGAAATCTTGCCAATATTCGAAATGGAAGTATTACTGTATACTGCTATAACCCCTTAATATTTCAATTATGTTCTTTACTTCAGAAATGGACGTTTGTTACTATACCTATAACAAATTCTATAATTCCACTACCAACTGCTCACTACCGGGTACGTATTGATATTTATATGTCAATAGCCAGACCCTCACAAGTCATTTCACAGCATTTTCCCCTCCTTGGCCATTTCTCACGGTAAACTTCCACTGCCACTACTATTTCTACCGATGAAGTCTAAAATATTGAACATGAAGTGCAACTGCATCTTGAGACGTGATGAGATGAAGGAGGAAAAAATGGTACGTGGGGAAAATGCTGGGAAATGATCAAAACCACGTTTAAACAAACGGGTGTCAAAATACTTCTCAAAAATAAATCACAAGTAACTTATCACCAAATACCTCACATTGGTTTCTTAAAACGTTATATTGTTATGGCTGAAATGATGATATTCGTATACTTAATATCTAAGCCGCCTTCGCTCCACTTCCTGATAACTCAGCACTGAGGCAGTGACGTCTCCTTCCAGGCTGTCCATCCCATTACATTCATGGTAGGGAGAGGTGGCAGGCTGAAGTAGCCGCCTTTCCTTTTCAACTCTCACCAACATTTTACGGATGAAACTTCATTTGTTATTTACAACATTAAAAATACACAGGACGAATTTGTGTTCAGCACATTTTAAAATATACCAGAAGAAAATTAACATTAGATCCTTATCCACCCCAAATTGAAGCGACATTATGTAGGTCACTGGCTATCTTGATATTACGCAATATTGCGCACTGATTTTAATATCTGAGCAGTTTTTGTTGTTTGACCAACAGACCATGCGATTGAGCCATTTGGAGGTAAACAGAAATGCTGCAATCGGAAATTCGGCACCTTGTTTTAGATTTGTAATTTTACGGACATAACATAACCAGTGAATTATTTGTGAATATACAATGCTTTAATATTTTTATCTGCACAATAAAATTAATTTTAATGCATGTGATTTTCTCATCTTTATTCTCTCATGAATACGTATGTATGCGCGCACGCACACGGTCGTTCTCTATTGTTAGCAAATGCACTAATCAGATGGTGATTTGTTTCCCTACGATTAATGATTTATCAAAAATAAAGTAATAGACAAAACAGTAAAGATATAGGTTATCTTCAAACTATGAGAGCTGTTTAATTACGTACCGCTGTCACACTTACCAAAGCCCAAAACCACATCAAGTTTGAGGGTTTCGATTCGTTATTAAGGCCAACGTTTGGAAAAACAACATTTTTCCAATATCTCTAATATGAAATACGCATAATTATATTAGCGCAATTAAAGATAATAATATAGTTAAACTACTGCAACTATTTACTCTACTGTTTGGTTGTTCCAAAGAAAGAATTAAAAAAGAAATGCTGCAGCGATTAAAAAAAAAACTCAGCGCGTATTTTAACCCCTACACCCAGGGAGACTCATATCACACCTATTTTAAAACAGTTTCACTGACTTCCCTATAGAGCATGTATTTTATTCAAAACTTTAATTTTTATGCATACAGGTTTTTTCAATTAGTATGAACTGTATTTCGTATAAAGGTCAACATCATAACCTAAACGTTACCTAAACGGACTAAAAATAAGCGCTGTCACATTATACCGTATAACACTAACGTATGAAATAAAATGCTCATGCGTAGACAAACGTTATGGGTTCGGTGGAATTACGACTTGTACGTTTTAAATACGCAGTTAAACATTGGTGTACGTTTGCATACGCAAGAGGAGCTGTAAGTTTTCAAGCATACAATTACAATCTGACCGCGAAGTGCAAAATACATGTTTGTCACCGTCTACAGACACCCTCACCCTCACCCTCACATCGATAGGTAAATGCTGTACTCCTTCACAGGAACCAAGTTTTTTCTTTAGATCCTGTCTGTTTTGGTCAGATGTTAAGGAAGAAGTACAGTGTACGTGCAAATGAAGCGTTCCGCGTTTCGACAGTGATCTCCTTGGTAGATACACAGCGTGGTGTGCTGCCGAGTTCTTTTAGTCTGTGGTTTGGGACAAGTTGAATGCAGAATCCATGGACATGGTTCCAGAGCTGCGGTTATCTGTCGCTGGGATCGTGAACTAAACGTTATCTGAAACAGACATGGAAACAAAACTTGAAATTGCGCTGATACACAACATTATTCACAATTTAGGTGACTCTCTAACGTACTTTCCAAGCCATTGAATTGTCTCTAAAAATGGACCTGTCCAGTAAAAAGTACCGCTCTTCGGAAGACGACCTCAATCCAGACCCAAACGATAACTCTCACCTGTCATCTCAGTTAACAACCTTTCGGAACTGCCACAGACAAAAAAGTTCGTTAACTGGCAAGTCACATACATGTATCACATAATGCTTTTAAAAATTCGAAACTAAATCACAGCATAGCCAAGGAAATCAAATAAAATTCATGCATCGCTCCTGTCCGTAATGGATACACTAATAGATCATATCATACAAATAAATTATGCTATATTCTGCCACGGAGACGAAGGTGAGGAGAGCAGCCAATATGACCAATAGGCAGTCCTTCTACTCTCCACCAGGGGTCGGCTGGGGGACGGGGGTGTTTTATTATTATTTTTATTTTCAAAGTTTCTCGCTGGACAACACAAAAACTGGTGCAGAATTAGCCAAATATCTGTGACATTTTAATGAAAAATTCTCTGTGTGGCCCTGGTAGGGGTTACTACTGTCCTTTCAACAATACAAGCGAGACTCCAGCTGATTCTGATGCTGTCTCAACCATGATTGTGACGGATTCCACAAATATCACCCCATTGTGTTAGTGAAGACATAACGTGAGACGGGGAGGGGAGGGAGATAGCATGTACGTGTATTGAAATGATTAGTGTTTGAAGGGGAATGTGGTGGAGGGGGGGGGGTGAGGGATTATAACGAGGATGGATGTAGGAGAGAGGAAGGGAGACACAAAAATATCTGTTCGTAACAACAGTTGCACTAACTCACGAGGAACAAATATTTCCAGGTTGTCCCCAACAGCATCTAAGAGACTTCTGGAAACTCACCTCAGCATACCTGTCGCAGTGTAAGTAGTAGTGTCAGTGCATGTAGTAGTAGGCCTACAAGATAAAGTAGTAGTGGTGAGAGAAGTAGTATAAGAGCAGTAGTATAGAAGGCAATATATTACTGGCATACGTTGTATATAAGTAAAACTCGCTGCACGTGGCTGTGATGACAATACAATTACATCTAGGAAACCAATCGATTGCGCAATGTGCAGATCTCGTTTCGTTACCCTTATAAAGGACAGAACCCCCCCTCCCCCCCCCTACACACACAAAGACGCGCGCGCGCACAAACAGTTTTTGATAAAAATACAAATATATGAGACTGAAATTTCTCTCAGGTGCGCCCGCAAACATTTAGAAAATGCACACATAATTCCCGGACAAATATAGTTAAAAATTGCTAAATATCCAGTCCTAGGTTTCATTTGTCGTATAAGATGTCCGTACGTTGTCCATGTATTGTCCATATGCCCCTACTTGTGTGGCGTCCGTTACTTAACCTTCAAGTCATGTGGGAGAAATGTTACGGCGCTCGTACCGAACGTCCATAGACACTAATAGTACAAAAATACGGAAAATGGTAAGGCGTCTGTGAAAAATGTAGCCTTGGCTTTAGCAGATCGCTCATAATGATAATCTCTCCAATGGCGACTTCCAAATTTACTTCTAGATACTTGTTCGAATTTACTATTGTCCATCTAAATGTTTCTGCTTGTATTTGAATTAATCTGGTTTTCGATTTTATTAATGTCTCGGATAAACCTATTTTATCTTTTCTCCCCCCCCCCCCTCTCTCGCACGTGTTTTTAATCTCTTTATCTTTCTTGCTAACCCAAAATATGTTTTCTGTCACTGTGAAGACATTTCAAATGAGCATTCTCAGTTGGGAAATGGGGGCCCTCTACCAGGGCCAAAGTCATTGTGCTGTGGACATTTTCTGCTTTTACAGTACAGAGATTAGTCATCTATTTAACCAGAGACGTATCTTTGAATATCTAGTGAAAAACCAATCTATGGCCCTGGTAGAGGGTAGCCAGAGGCTGCGGTGTGTTGATTTTGATGCTGTCTCAACCATGATTGTGACGAACTCCACAAATATCAGCCAATTGAGTTAGTGAAGACTTAACGCGAGATGGGGAGGGGGGATGAAATGTTTATAAAGAAATTACCTAATAATCCATTGAAAATGACAATATGATATTTAAATTTAAATTAAAATATGATATTTTAGTTTAAATTAGATGTCGACGATCTATTCAGTACAGAAAGTTAGATTTAAAAAAGGAAATATGTTGAAATTAAACGGCACAAAAATGATGGGGTAGTAATTCACAAAAATGATCTTTAAAATGATGTCCATTGAGAAAGAGCGCCATTACTACAAAGGCAGCACTGGGAAATTAACTGGCAAAGCGTCAACGCTACGAAAAGAACTAAAACTAAAAAAGGTTACAAATGGAACAAAAAGTGCCGATAGGATGTACGTGGAGTCAAAGTTCGTTATTTTTAAACTACACAAACTGTCAGGGATTAATTTTCACATCAAGTATGTTTGCCGACTTGCTAGAAAATTGCATATTTTCATTTATGCACTAGGGCCTATTTGCCCGACTAACCAGAATATAGATCAGGAAACATAAAACAGAAGTGCCAGTGAATGCGATTTCGTGCTTTGCCGAACTGTCCCCATAGACAATGGGCTAAAAAAAGTAGTGTAGTTTTGAAGGACAGAATGATTATTTCATTTTTTAATTAAAAATGAATTTTTTGCAAAGTTGGATATTTGGGACTTCACAAAGAAATCTCAACAATATTTCAAAAAATGTTCCAGTAACATTGAAAGTTAGGCTAACGACGTGAGTGTCACCTCTACCTGTGGTATGAAAAAAGCTGAATCCCCGACGAAAGCCACACAACGGAGACTGAAATATCGGAGCGCAAAAATTGACTTGTTTTAATTATTGATTAAAACAGGCTGTTAGTATGACTAAGTTGTAAAACAGCTGATGGATTTCTTGAAATATAGAAAGACTTGAATTGAAATATAATCAATTTCTTAATTGTCGTTTTTTTCTATAATATATTATATGATATTATCATTTTGTACAGTCAAAGTACAGACTTGACATTTAATATGGAATATTTCAGTTTCGAAGGTGTGCCTAGGTAGAAATGCGTTCTTTTTTCAAAAAACTAATATCTCATATAAGATATGTGAATGGAGAAGTGTGTAGTCAGGTGTGTCGCTTCCAATTAACTGAATATCAGGTTTGTTACGCTGCTGCATTATGTAATATGATGTAATTTAATTGGGTAGTGCTCCTTTGGGCAGGTCAAGGCTTGGCTTTGGCAAAGCACGGTTCTGTCAAAAAAGTATCCATATGTCGGCAACTACTGCATAGAAGAATTTGAAATTTTGCATGCAAGTGGTCGGTTTTGCAGTGTGTAAAATGAGCTATGCAGTGCTTTGCAAGTTTGTTAATCTGTGGCAAAATGGCGCGAAAAAGACAGACATTGCCAGTCAGTTAATTGCGCCAAACGAAACGGTCCGCACAGTTTTATAGAATAATGCCCAGCCTGATGTACCTACATAGAGGCCACACCCAATGTATTAAAATCTTACCACCAGAGTACAGGACCCACTGTCTTTCAGGATATGCCGTTGCAACTAAACAAAAACCACCCAGTCCGTTCAGAATGAGGGGTAAATTGCCACCAAAACGCATTTTTCAAGGCCCTTAGCGAACACCAAACTGGTTTTTGCAGGTTAGAATACCAGACGACCTCCGAGGAACCCACTGTAAACAGCAAAACATCGTTGTATGTTTCTCTAATGAATTAGGGACCATGACCGTTTCTGGGTTGAACACTGAAACCTCGTGGCTTTCTTTATTGAGGTCAGATTTCACCTGTACCGCTCAACTAGTCAAAACAGAGTTTACAGACATCCAGAAGAGGCCAACGACGAAGTGTGTGCCGCCTCTAAAGTGACTTAGGTCATTAACAGCGTCAGTATTTGAAGTGGATACCACATTGGTGCCAAAACACCAATGGCAGTCATCGACGAAAACCTGAACCAGATTAAATAAAGGAATAATCTGGGAACCACTTGATTATCATTTGATAGGGGGCACCTTAAGAACAATTTTAGGTTGTAGGGTGGGATTGCCGGTTCACACAGAGCACTTTTAATAACAGATTACTTAGAGAACCAAGGGAATGAACAGCTACCTTGGTCATCAAAACCGCCATATTTGAACCACGTAGACAATATGTGGGTAGGCCATTACTCGCCAAATGAATGGCCTACATGTCCTACAACAAAACTGGGCCAAATTGGACAGATTTCGACCGATGCCTGGAATGTTATTCCAGATTGAACTCTAAAAACATATCCCAAGGAATGCCTTGCCGCTTGAGAGCGCTGGTAGCAGCCAGAAGAGGTCAGGCGTAACAGCGACTGTTACTGTGACTAGACACTGACATGAGGGTCATTTGTGGAGCGTGTAACTCTTTTACAGACAATAATTTGGAAAATATGGAGATCTAAAATATCTCATTTAATGGTTGCCGTATGACGTAGAAAAGGCAATGTGTTTTTGTTTGCTTCTCTGGCTAATTCCATTAACGAACTGATGTCACAATGACATCAAAGAGATAATTAAAAGTTATTAGAACACGATTTTAATCCTTATTTTCATTTATCAGTCAGTAAAATAGGGAAAAAACTGATGAAAATGATTTGGAAAAAATATTCCATATTAAATGTCAAGTCTGTATTTTATTGTAGCAAACTGCTACATGTAACAACACATTTCTAACCGAGGCGTTACTTTCCCAAGCATAAAAAGTAGGTGTGTGTGTGTTTGTGTGTGTGTGTGTGTGTGTGTGTGTGTGTCGGGGTGGGGGACGTATGTTGACAATGTTGACAGGTTTGTAATGGTCCGGGAGAATAGAGGAAGTTGAGTTACAACAGTGATAATGCTACAGTATTTGACCTCAGAAACATTCTCAACATGATTGTGACGTTGTCCGTGAATTCAATCACATTGTGCTAGTGAAGACAGCGATAAATGATAGAGGGCGCTGATATGATAATTTTTCTTATAATTTTTTCTGAGTCTGCTCTCATAACAATTTTTTAAATACTCGGAACTTTTTGTACAGAATCCACTTATTGCAAAAGTGTCCAAATATCATGAATTTCATTTATATAAAAAGAGAGTACTATGTAACAGTGGTAACCGTACTTGAGGCCCCATCAGGCGATGCATTTTTTTCCCTTGGAATTCACGTCGAGATGTTGTCCAGGATCGAGAAGCTATCTGTGTCTATGAAGCTAATTCTTTGTAAATTTTTACCTATATCTAGTAACATGCTTTATATAATGATCATGGGCCTATTTGATCAATAATTTCATCAAGCTTTATCATTTTCTTACCTTAAAAATTCCAGTCCTGGGGGAATCTGTCCAGTGTACCCTGAGTGTCAGAGCAACGTAAAAGCTAGCTTGCTAAATATACCTTGTGGTGGAGTCGCTTTTACTGGTATTGCTACTTTGTGTTATATATGAAATCAAGATCGAGCTGGCAATACCGGAATCTAGAACCTAGGGTAGTCCAGTGCGGACGGCTCCTACAATTTCTTTGTAGAATAAAAGAACTCTAACATCTCGTGATTGATAAATATCAATCACAGCTGTCAAATTTGACAGTTTGATTGACGGTTTTATCAACAAACGTCAATCACAATCATCCCGCAAAGGAGCTTTTAATTCCTGTGATTGAGAGGTGCCAATCAAAACTATTAAAAGTGTATGGCTTGATTGGCAGCTATATCAACAAACGTCAATCATCATACTGGTGATCAAGTATAGCTGTCGAACAATGAAAACGGAGTAGAGAGCGGACTGTCCCTAGGATTATTTAAATAAGTAAATTAAAATATACAGACTTGACATTTAATATGGATTATTTTCTCCAAATCACAATTCATCAGTTTTTTTCCTATTTTGCTGACTGATATTCTGCATCTCTTTATGGACAGTGAGTCCTGTACCCTGGCGGTAAGATATCGATACATTGGGCGTGGTCTCTGTGTAGGAGCATCAGGCTGGGCATAACTACTCTCTAAAACTATGCAGACCATTCCGTTTGACACAATAATCTGTCTGGCAATGTCTGTCTTTTTCGCGCCATTCTGGCACTGCTTAACAATTTTATATCACTGCTTAACTCATTTTACGCAAAACCGACCTCAAAACCGACCGCTTGCATTCAAAACTTCAAATTCTTCGATACAGTAGTTGCCGACATATGGATACTTTTTTGACAGAACCATGCTTCATCAAAGCCAAGCTTTGACCAGCCGAAAGGAGCACTAGCCAATTAAACCACTGCATATTACACAATGCAGCAGTGCAACAGACTTGGTAGTCAGTTAATTGGTAGCGACACATCTGACTTCATACTTCTCCAGTCATCAGATATCTTATGTGAGACCTGAGTTTTTTGAAAAAAGAACGCATTTTTACCTAGGCATACCATTAAAACTGAAATATTCCATATTAAATGTCAAGTCTGTAGACGAGAGAAGGTAAAAGAAATATTCCGGCGTCAGCAAGTTGAGTGATTAAAGGTTTACAATATATAAGAAACTAAATCATCATCATATTTCATATATATTTCAAATTTCATCATAGTTCATCATATTTTAGTCACATTCTGTTTAAAATAATTGACCTTTGTGAAACTGCAAGTAGGAAATAATTTTCACCCCATTTGCAGTATTTTTCTTTTCATTTTTTCTTTTCTTATCTTTCATTCTTTTTTATTTATATAATTACATGTATTTTTATATAATTATTTATTTAGTTAGATTTTTGTTTATTTACCTTTTTATTTGCTTGCTTGTTTGCAAAAATATGTTTTATATAATTTAGTCCCACCAGATCCTAAATTACATCATTTCCCTTAGTGTGACATGGGTTCTGCACACCGCTGTGGTGAGACTGTGTGGAGTTGGTTAAGTTAGAAGCGTACACGATCACCAAGAACCTCTCCCCTGAAATTCTCGTTGAATTCGACATGCCAAGTGATCAGCCCGAGGCCGAAGTTAAATATGCCATGATGGGTCGCTCTACTTGGAGAATTCGATTTTGGCTATAAAAAGAAATAAGCGTCACACTCACTTCCCGTATGGAGGGGTATTTTCGAAGTGGATATGATTACAGCGGTGACTTAGAATTAAAATAAGGTTTATTTACATTTACTGGTAGCTATAGATAAGAAACGTTTACATTAAATAAGGCAGTTTGAAGACTTTTCCTTCCGTTTTTCCAAAAGAGAGCTTTACACGAAAATAATGCATATTCAAATATAAACAGAAAATCATTATGTTAAAGTGAAAGCCTTATACAACTCTGACTTTTGACGGGCATTTGGTACTGTCTATAGAAAAACTCAAACGTTTACACCATTTTTCTCAACTTTGTTTGACTTTAAATTCAGAAATAAAGTCAGTGTCGTTATTTATAAATGAAGCAGTGTATTTGTTTACCGCGCCAATCTACGGACGTCACCTTTTTTTTTTTAATAGCATACACAAGTAAGAGCGCCAAGGCCACTCACCTGTTGTTTTTCCTCTATTTTCATAACTTATTTCACCTAGTGTGACGATAGTGGGTGCCCCAGGGGTGGGGGGGGGGGAGATCTGGCACACAATCTTTAAAATTAGATTTAGTCTTAATGATCTTAGTGATCACATGGCACAAAGGATCATAGATGTTGCAATTTATCTTCATATTACGCAAAGTAATGAATTTAAATTCTCTTACCTGTTTTCGAGGACCATCTCTGTGAAAATAGATTTTAAAATCTCTTAAACAAAATTTCTTTTAGATGCAAAAATCGTTTATTTCGACTCATCGTAAAACTTTTTAACGTCCGACACTTTCTAAGCATTGCAGGCTACGGTCACTTTACAAGAGTAAGTGTCCAATATTTTTACCTCGTGGTTATGCTTTTTCATAAATTGACGGGGGGGGG